>CM070873.1:90315672-90915672 GCA_036365515.1 Torymus aiolomorphi | reverse complement strand
AAAGAATCTTTTATACGAATCTTTTGTACCAAAATAATATTAGTAAATCCGTTTTTCTTGAACCGAAGTACGGTGAAAGGTACTGGAATTTGAGGTTTCGTTAATTCGAAATTCGTCCTTTCTTTTAGGCGTCTACAAATTTGAGTTAATGGCTTATTATGTGTTCTTACAAGTTTACGCAAATATTCTAAGTAACTTTCGAAACAAAAAGCACTAATTTTGCTTAAGCTGCAATTCATATTAATGACGTCATCAGCTACATGCAACGTATTATGCATATTCATAATTAATGATTGACGACCATATAACATTGCTGAAGCTTTAACAAATTTATGAAGGTACATTTTGGAAACTTCATACATTTCTCGAAAATTATTACTGTGTAAATACCGAGCTGCAACGGGCAATAATAAGAAGTGCTTATAAAATGTCATTCTAATTAGTTTTTTTAGTACGATGGGTCCACAGTAAAGTAGAAAAAGTCTAAGTTCTGTGGCTTTCCAATTACTACAATACTTTATAGTTCTGATTTTCCTTTGAAATTCCACTGGAATATACGGTTTTATATACGCTAATCTTCGGGAAAGCTCCTTTCTTTCGTTTCGGTTACAACGAATTGATCGATTTCCCTTAATCCAATATTCGCATATCAACTTTAACATTACTCCATTAAAAAGGAGATGCATTGAATCTAGAACGAAGCACGTAATCATATTAACTTTGGGATTTATTTCCAATAAAGGTGAAACTGACATGTGATGCTCTGGATCACTTTTTGCTCGAAAGGTATCATCAGTTCTGTTTGGTGAATTAACAGAGGAATAAATAACCCTATTATCGATGCGAATACCTCTATTAGTACACCTTTCACAAGCAGCATAACCCCCATGCCCTTTAGTACATTTTAAAAAACTGCGGGCTGGAGTATCACAAATAAAACATTTTATATTAATATTATATTTCTGGTCATTTATCGTAACTCCATGCTCAAGAAGCCTATTCAAATCATTTACAAAATCCATTAAATATGACTCTGCATTACAGGGCTTACCATCTCCACAGAACAGACCAGCGACGAAAGGCTTATATATATCCTCATCACTATATATCTTACATAAGATTGGCCATAATTGTTTATTACACGACTTAAACAAAGACAAGCCATCAATATTAAACATCAGGTCTACTGTATTTTGTTTGTGCAATAATGGATTAATTATTCTTTTAATCCCATCTTCCAAACCAAAATAAATGTATTGACTCATCTCACCACTTTCGTCTACTGATGTTTTAATATTAAAATTCGTTGGAGTTTCCAAAAAGGTTTTTGCTGATCGTGGAAATTGTGGTAACAAACGTATCCGTAGAATAGCCATTAATTTATCTAATTTTGTATGATGTATGTCATTTTCTAAAGCCCAATTTCGAATTTGATCAATTTCTTGAGGTAAATCATTCCATTCTTCAACAGCATCGTTATACTCATTTAAATGATTATTTTCATACTCACTTTGTTCTTCATTTTCATTTTCATTTTCATTTAAATGATTATTTTCATACTCTCTTTGTTCATCATTTTCATGTTCATTTTCATTTAATTGATTATCTATTGATTTATATTCAAAAGTACTCCCTTTATTTTCATTTTCTGAATAGTCATCAGTATCTAAATCAACAAAAACAATAAGGGCCGTAGTAAACTAAAAATATTAATAATATTTATCTTACCAGGATTTATTCTTTTCAAAGCTGTTTCCACTTTTTTTATTTGATAATTTATTTCTCTTTTAACAAGTCTGTATGTTGTTTGTTTTCTATTATTTTTATCTTTTGGTCTTGTCTGTTTCCTTTTATCCATTATTCTATAAAATCACTTTTTATGTAAAGTTCAAACGTAGATTAAATATTATATAAATATGAACTTCCGTATACTCGAATAATATATTGAACTTATACCTTTGTAAATGTGTTATTATTTAATAATTGTAGCTGCACCGTTATTAGTTTTGTAGGTTATGTTTCCACCTGTGTGTTTGGGGTATTTCGACCCGCGCCCGTGGACGATTCTAGTTTTATAATCTCATGTATATGTGCACATATATGAATGTATGTGCATGTTGTGCATATAATATACATGTGCACTGAAAAAACTCCGGCACGTAAGAGTTGTATAAGACGCACAAAACAAAGGACGTATTTCATCCCTTTGATGGCTTTGATACGGCACGGCTATTGCACCGCAACGGCGCTACTGATATTACCTGGCGGCGCGTGTGCCGTATCTTAAGGCGATTTGAGGTTAGGTTTTCACAGTATCAGCATGTATTATGTGCCAAACGGGAGATGCCGCCGGAAACCAAATCGGATTCCGATAAAAAAATCCCATATTTAACGCCTTTAAATTCGCAAGGATAAACTTTGGAGAATCAAGTGCGATTCAAGTAAACAAATCGTACCAATAGAATGACTAACGCGAACCTCGGACGTCAGACCAGATTCATATACGACAATCCTGAGTTGAACACTCTTTTCAACGGATGTAGGTATAAGATGAGAAAATCAAGTGCGAATCGCGGCTAATTTTCGTATGTAGGTACAACTCACGGATATCGTACCTGAATTGATGATAAATGCGGGGACGTGTCTCAGAATTTCTACACGGGCCACATTGTGTTTTAGCTGGGAGTAGCGGTACACGCAATGTATGCGTGTGTGTGCATCACGAAAATGTGAAGCTCATGCTAAGTGCTATGGACATAGAAAAGTTAACTAAAGACACTCAATTGCCTCTTAAAAACTACCACGATTGCATCCAAGCAATTGTGTGTAATGATGTACACGATAGATGCTATTTGGGTGACTGTTTGGATGGCTCCAATATGTCTATATTACCAAAACATTTGCTTGAATGTTTTGATGAAAATTATATTTTTCAAATCGAGTATCAATTATGGTTTCAAACAGATAGGTGTACAATAGCTTCCAAAACTGTAAATGTGCACGAATTTATGGACATACTGGGGGAAAATTAATAAAATTAAAAACTCACTATTTTTTCGCTAAGAAACAATCACTTTTTATAAATAACTTAAAAAGCAATCTTCAAGAAGAAGAATTTCTCGTGTGTGGCGATTTCGTAGAAAATTATGCTTTCGTTATACAAAATTCTACACAGTCCTTCCACTAGAATAATAACCAGGCAACAGTTTTTACAATTGTAGTGTACTATAAACAAAATAATGAACTCAAACATGTAAGCATTGCTGTAATTTCCGACAATTTAAATGATGATACCATTGCCGTTTATGAATATCAAAAAATTGTAATATCTTACCTTAAAACTAATTTTGCAGTCAAGAAAGTTTATTATTTGACTGATGGAGCAGGTCAGCATTTAAAGAATAAATCAAATTTTCAAAATCTTCTTTTTCACGAGAAAGATTTTGGAGTTACTGCTGAGTGGCATTTTTATGCCACACCACATGGCAAAGGTGCGTGCGATGGTATAGGCGCGAACCTAAAACGAGGTGCAAAACGAGCTAGTCTACAAGTTTCTTTTAGTAATCATATTTTAACGCCAAAAGAGCTGTACAACTGGGCTAAAGATTACTGCAAACAAACCAAAGTTTTTTATAGCAGTAAAGCATCGTATGAAGAAACGGTTTTGAAACTAAAACCAAGACTGGATAAGGCTAAATCTATACCAGGCACGTTACAATACCATGCTATTATTCTGTGACGGCACCGTCAACGATAGTTCATATATATAAACTTTTTTTTTTTCCTTTACGAAACGCGATCATAGCCCTGAACCACTACTACCCTATAGACACTACTGCACCAAGGGTTGTAGGTGTGACCGGCGCTACTCGAAGTTTCCCAAGCTACCATAAAAACGGCGATGCGGCGCATGCAATTATCCGATTATATGTACGACTACGAATGTAGTAAACTATGTTTAAAAAAAAAAAATCTGTTACCCAAGATTATTACTTACTCTTATGCGAAATAGGTAATCCACTCTAGGAGGAATATTCACCAGACATTAATTATTAACATAGCAAAATTATGTAATAATCTGAATAAGAAAATTATATTACACGCCATAAAAATTGTAATAGTAAAACCTTTAATAGAAGTACAATATTACTATATCATGATTAGCAATATTTTAGTTGCATTAACGCGCTAGTTATAAATTATGGCTAAGTTCTACAAAATATGTTTTAAATAAGAGCTTAAGTACAAATCGCTAATTGAAATTTTATATGTTGACTGAATATTTTGTATTTTTATATATAAGTTAAGTTAAATAAGTACAATACATCTTAACTAACAACCGTTCAGGCGTGGGATGAAAAGTGTATAAAATATAACGTTGTAAAATAGATTTAAGTTTATAGTAATACTTTAAGCCACACTCCAGAAGGATTATTTTCTCTATCTGAGTAATAAAACTCATTTCAATCTTTGTTCTTTTACCTCTATAAAATCTAGGCCACCAAATAGCAATGTATTCGGGTACTATTAAAAATTTTCTTGTTATAAATAAATAAATTTTTAACAACATAATAAATAAATAAATGAATGTTTTTTTTTGTTTAAAATAACTATATACAAAATTGAAAATACTCTTTCACAGTGTGAATTAGCTTTAAGCGACGCTTTTCCGAGCGGATGCGTTATCTCGATGCTACGGTACACATGGCCCATACTAAAAATAGCTCACCCCAATTTTCTCGTGGAGACGCATCTTCCAACGACTTTTCGGGCCTCAACATACTACAGCATGAGGAAATTATTTTAGAATAACATTGAATATTTTAATAATTATAAGTAGGAAAATTATTTGACCTATAGCGAACGATAGATTTAGAATAAATAAAGATGAAAAATTAATAAACACTACTCTTGTTTGTATTATGTAATGATTAATAATTATCTCGTTTAGTTTAACTAAAACTCTCTTTTGGAATCAAATAATGAAATTATAACAAGGTTAAAATTATACTATAACCTGTATGTATTCTAAATAAATTATATATATATATTATTAATGAAGAATTTCTATTTTGTTCATGCAAACCTTATAAAATATATATATAGAAATATTTTAAATAAACAGTAACATGTTTGTTTTTATTTTTGTTTTTCACGTAACATTATAATAAGTAATCGGTTAAAATTCAAATATTTCAAATGAATAAAAAGTCCACAAAAGTGTATAAAATCAGTAAAATAATTTAACGAAATTCTAATTAGAATGAACAAATTAATACTTTATAAGGTCTGCATAAGAAATTTCATTAGTTAAATAAAATAATACATTTTATGTGAAAGCCGTTACTAGGGTCCTACACAGGAAGTCTCGCACATCTGGAAACTCTTATCTTCCCCTAAGATGCTGCGTGGCATATACAAGCATCGAAAATACGATCTTTTAAGGAAATCTTTTCGTTTCTTTACCCTGCGAAAAAAATATTATTTTCCAATTTTAAAAACTTATAAAGCCTATATTTATTTGACTATCTTACATTTTTAATTTCTGACAACGCAGTTCAACTGCAATAATTTTTCTTTACATTTTCATATAGCATTAATACCTAATATCAACCTTTAAAAATAATTCCTTTCAATTATTTTAATATTTTTCTCATAAAATTTTAGTAACTTTGCTCTAAACAATTCTATTTTTCTGAAAGTTACAAATATCCACATTCAAAGCTTAAAGGAATGTTTACGCGTTTAAACAATGAATAAATATAAAATTAATAAGTTTTATGATTGGAAATAATCTAAAACCATATTTGTATATCAACGAAATAAAATCATTTCTGTATTAGCGTTAACATTAAGTGAATCATTGTAACTAAATAAATAATAGCGATATCTACCACAATTCTGTAAACACTTTTATAACTTTAAGCTTAACTGTTAAGTATTATCATTTTTAATGAAATTTCGTGTTTTTGTAAAATTATATTAAATATTTTTCTGTAAAACTACATATTATATTTTACGATTTTGTATAACTCCACTTCTAATTAACACATAACTACCGCTCAAGTTTGTAATAGTTTATAATAGAAAAATCTACTAAGGTAAATTTATAATTAAATTATGAAATGGCGATATGTAGTAATATTAAACAAAGTGAGCAAATTTGTCAAAAAGACAGTGACAGAATTGAAGAGTGAGTGAGATAGGAATATCTTCTGTCTCTCTCATCTCTCTTTCACTGTCACACATATAGCGTTCTCTCTCACTCCTTAAAGAAGATACGAGCCGCCGGAAAATACCCTAGAGAAGGGATGAGCGACCGCTCTCTAGCGCTCGCTGTGTTAAAACATAGGATTTTCTCCCACTCGATCGACTTTTGACTTTTGGAAGGGATACCGCCCCCGCACCATTGGATACCGTTTTCTCACACCACTAGACTCAATTAACACTGCAGGATATAGGATTATCAATCGCCGCAACATTTGTCAGCCAGCGATTCGTTGACCCAAGATGATGCAACAAACCGATTCGACACCGCAGTTTTTTCAGCCACAAAAGAGGAGAAGTAACACCTTTAAATACGCCGAACGCGCACTGCTGTACGTGCAGTTCACTACAAGCCTCACAAGCTTTTCTGAACTGACCAGGGGCAGTTCACTACAAGCCTCACAAGCTTTTCTGAACTGACCAGAGACAGATCACTACAAGCCTCACAAGCTTTTCTGATTTTCTCCGCAGTGCTCTACAAGCCTCACAAGCTTAAGACCTGTACAAATTTATTAATTTTTAATAAACATTCCAATTTTACACAAATTCAAATTCTTTCAAATTTATTATTAAATAAAGAAAAAGAAATTTCAAATTCCAAATCAAAATTTCAAAATTTCTAATTCTACATTCTAAAATTTTTGTGAATTGAATATTTCACATGATATTTCAAAAGGTAAATAAAAAATTTAAAATACAATAAATATATATTTAACTTTGATCTTCGAATAAAAGTGTTGGCCTTGGTCTTAAGGACTTTAAGGACTTTTTTATTTGAAGAAACGGGTCATTTAGTGTTAAGCCTTAAGGGCTTTTATGCAATTTGATCTAACAAAGAAAATAGTATTTATTTTTCAGACTTATGAAAAAAATATAATAAGTAATATATATTTAACTTTGATCTTCGAATAAAAGTGTTGGCCTTGGTCTTAAGGACTTTAAGGACTTGTTTATTTGAAGAAACGGGTCATTTAGTGTTAAGCCTTAAGGGCTTTTATGCAATTTGATCTAACAAAGAAAATATTATTTATTTTTCAGACTTAAATAAAAAAAAATTATAATAAGTAATATATATTTAACTTTGATCTTCGAATAAAAGTGTTGGCCTTGGTCTTAAGGACTTTAAGGACTTGTTTATTCGAAGAAACGGGTCATTTAGTGTTAAGCCTTAAGGACTTTTATGCAATTTGATCTAACAAAGTAAATATCAATTATTCTAGAATTATTAAACCACAAAAATAAATATATAACTAACTTTGATTTTCGAATAAAAGGGTTGGCCTTGGTCTTAAGGACTTTCAGGACTTGTTTATTCGAGAAAACGGGTCATTTAGTGTTAAGCTTTAAGGGCTTTTATGCAATTTGATCTAACAAAGTTTATTATTATTCATTTCAAAGTCTGACGCGAACTAAATTCATTTTTGCCAATTTCATTACTTTATTCTCTTAGTTTGACAACTCGGAGCCCAAATGCGTATTTCTTTCTAATTAATTAATTAAAATTAACGCAGTGGCTTATGAGCATTAGCTCTCGAGAGGGAAGGGTGAACCTGAGATTTTCTTCCTCAGATTGGGTAAAATGAATCATTCCTCAATCCTTAAACACCTGGGTTCGTGACCCTTTTCCTTATCCATACAAGGGACGTGTGCAACCAAAATTGTTCTTAAGGGACAAAATGTACCGTACCTGTTGGTCCCGATAAATTTCCAAAATTCCCTACCAACAAATATTTAAAAATCATTACAAGCGCCTTATACTTCCAACTCAAAGCTCAACCAAGGTTAATTAGCTAACGCAGCTACGGCCTAAAAGAGCGCAACTCTTAATCAAGTTAACAATCCCAGTCGTGTTGTGTCCTAGGACGTGACAATTCCGATAGATGAAAGTATATTGAAGCTCAAAAAAATCTCTCTGAGTTCAGAGTATAAAATCTTCCCGAAAAAAACTGCGAAAACAAAAAAAAAATATTATCTACACTGAAAAAGAAACGTTAGTACAAGAGTTACTATATTGCTGTTAATTTTGAAATTTTATTATTTTATAAAATAATTAATAAAATATTACTCCATGCATTATTAAGAATCCAGAATAATAGGTAAAGAATTAAAGATTATGAAAGGTTATTATATAGGCAACGAGGCGGGCGCAGTCCGCGCGCTGTACCGCGCAGTACCGTGCGCAGGAAAGGCGGTGCGTCTACTCTTTCGCGTTCTATATCTCGCAGAAAACATCTTGGGCACTCTTTCGAAAATATTCTTTCCTATGTAAAAAATGCTCAGCTTTCGATCTAGAGGGTAAAAAAAATATTAAAAATATCGCTTTCGAGATATAACACGTTTTGTACTTTTTGAGGGTGAAAATGGAAAATTTCGGGAAAACTGCCTACACCATTGAAAAGCTGAGGAAAAAATACATTGGATATGCTTATCATAAAATTTTTTCAAGTACATTTCAGTATCTTAAACATGAGCTGGAAACAGCACGATTTGGCGCTCGTGCGCCGCGCTGGGGCAGTTGACATGAAACGCCTCATATGCGTGGACCTTGCGTCTCTCAGCTAGTAGGGTTTACAAACTATTTAAATAATCGTTTTGCTTATTGTTTCATGTCTTCATGACTCCTTCATATTCGTGGACCTCGCGTCCCCCGACTACTTGGGTTTAAAAATTATTCAAATAATCGTCTTGCTTATTGTTTCACGTCTACGTAATTCCCTAATATGCGTGGACCTCGCGTCCTCCGGCTACTTGGGTTTAAAAATTATTTAAATAATCGTTTTGCTTATTTTTTCATGTCTATATGACTCCCTTACATGCGTGGACTATCATATCTCCCGTCTACTTGGGTTTAAAATTGTTTAAATAATTGTCTTGCTTATTGTTGCACGTCTACGTAATTCTCTAACATGCGCCTACCTCATATCCCCTGCCTACTTAGGTTTAAAAATTATTTAAATAATCTTTTTGCTTTTTTTTCATGTCTTCATGACTCCTTCATATTCGTGGACCTCGCGTCTCCCGGCTATTTGGGTTTAAAAATTGTTTAAATAATTGTAAAATTTGTAATTGTCCATTGCCTGACACTATACATATTATTAGATATGTTAAGGGCCGTGAGCTCCAAATATCCCGGGCCGTCTTGGTGGCCCAGTCCGTCCCTGAATAAGAGGAAAATTTTTTAATCGATTTTTTATAATTTTACTCCCCTTACAAGGGGTGGCACAAGATGCTTGGCGTAGAGGCGGCAAATCCCGTAGTCCGGCCCTGTCGACTGAATAATATTTGTTTAAAATTTGATGTACTTTTTTGAATCTAACAAAGAAAGTAATAGATACTGGTATCCAATATTAAAATAAAAGTATATTTCATTCATGTTAGATTAAAAACAATTTTCAAAAGAGTCAATGGTCTATTGAAAAGTATGCTTGAATATAAAACTTAATAATTTCATTAAAGGTACCCTCTTAGATGCATATTTAATACATTATTTGGTTTCTTACTTCAATTTCTCCAATCCGATCAGATAATGGTATGTGTAGTGCCTCAGAATCACTGATATTAAAGTATTCATTGTCCATTGATGATCCTGCACTAATAGCGTCATATTGCTCATTATATAAGAAATGTGCTCTTGGAAATCGCATCTGAAATCAAAATTTTCATTAGATATGATCACACTATTTAATATATACTATTTAATATATGTGTGTGTGTGGGTGTCTGTGTGTGCGTAAAATTTCAAATTTTTTACAGCATTTTACATAAAATATTTTTATTTACATGAGATTTATGCAATAAGCTATAAATGAACATTAATACCTCGTCGTTTTCTGTAGGTAGTAGGGCAGGCATCATTTTCATTTCGTTCTAAGAATTTTTGATGATCAGATGTTACAGCATACTCCTCATCCTCAATCCTACTATTATTAACAATAATTTCTTCCACTTCATTAATGTCTGCATCATTTAAACCAAATCTTTGATCGAAATTCTGAAAAATATTTATTGTAATTATTCATGTGTAATATTTGTGTGTTTAAAGACAAAGAATAGTACATTATGACACTGGTGTGGAAGGTGATAATTTATTTGAAGGTGAGAAAAATCGAATGCGGTAAAAATCACCATACGCACGAGTTTCATACAGTATTTTATACCATGAGAGCTTACAAATCATGTTCAAGTTGCGATTTTTAGGTTAGAGTGGTATAAATCTTTTTTATTTAATCATAATTTAAAAATATTTTGACTTTCTAAAATAATATTAATTTATTCATGCAATAAAATCTGATATTTTATATTTAAAAATTGCTTTTTTTACCTGCATATCATCCACAGAGCTTGAGCTGCTATCAGAATGTTGCTTAATTCTTTTTTTTCTTTTTCGGTAATATTTTGTTGATTTTGGTGTTTCAGATTTTTTTTGTAGCAGTTATCACGTCTAGTATTGTTGTCATCACTCATAATTTTTAAATTAATATCAGTTGATTTCAGAAAAATCAGTTTGTAATTTCATTCGAAAATCAAACCGAGTCATGGTCATCGTTCCGAAACGTCAAAATTCCAACCACTTAGAGACGACAATTTCAAAATGCTCCAACCAATCACTGATCAGTTCGAAAACGTCAAAATTCCAGTCGAAATCAAATATCGATAAAACAGTGAGCTAATAAAGAAAAATATATCTCCGTAAGATGGCATTAGGGGATATTAGTATCTTTAGCCATTACCAAGATGTGCGTTGCATGATTATAATAATATAAGTGTACACAACATTTATACAATAATAGGTACTCTGTAAATATGACTAATTGTAAGTGAAAAGTCGCTTACTGGCGTGAATAAGTAAAATTGTGAAATTTTTTCAATTAACGGTGTTCCTTATATATACTGAAGATTCCAAACTAAATTTAAATTTAGAAATTTAGAATTGAAACTAAACATGTAGAAATCAATGAGATTATACAATATATGAAAATCATTCAGTATATATAAGCATAAATTATGTCTTTGTAAATGTCAAATAGTAAATTTTTTTGATTTTGTATTTTGAAATTGTATATTGAAGAATCAAGGCTATTTCAATAATGTGATTCTAGCTCTATTATGAAATAAAAAGGTAGTTCACTACAAATACTTGTAAAGCTTACCAGGCTCAGGGTTAGGAAGAACAAATATATGTGTATTCAGGAAGAACTCGGTCTCTCCTCTCCTCAAAAAATATTAAAATTTTGAACTCAAAACATCAATTATTTGTATAATAACTTATTTAAACTATCAAACTGCACTATTTATATTTTCAATTCACTAATTAATTAAAAATTCAGCACGAATAGTTCTATACTTTAATTAATCTTTAACTAATCTTGATTTCTAATAAGATTACCTACAATAGAAATTACGAATATTATTAATAAAAACACATAAGTACTAATACACTTAAAAGTAAAATATTCATATGACAGGACGATTAACAATTATTGCATATTATCCATAAGTCATCAATACAAAAACAAGTATTCAAATTAAATCATTTCCAAAATACCACACAAAATTTCATAGTTTTCTACTTATTCATAAGATTCGTCAGAAAATACAAAATGTCATGTGAAATTCAAAATTCTAATTATTTTGTGTAATAAATAATTCATTTCACATTTATATAAGTATCTTCGAAAATCATAATAATACGAGATTAATTTAAGAAGTCTGGAAAAACATTTGAATAACTATATCATGAAATTATATATGAAAATATTTTTTATTTTGGAATTATAATTATTTTATACAAAATTAGCTCGACGTTATAAACCTAATTTTTTTTAAAGCCCCAACATTTCACTATCGTGAAACGTGGTACATTTACATGGA
This sequence comes from Torymus aiolomorphi, assembly GCA_036365515.1. Taxonomy (NCBI): domain Eukaryota; kingdom Metazoa; phylum Arthropoda; class Insecta; order Hymenoptera; family Torymidae; genus Torymus; species Torymus aiolomorphi. Next base: position 90,903,534 of record CM070873.1, on the reverse strand, counting down.
CTGCCTTTTATAAATGTACTGTTTTATATTCTTCTAATATATATTGTAATAGAAAAGAGAGCACCCAAAATAACCTGTCCGCTATAATTATAAAAAATATTTGGACCTCCATTGGAAATCTTTAGTTATTTTCTACTACGACAATATTATTGCGCACGTAGTTATAAAATTTATTTTTTTCCAGTCTATGAAAGTCAGTATAAAACTAATTTAAAGCAGGTATAAACGACTAATTATAAATAAAATTTTCGTCAATATTTTTCTTAATTCTACGACGTTTGCTTCTCACGGAAATATTAGTCTCTTTTTTCTTTTCATTTTTCTTGCAATTCAATTTAATATTCATTTTCTTCTTTATGTTTGTATCCATGGTCTCATTCTTATCACTTGCTTTTCTTTTTCTTGTGTTATTGCTTTTCTTTTCATTTTTCTTACAATTCAATTTAATATTCATTTTCTTCTTTATGTTTGTATCCATATTCTCATTCTTATCACTTGCTTTTCTTTTCTTGTGTTATTGCTTCTTTTCTTCTCTTTTATCTCTTTTTTATTTTTCTTATTATTCAATTTCATTTTCATTTTCTTATTCATGTTCTTCCCTTTTTCTTCATCGATTTTACCTTGATTGTCATCTTTCTAGAAAAATGTTATTTCATTATGAATAAAAGTCCATTATGGGTGTGGATATGGATGTCGAAGGGATTATTTACCACATGAGACGTTTTTCGCACGAGCGAAGCGAGTGAAAAAAGTCGAATGCGGTAAAAATCACCTTACGCACCAGTGTCATACAGTATTTTATACCACGAGAGCCAAATAATGATATTAACGTTATGATTTTGAGGCTAGAATGGTATAAAAAAATTGCATGCACTCGAAGAATATGATAAGTATAATAACTTACAGAAATGTTTTCCTTCTCTTCTACATCACTTATAGCTTTTTCTACATTACTTGTAGATTCTTTTATATCACTTGTAGGTTCTTCTACATCACTTGTAGGTTCTTCTACATCACTTGTAGGTTTTTCTACATCATTTGTACTTTCATATTGAAAATTTTCGAAGTCATCTTCGGCTTCATCCGAATCCTCGGCCGGAATATGTTCATCTTTTCCTGTATCACTTTTACTTTCATCTTCATCAACTGAAAATTTATAATTTGATAAACACTATCGAAATAGTATTTTTTTATACTAGTGCGACAAAAATGATTCTTACACGAGTGTGAGTTGTCGCAAACTCACGCTTGTGTGACAATTGTATCGAAATAGTATATTATGGACCAAGGACGCAAAATGTATCATTCACGGCGAGTGTGACCTTTGGGGCCGAGCGACAGCGATGCCTCCAAAGGTCGCACTAGGAGGAATGTTACAGCTTGCGTCCGTGGTAGTATATTAGTATATTACGCAACTAGAGAGGTAAAGAGTTGGCCAGTCCAGAGCACGTGTAAATTACCACCCGAGCCGAAGGCGAGGGTGGCAAACATGTGCTCTGGGGTGGCCCTCTTTATCTCCGTGTTGCGTATACGATTTTTCACCATTATACCCGGGCCGAAAATACCACATTCGCGTTTTTGAGCCGGGAGCGAAAGTGGTACTTTCGGCCAGGGTATGGTGATAACAATTTTTTTTGTTGGAAAGCCGCAAAATGAGTTTTCGTGGCCCGTATAGAGTGCGCAAAATACTAAATGCATTTTGCGGCCTAGGCCTTACATTTAGTATTTCGCGACCTCTATACGGGACGCAAAAATTCATTTTGCGGCCTGAGGACAAAAATTATTTTTTCACACTCGTGTGCAAAGTGGCCACTTTTTTCAAAGATGTGATCAAAGAATAAATTTTTTTTTTTCAAACACTGAATAATAAAAGTTCTGGAGATATCCTCATATACTTACTTTGAACAGGTGTCTCAAAAAGATCAACTTCATAGGATGATAAATCTTTTATAAACTTCTCGACAGTCCAAGGCGTTGATGATCCCATTTCCAACCAAGCTTTATGTACGATTTCATTTTTTCTACGAGTCAATAGTTTTGGTGGAGCGGAAGTTGGAATCATTTGCTTGGCTCGGTTTAAATCCATAATCGCGTTTTCTTTAATTTCAATGATAACATCTAGAAAAAGAATCAATTAATTTTTACCATTATATACAATGCAAAAAAATGTTTAGGCAAACCTGCAGTAATTTTTCAAAATATACGATTTTTTGAAACCTATTACTCAAGCTTCTGAAGTGGCACATAAGCCTATCAGGTCTCAATTGTTCATATCCACTAAAAGAAGAAATTTTAATTGCATTACCGCTTGAGTCGCCGCTACTCATAAAAATTGGAAAAAGAACCGAAATTAACCTTTTCAACTGACTAATTTTAGTCCTTTTTACTATTATTATGAAAAGAGGTAACTAAAACGGTAGTTTAATTTGATTTTCTTATTTGAAATAATACGAACAATTTAAGCCCGTGAAGGCTCATGCCCCTCTTCCAGAGCTTAAGTAACAGTTATTAGAAACTTATTTTTTAGAATGAAACAATACATTTTTTAAAAATTCCTAAAATATTAACCGTTAATCTTTTGACAAAAATCACTGGAGATTAAAAAAAAAAAAACAGATATCCACAGAATACTTACAGAAAAACGTGAAAGTACTAGGTTTCGTTCTTAAAACATCATTTAATTTACGGTGGTAGAATTCCAAGTAATTGTTTGTCCTATCCACCACGTTATACTGCGTTATATAGCTGAATTATAAAATTAAATTGGTAGTTCACTACAAATACTTGCAAAGCTTAACAGGCTCAAGGTTGGAAAAAACAAAAAATATGTGTATTCAGGAAAAACTCTGTCTCATGGTTAACCTCAAAAAATATTAAAATTTTTAACTGAAAGTATCAATAATTTGTATAATAACTTGTTTAACTATCAAACTAATATTTCTATTTTCAATTCACTAATTAATTAAAAATTTAGCACTAATACTTTAACTAATCTTTAACTAATCTTGCTTTCTAATAACATTACCTACAATAAAAGTTACCTATATTACTAATAAAAACGCATAAGTACTAATACACTTAAAAGTAAAATATTCATATGACAGGACGATTAACAATTACTGCATATTATCCATAAGTCATCAATACAAAAACAAATATTCAAATTATATCATTTTCAAAATACCACACAAAATTTCATAGTTTTCTAATTATTCATAAGATTCATCAGAGAATACAAAATGTCATATGAAATTTTGGAGTAATATACTGAAATATTAAAAACTCACATGACCGGTCATTGAATAACTACTCCATGTATTTCAATCAGTACTCTATAATAAAACAGTAATGTCAACTAAATTATTTTCTACTTATTTAAAACATATACCACAAATCAACTACCTTTCATACGATAGTGACATACTCAATATTATTTAAATTACAAATAGCAAGTTACACATTTTCAAGAAATATAACTATAAACATTTTAACCATTTTTAAAGAATTGTCTTTAATATTATTGACTATTATAAAAAACACATTAGTAGTATTACACTGAAATGTTAAAAACTCATATGACCGGTCATTGAATAACTACTCTATGTATTTCAATCAGTCTTCCATAATAAAACAGTATTGTGAACTAAATTATATTCTACTTATTTAAAATATACACCATAAATCAATTACAACCTTTCATACGATATTGACATACTCAATATTATTTAAATTATAAATAACAAGTTGCACATTCTCAAGAAATATAGCTCTGAACATTTTAACCATTTTTAAAGAAATGTTTTTAATACTACTGTTAAATAGAGAATGTGATTCACTATGAACTATCAACCTGTAAAGTCAATACTCTCAAATAAAAACCATACTGATGTTCCTAAATGCTCCAAAATACCTCTTTTGTCCTCCACTTTCAACGAATATATTATCACAAACCACTCTTTCCGATGATACTTGTTTTTGTCACAAACCTCTTCATAGTAATCTCGACTTTTGGCCTCTCCTTGACAGATATAACATCTCCTGCTTATACATATTTAGCTCCATGGTCACTGGGTCCAAGTAGTTGAGTACCTCTCGCGTAATCGTTGAGACCTCGGACTCGAGGCATACCTTGCCTATATAAAATGCGAGTCGATGATTCTGCAGGCCCTGCATTTCCTGGAGGTTAGAGTAGCTGCTGATGGAAGAATGTGTCGGATTCAATAGGCTGTCGGGCTGGCTGCAAGCGTCTGAGGCCCCTGTGAATACTTGCGGCTGCTGATTGAAGCTCATCGCCGACATTCCCGCCTCTTACCCGTGGTCATTAACATTTTGAGGTTATGCACGATTGATATCGATATGGCACACATCTAGTTAGCTTGGAATCCGAACTGAAATCTTTCTAGAGACTCGCACTGCTACATCATTGGAGTGAATACAGATTCAATGATCGAGGCCTCTTGCTACTGCCAAAGAATATAGACGGATTCGTTGCTGCTGCGCAAGTACTCGAGATTTTATCCACGAGCTCGATGCCTCGATGTCTTCCTACTTGTGCAATTCTTTTTCTGCCGTAGCGCGATTTTACGGCTGTGACAATCATTTATAGTGTAGCTAGGGTCCGCGTACATTAAACAATCCAGTGCGAGGGAACCCGAAATGAGACTAAGAAATCTCAAAGTAAGTATATATGATTTTGTAACCGCGGTGGCAGTTCGCCATGGCCTACAGGCGCTGTCTGTCCATGCATGCGCACAAGCCTCATGCGTCGATGGCGACTTGTGATGTTGTCAAGAGGGCCACGGGAAAAGTTCCACCCCGGCCGATGTACGATCTCACGGAAGAAGGGACAGAGATGGCGTACCTAACAATGCGGGTATACGCCGCTTTGCCGTGAAGACTTTTCCGTGATAGTATAAGGCCCGGTACACTTAAGAAAGAACAGTGCACATACACAAGAAATAGCATTGCTTGTATATCTATATAGGGAACAACGACGTTGTTCCTCGCTGTTCTTGATATATATATATATATATATATATATATATATATAGATATACAAGCAATGCTATTTCTCTCGTGTCTGCACACTGTTTATTTTTAAGTGCAATATAATACTTAGTAACTATAATATTATACGAATCAAAAAAAAAAAATTTGTTTTCGGCTGATATCAGTGACAAAAAATGTTAAATAAAAAATATATTAAATTGTCGAAAATGTTGCTTTTCGGTTAACCTATTAATAACGACTTTTTATCTAATATCTGTTTTATTTACACCTCGGTCGTTAAGTAAGGTTTTTTGATCTCCTGACAGAGAATTCCGCGAACTCATGCGAGATCGGCGAAGCCGGTCTCATCTGTACAATCAGAATACCCCTCTCCACTCGAGCCTTGAAATCTTACTTCACGGTTTTAACAGGAGAAGTGCACTATATATATTTTAATATGGATGAGGGATACAAATGAAGGCTTCTGTCATAAAAATAACGCTGAAAACTTCTGACACCTACACGTAGGTAACACTTAAGGGAGTTCAATCGAATACAAATTTAATATTTATGAAAAGTTTGCCCAATAAACATATATAAGGTGACATATGATTACAAAAATGGGGTTGTATATTATAATATACACCTAAATCCGTTTTTACATAAGCCCGTCATATTTCAATTTTTTTTTTAATAGAGAAAAAAAATACTTTTTTACTTACTTCGTTTTTTCCTTATCCTTTACTCCATAGCGATAGTCCTTGTAAACAAGTCCTTTCTCGAGGTGCAGGCCTGCGTTCTCGTCCATCGTAGATGCGAAAGTGCGGATTGCAGAGTGGAGAAGTTTTTGTTGTTCATTTTTGAGAAAAAAATTGAAAATCGCTCCACACATATAAAATCTGGTATCGCAGTCGGTAGGTTCTTTTACTTTAGAGGGGAGAGGGAAAAGCTTACACCTCATCTCTGATTTGTTGACCGGGAACCAATCAGAGTCGAGACGTATACGCAAACGTACATAGCGAAGATCTGTCAGATTTTGCCGTGCTCTGGCAACAATTTTACTCGCCTCTCTCCCTCTCTCTCTCTCCTTCTCGCTCTCTCGTTCGTTATTTGCATTACATGTTTCCCCGGCTTAACCAACGCTTCAACTTCTGTGTTTGAACATGGTTTGTTGATGTTTATGAGCTTTTGTGTCGGTACTCGCGGTGCCGAGAAAATCACTTTCCGATACATCGAAGATATGAAGACCTGTGTGGATAAAAATGACGACGACAGTAGTTTTATCACAAAAATGAGATAGATCGATGAATTTGTAATCAACTTTATATGTGCAGAAATATTGGAAAAAGAGGCTTATTGTGAACGATGTCATCGTACTGTGAAAGGCCTAATGTAACAACATCAGCGACTTGGATACGATAAACCCCTCTTCATCTTATGCTTACATTGTACACATTGCAATAGTAAATTGTATACTTTCTCACTTTGGTAAGTTCACAGATATTTTTCATACGATACTTGTATCATCGTTAGATATTCATGTATATATTACGTGATTGAAGGTATTTTTGCTTGGACTCACATGCTGCCAATTTTTTCTTTGGATGCTTTGAATTCGAGGGATACCAATATACTCTGTCTGGTTAAATAAGGTTTAAATTATTACATATGATTTTAAAGTAGTAGTAAATAAACTTTCTTGTATATAAGTGCTATCTTTAATTATAATTGTTATAGGTGAAAGTTACAAAGTTAGTTTTGATACATCCATACATCAAAATTCAATTGTCTCTGATTAATGGATTGGGTAGTTTAATCGAAGGAAGTTTTCATACAGGTATAGTCCAAATGACTAAGTAATTCATATAATTTTTTGTTCTATTAATAGTAGTGTTTCCCGTGGATGATTTTAAGTAAAATACTTTATTATTTTTATAAAGTTTTTTTTTTCAATACTTCGATATCTTTTTTTGAAAATTGTATATATTTGATATAGGTAAAAGATAAAAAATTTACTAGAAACATTTATTATTTTGTATTGTTAGGTGTTAGTATTTTTCAGTAACTATAATTCTATATTTACATAAATATATTTTATTTATTTTTATAATAGTTAATTTAATTTGTACTCAAATCTTTTAATATTTGCCCTATTAGAAAACTTCCATATATGTATATAGATATATAATGTGTACATTTGGCACGCAGAATGTAAACACAATATATCTATATATGGAAGTTTTGTAACAGTGTAGTTTAATACTTATGTGCAAGTTACTGAACAAAATTGATAACATATATTAAGTTACATCTCTTTCTACAGACATAACGTCACGAGATTACTAAAACCCAGTTAACATCCCAAGTCTGGAAGGAGGAAAAAAACTAATAAATTCCAAAAATTGTTTGTATGGAAAAGCATTAAGTTGTCACGAAAAAATGGGCGCTAATGGCAGCGGACGTACCGAATTATGTCAGTGCCCACACGCTTTTTCACGGGGGAGGGAGCAGAGATTGTGCGCCTCACTACTAGCATGGCGCTACGCCTTGGAGACTTTTCTCCGTATATACATGTAAGATAAATTACTTAAATTACTAAGCAAATGTACTTATGAAATCATCAATTAACTAAATACTAAATTACATAATGGGTTTAGTCTGATTTAAAAAAAAAAACTTATCCTTATACATATTGAAATCAGATATTTTAATTTTAAAATGTAAATCTGAAATATATTATTAAAATTTAATTATTTTTAATTAGATTACAAAAATAAACCATTTAGTGCTTTTTGTGTCTGCAGATCCGTATCACTTACAAGGAGAGTGCAAACCCTTTCGAAAACGGATTTTAATGGGGCTTTGAAAGTTGATTTCTGGTATCGAAAAATGTGATCCAGTTCTCACAATTCCGTCAAAGGGGCCATTTTTCTTGAGATATGAGCAATCTAATCTCAAATAAACTCTATTTTGTTAAAAACTTATGGCTCTTCTATTGCTTGTTACTTTGCAATGATTTATGGTGCGAAAACGACCAAAAAAGTGTATAAAAGTAGGCAGCAAAAGCTACAATGTAAGCTCTGATTCGTTGAAAAATATTGTATTTTCCAGGATCTTATAACCAATCAAAGATAGCGTAAGATAATGGTTAAAAATAGAATTCATTTAATTGCTTAAAATGAAGTAAAATTTGCTCGCTTTTGTATCATAAATACCTGCAAGGTAACAATAGAAGAGACATCATTTCTTAACGAAATAGATTATAGAGGATATTTTAGATAAGATTGACCATATCTGAAGAAAAAGCGCCCATTTTACGGAAATGTGAGCACTGGGCCAGATTTAAATACCAGAAACCGACTTTCAGGTCCCGTTAAAATCCGTTTTCAAAAAGGTGTGCACTGTCCTTGTTAGCGAACTTTGATTTCATATCTGAATGATTTTATCACCAGGAACAATTTTTGATACCATCCAACAAAGAGACTTGGAAGTTTTTAAGTTTTTTCTCAGCTATGGTTGTATATATAACATTTTTGAAACGTTGAAATTTAGTATTCAAATTTCATAAAAAAGGTAATTTTTATATTATTTTTTAATATTTTACATCAATTTTCTTTAGATTCTCGAAATATCTTTTTTCGAAAATTTTATACAAAGATAAAAACAATGGCTCACAAAAATTAAGCCTTTTTTTGGATGATTAGAACAATTTCTTACGATAAAAACGTACTCCTGAAAATTTAAAGTTAATTACTATAAGCACTAAATTCATTTTAAATAAGTGACAATTGTAGCTTAGGAACTATTTTTCGAGTATACAAAATTACTTTGTAATAGAATTTAATACAAGTAAATTGTTAGCAATAAATATATGGTATTAATCTTTTAGTTCCAAGGCTCCAACCAATGGCTTATCATATTAATATTAAATAATGTAAAAATATATTTTTTTAACACGTGCATGAAAAAGGCCCTTTTTCTACGTAGAAAAGTGAATAGAAAATCGAACATTTCGCGCGTCTGGCGAGGCCTTCCGCCGTCGCGTGAGGAAAAGACTTTTCCTCACGCTATGACAACTCAATATACCCGATCTCCCATTCATTTTTGATGAAAAAAAGGTCCTATTCTTACACTTATTAAAAAAGTTCCACCCTAGTTGCACAATGTACTATTATTATATATGAAATTGACTACAGGTATGTGTAATTGTGGATGTGACAACCTTGTTACTAGAACTGTGATAGCTGGTACTATTACCTACTACAAAAGATCGCTCGGACGGCACTAACCATTACCTATAATAAATGGTGTTTAGAAATTTGGTAACTCCGGGGACACTGATGCTTTCATTCGACAATTCACTGACGGAGCATCCGGAAAGCTCGTGAAATAATCAACGACATGAGAAAGTGCACAGTTGAGAATCTGGTAAATCGCTGTAACATTTTATATACTTACTTCAAACAAGATGTTATTACCGAAATGGTCGAGTTAGCCAAAGTTGCAAAGCCCATATTTAAGGCGGACTTACAAATTTTATTCTTATTATTTATTTTTGTGCTAAGATTACTTAAATAATATTTTTAGATGTACTGAAACACATTTAAGAAATGTTTTAATATACTAGCCAGTTTAAGCGCGCTGCGCGCGCTGATTAGAGGGGCTTTGAAATCAATTTTTAATTTTCGCGTTTTTTTTTTCAAAACAACCAATCATAAAAAGTTTTATCATGCCTCACCTATAACAGGCCATCATTATTTTACAAGGGGAAAAAGAAGTCTAATAAAAAAGACAAAAAAAAAGAAAATCCATTTTTTCGTCATTTGAAAGATAGTAAGCTCTTTCAGCCATATGATCTCATATTTATTCATATCTTTAAAAAAATGATGGATTTGTTATGATATCAATTTATTCGTGATTTTGTTGGTGGGAGTAATGGGTTGCTAGGTTACAAAAATAAAAGTGGCACGAAGTTTTGATAAAATTGCGGCGTGCGAAGCGCGCTTAGAAATGACTAGTTTTTAAAAATTTTGATTAAAACTTTTTTTATTAGGTTCAGAATAACATAATTAAAAATTTGATAAAAAATAAATTTTTCGACATAGTATCCGAAGAGTTCGACTGTACGGACTGTTTTCGGGCCGTAGAGTGCTACTTTACGGACACGTGTGCGTAAAGGTAAAGTAGTACTTTACGGTCTGAGAACAGTCCGTAAAATAGATTTTTACGGATACTATATCGAAAAATATTTTTCACCTTACCCTGACCGAACGTGCCACTTTGACCCCAGCTCAAAAACGCGAATGAGGTATTTTCGGCCCGGGTATGAAAGTACAATATTGATTAAAAATTTGTAGGTGTAAGACCGCCTTAAGAGGGATCCTAGCTTGATTATCTCGACTTCATTGCAGAAGAGAGCTTTCTTAATTATATGACATAATGAAACAATATTTTTCTAGGAAAAGAACATTGGTGAAATAAATGAAGAAAAAGGAAGTGAAAGAAGAAGACAAAGGAAGAAAAAAAAAGCGATGCAAAGATAAGAAAAAACTAGAGAGGCCGGGCGCCCTCCTGCGCACCTTGCTTCGCTCACCGCACCAACCCCCCGATGTCAACATAAAAAACTTCGTTTTTACATATGACGAGGCAAAACCACTATTACTCAGGAGATACTTACATCTTTGACATTGCAAAAAGTTTTATATCTCAAATACTCATATATATTATTTTATAATAATATGCTTATCCAAAATAGTAAATTCATTTTAACTACCTACTCTGATCGAGTATTCGAGATGTATTTAGGTGTTAAAACCCGTTTTGTAGGTCAATATCGTCAGAAATTAAGTGTACATGGAAATGTTAAAGGGAAAAAAATGTTATTCTAATGTTATCAACAACATTTTTATTTAATATTTTTATGTAAAGTCAAATACTATTGAATAATACGCGAAAATCGATTATTTCAGGTGTATTTAGGCGTTAACAATTCCTTTTATAAGTTTAGTTCGACAGAAATTGATTGTACGTGAAAATGTTCAATGGGAAAAGTTTTGTTTTAGCATTATTTACAACTATTGTTTTTAATATTTTTGTGTAAAGTGAAACCCCTTTAAAGTAATAGCCTAAAATCGAGTATTTCTGATGTTTTTACCTATTTTTCGCCATTATATTGAAAAATATTGGGTTGGATTTTTAGTAAAAATTAATTCTGTACACATTTAGCTTAAAAATCGTTTTTTTTTCTTCAAATTTTCATTTGCTCTAGCTTTTTATTATTTTACGATGAATTCGGCTCAATATAAATCTGTACGGTACTTATAATTAGACGCGAATCTGAGGAAAAATTCGGTTGAGTGGTAAACAGTTTATATATAATAAAATTTTAGTATTTGAAGTATAACAATTTTCACTATGGTGAAAAGATAAAACTCTCCCGAGTAGGTAGTACCTAAAAAGTAGAAAGAATAAGCACGAAGATAAAAAAGAAAAAAAAAATATTAAATTAAATATTTGGATAAAAGAAGAGGAAAAAAGAGATAAAATCAACTTAAGAAGCAATTGCAGTGTTAAGGGTATGCCTTATACCCACGGAGTTTTCTGCCGTGCCGACCACAAAGCGTTTTATTAAATATTAATTGTTATAAGCTTTTTCTCCAATTCTGAGGGTCGACACACAAAGGCAAACTTATATTATCTGATTCCCGGCGAGATTCCCGGTCAAATTGCAGATAAATCTATTGGAAAATAAAGACGAAATTTGAAAAATCGCAACGTCGCATAATATCATATTAACCCCAAAATATGACATCTTACGGGTTTTCTCTCTGTCGGTATAAGGTATGCCCTTAAGAAAAATATCGACGCAAATATTTCTTATAATTATAGTGGATAAATATGGAGCGTTTCAAGCTATTTTAATATTTCTGTTTCGTTTCGATTTAAGAGTATAACTGCCGGACCTGCTATATTTTACTGAGAATACTTCAATTAGTTTTATATAGTCATATTTCGAATGTACGATTCAAGGTATGTAAATGTGCTGTATTACATGATAATAAGGTTTATAACTGCGAGCGCAGTTTTGTATAAAATAATTATAATTTCAAAATAAAAAAAATATTTTCATGTAGAATTTCATGTTATAGTTATTAAAATGTTTATCCAGACATCTTAAATTAGTCCTGTATTATTATGATTTTCGAAGATACTTATATAAATGTGAAATGAATTATTGATTACACACAAAATAATTATAATTTTGAATTTGACATGGCATTTTGTATTTTTTGACGAATCTTATGAATAAGTAGAAAACTATGAAATTGTGTGTGGTATTTTAGAACTGATTTAATTTAGATACTTGTTTTTGTATTGATGACTTATGGATAATATTATGCAGTACTTAATTGTTAAATAGAAAGCAAGATTAAGATTAGTTAAAGTATAGAACTATTGGTGCTGAATTTGAATTAATTAGTGAGTTGAAAATATAAATATTACAGTTTGATAGTTTAATCAAGTTATTATACAAATAATGGATGCTTTCAGTTAAAAATTTTAATATTTTTTTAGATTAACCATGAGAGAGTTTTTCCTGAATAAACATATTTTTTGTTTTTTCTAACCCTAGGCCTGGTAAGCTTTACAAGTATTTGTAGTCAACTACCAATTTAATTTTATAATTCAGCTAGAATCACATTATTGAAATAGCTTTGATTTTTCAATATACAATTTCAAAATATAAAATCAAAAAAATTTACTATTTGACATTTACAAAGAAATAATTAATGCTTATATACTGAAAGATTTTCATATATTTAATAATCTGATTGATTTCTACATGTTTAGTTAAAGATAAATTTAAATTTAGTTTGGAATGTTTGTTTTATATAAGGAATGCCGTTAATTGGAAAAATTTCACAATTTTTTAGATGATTGTTTAATAATATAACAATATGGAGAGACGTCTCATTATATATGTTAATGCATACGTGTGGGTATACATGAATTTTTAGTTGAAATAATCTCAGCTCCGCACCTAGGTTATTTTTTACAAGCGTGCTAAAAAAATTATAACTACATTATAATGAAGTTTATATCCAAAATGTTTTAAAATAATTATCACTTTACATAGTACCTATTATTGTAATAAAGTTGTGTACTCATATTTTATAATTATTTTATAATTATGGCGCATTTAGGTAATGGCTAAAAATATTTGTAAAAATATTAATATCCCAATGCCATCTTACGAGATATTTATTATTTATTGGCTCACTGTTTTATCGACATACCTTAACTTTTAATTTTGAACTGATCAGTGATTGGCTGGAGCATTTTGAAATTCGCGCCTCTGAGTGGTTGGAATTTTGACGCTTTTCGAACTGATCAGTGATTGGTTGGAGCATTTTGAAATTCTCGCCTCTGAGTGGTTGGAATTTTGACGTTTCGGAACGATGACCATGACTCATCAAACCGTTATGTAGTACGCAAATTTGCACGAAAATTTAAACAGATGAGGCTGGGATTGAAACATATGAGATGAACTGTAGGGTGATGGCAGTAGCTACGCTTTCTCCCTCTCAGTTACTTGAAACTGATTAGAATAGGTGTATTCATTGATTTGTAACCACAAAGCTAATTGGTGCCATACAGCATGCAATGTGGATTCGCTGTTACTACACGGAAAAAAAATTTGAGTAGCAGGAACACAGAACTAAACGTGTTTACACAGCACAGTTACTGGTGCTGCTTCGGTACCATCCTTTTTCCGCGTCAGGCTGCGCGCGGCATTTGTTATTGCCTTCCAAGCACGCTCGTAGGTCGTGAGTGCTCGAAAGGTATTGCCTTTCTAGCACTCACGACCTAACAACATCTAATGTTATTACAAATGCCGCGCGAGCCTGATGCGGCAAACGGTTGATACCGAAGCAGCACCAGTAGTTGTGCTGCGTGAACACGTTTAGTTTTGTGTCCCTGCAGCTCAAATTTTTTTTCCATGTATGTATATTTCTCCCTTCCAGTTCAGCGTATTCGATCGTCTTATGTCTTATCAACGAATATAGACGCTTATAGAAGCGTAAGTTCAGATGGGCCGGAGGGACTTGGCGCCGGTAGTACCAAACTGGCCGCAAGATGTCGCGCGCATGGTTAATTTGAAGTGCGAAAGCGTGCTGCGTCCTTCTCGCGCTCCGCGCAGACGGCTCTTGAAGCCGGAGCCCGAGCCAAAACGCGGTTTCACTGATCAGGCGTGGATAAGCTTTTACAGCTTATGAATAAAATATTAATAAAATTAGCACGAGGCTTTCTCAAATTGAAATAGATATTGTTTAATAAGTTAAATAAATTAAATATAAATGAATGATTTTCATTAAACAATTTTTATAATTTGATTTCACTGTAAAATGATAATATAGTTCTTCCACGTGAATTTGTAAATTTTGTAAATTTTTCTTATATAGATTTTCTGCGGTACAATTTTATAACTACTAATATGTTTATTTAATAAGTTCCTGCGAAGCCTGAAGGTTTGCAGCAGAAATTGAGCCAACTTTAATTACTGAATGAAAAATATTCTGGCAAAATTTATAGAACTAAAAATGCAAATAAGTTTTTACAGCAATATTTTCGTGTTTTATAACTACATTAATTAAATTTGTCAATTTAGTGTTCTATTTGACAACTTGCCAATTTTAAATATCCTTATTAAAGTCTCCTTTTTATTATAAAAAAAAAATTGAATAAAATTTTATATTATCTATTTATTTATTTAGTCATTAAAAAGGTTAAATTATAAGTTACAAGTACGAGAACCAAAACGCCGAAGGGTAGTTTTTGTCGCAAACAAATTTAAAGAGATTCGTTTCATCGTTGCAAAAATGCTAAATAGGATACTCTCGCCGGATAATCAGTGAGAGATTCTCTTCGTCACAAAAATGCTAGATAGGATAGTTTTTGCCGGAAAATTAACGAAGGAGATTCTTTTCGTCGCAAAAATGCTAGATAGGATTGTTTTCGCCGCAAAATTGTTGAAGGAGATTCTTTTCGTCGCAGAATTGCTAAATAGGATACTCTTCGCCGCAAAATTACTAAAGGAGATTTTCTTCGTCGGGGTGTTGTAATAATGGTCTATTTATTTTGTACAGGTTCTTCAATGAATTTTAATAAATGATTTACACTTTTTAAACACGTGAATTATTTAATTTAATTACATAAAAAAAATATTAGTTCAAAATAATATATATAAATGTAATAACTCCCTGGTGAAAATTTTAACACATTTTAATACGTGTTATATTATGTATGATCATACGTATTGTAATACGTATGATCATATATAATATAACACGTATTAAAATGTGTTAACATTTTCACCAGGGCTTCTAAACAGAAAATACTTATAAAGTTCATATTATTGATAATATCTGTGGTCGAGGGGGAAAACCGCCTAAGTCCACTTTCCGAGTTTTCGAGAAAACGGCATTTAAAGTTTTGCACTGGTCGAGAAGTTCCAAACGTACATGTTAAGATGGCATACTGTACTTATTAAAAGCAGTAATACCTTTCGATGTATAGAGGTATAGAGTACCATCGTTTCGTTGTGTCGATACAGTGAAGCAAATATAGCGAATTGGGCGGTTTTCCCCCATCAAAGTGAAATTAGCTCGTTTCCCCCCTAAATTCTCTATTTAAGCTTATTATC
Source organism: Torymus aiolomorphi (assembly GCA_036365515.1). NCBI lineage: Eukaryota > Metazoa > Arthropoda > Insecta > Hymenoptera > Torymidae > Torymus > Torymus aiolomorphi. The sequence goes on along the minus strand of CM070873.1, from coordinate 90,887,840 downwards.
GATTAAAATAAATATTTAACACTCAGAACATGAATGTAGGATGAAAATACAATCAATTATTTTAATTTTAAAGGGTTTTAATGGCTATTAGAGCGCCATTTCTTAGGATCTGTTTTAATAATGCAGATTTTTTAATACTTCCAAAGTTCTAACTGAACTTCTGCTTCTCCGACTCCGAAATTGAACTGGGTGTATGGTTAAATTTGTTTATACAGTATTATTGTTTGCAAAGTTTATTATTAATATTGTATTTTGTTTATTATTAAATTATAATCATTAAATTTTAATATTTTACTATAATAAAATAATAAGTTGAATATGATTTAATATTATATTAATTTTAATATTACGTGAAATGTGATATTCTATAATAAGAATTTTAATGATATAAAATACTATTTATTATTTTCACTGATAAGCAATTATTATAATTTAATTAAAGATTTAAATCGTTTTAACGTGGACTTAGCTCGTTTTCGCCCTAAGCCATATTATAAAAGAGACGTTAAAAATTACTAACGCGTGTTTTTATTATTAAATGTGTTGCCAATTAATTCCTGAAGTAACCACTATTAGTTATTTTCACGTATAACCAATGACCATAATTTATTTAAAAATTTAAATCGTTTTAAGGTGAACTTAGCTCGTTTTCCCCCTCAAAATGGACTTAGCTCATTATTTCAGTTGCTGTTATCTCTTAAAATATTGAGTTCTCGGCAACCACAGATATTAATACATCTATCATCAAATTATTTTTATGTAAAATTGTAACAATGTACTTATATTTAATTGCTTTTATTTAAAGCGAGACCAAAATAATTCGACTTTATGGAAAAAGAAATAATAAAAATTGTTTAAGTAAATTATTAAATTGCTTCTATTTCTTTGAGCTTATTATGAAAAACAAATCATTTCAGCTAAATAATAATTATTTAACAATTTCTATTATAAACTGAAACTGCATATTTGTACAACTTTATGTACTTTCTGGCAGATTTCCGCACTACCTAGAGGTACTGCCAATAGCGCGTTGGTTTTTTTTTTTAATGTTTCTAATAATTACTGCCGTAATGAAATAGCAATTACAAATATTTTTGCGGCATGACAAAATTAAATGTAATTTATTGCAATTACGTATACCATTATTAATAACATTAACCGTGGAACCTTCGCCGATAGCCCTACATAACCACGATACCAAGGAGAAAGACCTCAAACCCACAAACTTTACTTAAAAGTCTACTAAAAAAAAAAAAAAATTTATTTCTGCCAATAAATTTTTTCCTCTATTTCTAGTAGATCTTTCGGCAAAGTTTACCCACTTTCGTCCTCAACCTAATTCTCTCAAGTTGTACACATACCAAAAATAAACGGAAATGCAACACACTTTCAATTTTAGAAATATATTTATCTGCATAGCGCAGTACTATACAGACAAATATATTTATCAAATTGAAGTAAATGTTGCTTTCCATTTGTATTCTGCTATGTGTACATAAATAATCATATAAATGTCTCCTTAACAAAGAAAAGAGTAAGAAATAGAGGAGTATAATAAGTACTCTGTTATAAAGCTTTTATTCATTAAGGATTATAAATATAAAAATTATTTCATCATGCCAAAAAATAATTTAAATATTTACTAATTATATTTATATGATTATTTACCTCAGACTTTCTAAACACATTGAAATCTTAGCTGAAAATGTTAATATGTACTTTATTGGAATCTTATAATATTATTATTCTACATTAATACTGTAATTGGAATACAATATAGATACTTTAATTTAAAAAAAGGCAACAATTTCTGTTAAAAATTAATATTTTTACTGATTAACACGAATAAAATTGGAATACAATAGATACTTTAATTTAAAAGGAGACAACAATTTCTGTTAAAAATTAATATTTTTACTGATTAACACAAATAAAATTTAGTACTTTAAAATACATAATTCAATGAAAACAAGTTAATTAACAGTAATAATTAATAAAAAAAATGTTTATTGATGAGTTAATTTCTGCAGTTTCCGATTGCGTCTGTTACTAGCAGTTTCATGTTTTTGGCGTTTTCTATCTACTCGCAAGCGATTGTTCATCCACTTCAATTTGTAAAATATATGTACTCTTACAAAAAATTTAATAATTAATTCGTAATGTGTTTTGCAAGGATCGTCAACATTCCAAAAGTTTTTGTGATTCTGCTTGATAATTCTACTAATTTCATTAAATAAATTTTGACCAATATTTTTGCAATGACTATTAATTAAAAATTGTTTTTGAAAAATTTCTACCGCGGTAGTTATAACATTGGTGAAATCATCGGAAGGAACACACAAGTTACCAAGTTCATTGTTATTGAAAGTAGCATAAGCTTTAAAAAGATGAACAGATCATTGTTTTGCTCAAAATTGACATTTTCGCGAGTCAATGCAGATTTACAATCAGGACATTTTGATTTGGAGAAGCACTTCTTAGCTACGTAACCAGCAACATACTTCATTGCAGCTTGCAAAGGGGTGGATGAATCAAGAGGGTTGCACAAAATTTGGTCATATTTATCAGAAAGGTTCCCTAAACTTGACTGACTGCTACTACTAACAGAGACAATTTCTTCATAAGCATCAATGTCATCTGCAAAGTGACTATTAGAAACAGTTTCTTGTACTGGAATACTATCATCTGCAGTGTTCCTCATTGGCTCATCCACTTCTTCATTAAACAATTGTTCACTCTCGTTACTATCAATGTCATTCATTAAAGAAGTCTCTAAATTATTATCAACATTACATGTATTGCAATGTGATTGACAGGTTTCCTCAAGTGAAATATTATTTAATGCATTGCTCTCACTTACAGTGTGCGATTGAACATCTGCTTGCAATTCAAGCACACTGTCGGGATCATTGGCGCTACAATCTTGCAAGTCCGTGCTGGATTCTGGCTCTGAAATTGCTAGTAACGCTACTGTTCTATCAGGCTCGCAGTTTTTTACTTTAGACAATGAATTCAAATTAGCTGTCATAGAATATTGCAAATTATGCCTAAGCTGCATCGCGGTTGGATTTTGACAATGACCGCCGCGACTTCTCAAAACTGCAAATAAATTTTCAATCGGATCTTGGTTTAATCGCGATGTCAATAAATAAAGACCGCCATTTTGTTGAATATCCTCCCATTGCATTAAAACGCTTGTCACCGTTAAAGAGAAACCACGAAAGCATGGAGGATTCGTTTTACTGCCGAGACATTCCCACGTTTCAATCCACGACAAACTATCTTTCAAATATTCTACAACTTGATTGTTTTGAACCGACAGAGGACGTCGCAAAGGATTGTTATCACGAGTGGTTCTACTATTTAAGCAATCAAATAAATCATTTCCTTTTTTTAAAAAATTTGCCGTCGCCAAACAGACTGGATGAGTTAACGGTTCACAATTAGCAAGTCGCCCGGTCAAAAGAGCTGATGAAACGGTATGACTAATTACTTGAGTTGCTAATTTTACATTCATTAAATCAAAACTTTGAGGATAAACGTGATCATAAGTAAGTTTAGCAGCTAATTTTGACGGTTTATCTTTCTCGTTCTCGTATAATTCAACAATTGGTCCCCACGACACGTTTTGATTATCGCTTTTAAGTTGATGATTTTTTAAAGAATTTCGAAGACATTTCATTAAGTGAGGAGGATCGAAATTGAAAAAATTTTACGATTATATCGTTCAAGGAATGGCTTTTCTAAGGAAATGTTTAATTTTTTTATTGCGAGCTGATTTGGTGATCCTAAATCGCAAACCATTGTTTGAACTGAAAAACCACAATCTTCAGCAAAATCTAACATATCTACAATTAATTTGTGAAGATCAGTTCCAGATACACTGTTGCGAGAAACGTAGTAACTAATTGGTTGTCTCCAATTGTGCTGTCTACCTCTCAACATAAATACTAAAACATGATTACCAATTGTAGACAAGCGACCGCGTTCTCCCAAGTCAGTGTAGCCTTCAATCAGATCTTTTTTGTATTGTACTCTAACCATTCTTTAATTGACATTTCATCCCAAATCAGCACGCACTCGCGTTCTTTGCTAGTCATACTTTCAGATTTTACTTGTAATAATTTCAACAAATTTTCCGTTTTTCCCGTTTTTAAATCTAATTCATTTACCCACGTTCGAATTGACCTAATACAAGGAAGTGCAAATTCTTTTTCATCACGTAAATAACAGTATGCTTTAGGAGATTTATAAAATAATGACATAGCAAATTGTTTTTCTTCGTCTGTCCACTTTTTTAATTTAATGTGATTTACTTGCATTTTAAAAATCAATTACTGACTTATTTAATTTTTTAAAGTTTTTATAAAAAATTTCTTCCTCTTCACTTCTTACAAGGTTCCGTTCAAGTCTAGTTATTTTCTTCGATTTGTTTACAACGATCTTTTTATACTTATTTACTTTTATTTTTAATCGATTTACTTCTTTCAGATTACTGCTTGCGGAAGATTGATTCATAAAATTAAGTTTTTTTTTTGCAGCTTCTAGCTGAATTTGCAATTTTGATACTAAATCTTCAAGCTTTTTTACTTTCTCATTATTCAATTCAATGTCCGATTGGCTAATGTTACTGTTACTAGTTACAATATCATTCTGATGAACATTTTGAGAATTGGAACATGTTGGTTTATCTGCATGAATATCTAATAGATGAACTTCGTTCCTAAGAATTGGTAATTTTACCAATAAATTTTCTGGCAGAATTGAATCATTATAGTCGATATTTGAATCAACATGTTCTTTATCAATTTGTTCATCAGTAATACCCTGCGAATCAGCAGAAAGTAGAGAATGATCAATTGGAAGCGCAGTATCTTTGTACACTATGTTACCATTTCTACTAATATACTTAATATCATCACCTTTGAAATGGGCAGAGCATATACGCTTCTCATTTATTGTTGACTCCTTCAAATCTAATAGCGCAAAGTTTCCTGACCGCAGAATCCATTCTGAACGCCTACAAAGAACATACCGCAAAAATTTTCTTTTTACTATCTAATGTAATGTAACAATGAATTTTAAAGTCTTAAGGGGATGCCTTACTTAACTGTTACCGACCGAGTCGGTTCCGCGGTTTTCACTTTATAAAAAAAGAAATAAACTGAATTATGCAAAACGAAGAGTTCATTGCCCTAAGTTCTGTCATGCTCTACCCTCCTGCCAAGTTTCAAGTCAAAATATCCATTAGTTTTTGCGTAAACTTTGATAAAAATTTTGACATTCACTCACTCAAAACCACCTCGAAATTTTTGTCAAAGTTTACGGAAAAACTAATGGATATTTTAACTTGAAACTTTGCAGGAGGGTAGAGCATGACAGAACTTAGGGCAATGAACTCTTCGTTTTGCATAATTCAGTTTATTTCTTTTTTTATAAAGTGAAAACCGCGGAACCGACTCGGTCGGTAACAGTTGAGTAAGGCATCCCCTTAAGTATCTGAGTACTAATTTGAAGTCAATTTAATACAAAATAGTTTTATTACAAAGATTCTTTACAACTATGTAGAAATTACATGAAATAAGTACTCGTAACTTTACAAAAGAAGTATAAGTAATGGTATCACTTTTTTAACATAGCGAAAATAAGAATTAATTTATATTACATAAACTGAATTTAAATACCGGTTGTGTAAGACTAGATCACAATTCATAAAAAGCAGTCATTTATCAAGTACAGTTTGAGCGTTTACGGTTTAGAATTTATATAGTATAGAGTTTTGAGTTTCATAATTTAGGGATTCATGGTTTAGAATTGTAGGTTTCAAAGTTTCAGGGTTAAGTATTTGAAGGTTTAGAGTACGACAGTTTACAGTTTGTGGGTGTAGGTGTCAAAGATTTAGGATGTGCAGTTACAGGGTTAAAGGGGTTTAGTTTATGGGTTTAGTTATAATATTAATGTCTTTTTTTTTCAAATTATTTAAACTCATATACGAAAGACTTGTTAGATACTTACCATGTAAACGCTCTTTTCATTCACATTTAATGCATTCAATGTTAAAATTACTAAAAGATTGTATAATAAATTAAAAAATCTTAAAAAAAAAATAGCTCAATGAATAAATTAATTATCTCAAGGTACCATAAATAAAGCTTCAGGAAAGATTCCATACATTTTGCTTCGCTCGCAGAGAAAGCTTTGACAGTGACAAAAATATTAAAAAAAAATAATAATAATAATAATAATAATAATAATAATAAAATATATATATATATAAAAGTTTTTTGGAGTCATTTGGAGTCGAAATACACCATTTTTAAAAAATGTCGCGCGCGCGCGTGTGTGTGTATGTGTGGCATGTTGCACCTTTTTTATTTTTCAGTCAATTGTTTCGGCTATAGCTACAAATTTTTGTTTTGTTTTGTAGATGAGTGGAAAAGAATAATAATTAACGACATAATTTATTTTCAAACAATTGATTTTTATGTTTTTAAAAAAAAAATTGTATTTTTTAACGATGTTATAGTCGATATTATAGTTAGCTTCAAAATTCAGATGGTCCACATGAAATTGTCTACAATTTAAAGAAAAATGTCTGAATGCTATATTTTTTTTTAGTTATTCATGACAACCTAATTTTTTTAAATATGTAATATCTTTTAAAAATGAAAGATATCGAATTTTTCGATTTTCAGAAAACAGTTTTTCGTGTTTTTTCTTAACAATAGAGTTAATACAGTAAATGCATCTGAAAGAGAATAAAATTTCCTAACTTTATACATTTGAAATTTTGAATTTGCTGAAGCCATTCTTTTCTTATACAGAAAAAGGTGTCCTTTTTAAAAAAAATTATGTCTCGAAAAAATGGATCAGAGTGATTCAAACAAATTCATAGTTATCGGCAATTACCTGAAATATATCTCATACAATTTTTAAATTATTTTATTCATTAGTTTCCGAAAAAAAATTTGTTTTTGAAAAAATGTTTTATTTTTAAATTCGATAACTGGAGTAAAATTGAATTAATCTGCCACTCTAAGCCCCAAAGAGTAAAAATTGGCGCAAAAAAGTAGAAATTTAGTGATTTACCTTTTTTAAAAGAGTAGAATGTTAGTTTCACTCTTTGTAAAGTAGAAATAACAAGAATCGCTCTTTTATAAAGAGTAAACTTTAAAATTCTACTTTTAAAACGTAAAAATTTAGTGATTTACCCTTTTTAAAAGAGTAAAATGTTAATTTCACTCTTTGTGAAGTAAAAATAACTACAATCGCTCTTTTATAAAGAGTAAACTTCGAAATTATACTTTTACAAAAGGAGAAAATGATTTGTCCTCATTTTAAAAGAACAAAAACGTAAATATACTCTTTCCCAAAGAGCAAATTAAAAATTTTATACTTTCTAAAAGTAGAAAATGTAACTCTGAAATTTTAAAAGTGTAAATTCAGTAATTTACGCTTTCCCAAAGAGTAAATTGAGATATTTCCACTTTGTAAAAGTAGAAATTGTAACCCCGAATTTCCAAAAGAGCAAATAAGGAGATTTACTCTTCTCTAAAGAGCAAATTAGTAAATTTATACTTTATAAAAGTAGAAAACGGAACCTTGAAATACCAGAAGAGTAAAATCAGATATTCGATCTTTTAACAAAGAGTAAACTGAGGAATTTCTACTTTATCGGGAGGAAGCACAATGGCACAATGCTTACTCTACACAGAGAGAACAAACTTGTGTTTATTGCATGATTATTTGTCAATGCTCTTACACCATGTTGATTCATGGGATTAAACTATTTATTGGAGTAATAAAAGTATAGCTATGCAGTATAGAAAAAGTGTATTGTGCGCATGTGTGTGTGTGTGCGCGTCTGAATAAACTTCTCTTGAAAAATCTTTACATTACCTACTTTTTTTTTTAATTTTTAAATTAATTTTTCAATTTTCTTTACTCTGTCATTAGTTATAAAGGAAAAGGGGATGTGAAGCCCTAATTTCCATATTTTTCAAATCAACATTGAAAAGATTATTTGGAAGAAGACGGTTGTCAAGCGCTCCGTACACGTAAACACTATATGCAGAAATTTTTCTGAGTGATTCTAATAGCATTTCCGTTAGTTATGCTCGTTTGAAAAGTAGGTAACAAGAGTAAAGTTAATTTTTTAAAAATATTTTCGAATATCATTTTATCAGAGAATATTTAATTTACGGACACCGAATTTTAACCACTTATTACACTTAGGACGGAAATATTGGGTTAAACTTCAAGAGATTATCTCCATTTGTTTTCCAGAAAACAAATGACGTTTTCGTTGTCACACGATAATTAGCAAGTAAACATCAATCAAATGTCCTGTAATTGGGCACATATTGCAGGAGCGTCAGGGAGTAGTTCAATGAGGTCTAGATGGAACAGTATATTGTCTAAGGAGCAGAAAAAAAGGTTGTCAATTGTATGTTGCACTAATCTATAATAACCAAAGTAGCCTGGGGAAGCAAGGTCCATGCATACTAGGGAATTATGTAGACGTACAACACTAAGCAAAATAATTATTTAAACAACTTTAAAACCCAAGTAGGCGGAGGATATGAGGTCCACGCATATAAAAGAGTCATGTAGATATGAAAAAATAAGCAAAACGATTATTTAAATAATTTTTATACCCAAGTGTCCGGGGGAGGAGAGGTCCACGCATATAAGGGGGTCATGTAAACATGAAAAAATAAGCAAGACCATCACTCTAACCGCAAAAGAGTAAAAATTGGACAAGTTAAGTATAAAACTTCAATTTTCTACTTTATAAAAGAGAAAAATGCAGATTTTATCCGTTAAGAGGGTTAAAAGAGGGTCTATTTTCTGAGAAAAAATTTGTAAACTGAAAAAACTGAAAATTTGTTGACCGCTTGTACCTCAGGAACGGCTCTTTTAAGGTCTGAAATGGCTAATTTTTTCATTCTGTAACCTAGTTTTGGCACATAAAATAACTTTTCACCGGTTTCTTTATTTTTATTTTGTTATTCTAATGTAATGTGTTTTTACTATATTACCGTTCTCACAATTTTCAGTGAAATTATATGAACTTGGGTTTAAAATGTTTGTTTTTTTTTTTTTTTTTTTAATAAAGAGTGCATTCAAATATGTACCAAGTTTTACAGATTTTTATTTATTTATTTATTTATACGATTCTAGCGATTCTTCTAATATAAAGCATTTAAATCAATATCTTAATTTTCCCTTTTATAATATAAAGAAGCTTAAATAAGAAAAGATTATTATTAATAAACTAAAAAAGGAAATCTAAAATCAAGTTTGAGGAAGGTACGGGCCAATCTATTGGCAGCGGTTTCTAATTTTTACTTTCAAATTCGGGAACAAAATTAATTTTTTATTTCATTCATGGGTTTTTTTAATGTCGAATTTTCGATTTTCGAAAAATGTATTTTAAATTTTTTTTATGATTGGATTGAGATATCTAAATAAAACAGGAAGCACTTTAAAGAGCATTAAAATATATTCTGTAAAAATTGAAATCAATTCTATCAATTCAATTCACTACTTTTTGAGAAAAAAAATTAACTGAAAAACTGAAAAATTTTTGATCGATTATATCTGGGAAACGACTGAGTCTTTGAAGGACTGCAATAGCTTATTTTCTTCGCTTTTTAACCTATACTTTTGGTACATAAAATAATTTAAAAGTTTCGTCTGTTTCTTTCTTTTTATTTTGTTATCCTAATGTAATGTGTTTGTACTATATTACCATTCTCACAATTTTTAGTGAAATTTCATGAACTCGGGTTTAAAATGTTTTTTTTTTTTATAAAGAGAGCACATTCTAATTGGTACAGACTTTTATAGATTTTTATTTTTTTTTTTTCTTATAAGATTCTAGCGACTTTTTCTAATTAAACGGGTTTAATTCAATATCTTAATTTTCTCTTTTATAAATATAAAGTTTCAAAAATAAAAGATTATTTAAAGTAAAAAAGAAAATCGAAAATCAAGTTTGAGGAAGCAACGAGCCAATCTATTGGCAGCGGGTTTTATCTTATAAAAAACTCTCCTTTTTCAATCATCACCCGTATACAAATTAATCTTTAACAAGCACCTCTGTTCATTTTTCGGAAAGCGATGAAATTGCAGATCAGGTCTCTTCTTTTTCGAGTTCAAGCATCCCTCGTACGAGCAAAGATGTTTATTAGGCGGCATTTTCAGGGTTGATCCACTCCTCCTAGTAAGCTGCTGACTCCAACTGGACTACCTAATTCTTAATTAATCCGACCGATCCGATAAAAAAGGTTTTAGAAATAACACGTGGATTAATCGCTACAGAAAGCTCCGCGCGCGAGTTTTGTAAACACCAACTGACAGTTGCCCGCGCATTTCGCGGACTTGCTATCACTATCAGCTGTTTTGTTTTCAATGTTTTTAAATCATTCAAAATGACAAAATAATTTTAAATAAAATTTATTTATTCATTTTGCTGTTACATTCATGTTTTCCATCGCATTATTGATCAATTATCAACATAAATAATTATTTATTTTGGTGCCCCGGCGAATAACACGTACAGTATATCTATATATACTTCTTCATTAGTGGCACCATCTCGCGGCTGGAGCACCCCAACTAAAATCGGTGCCCCAGCTCGCGTTGCCATTTTCGTAACCCAGCCTTGCCCTTCTATAAGCGTCTATATTCGTTGGTCTTATATATCGGAACGACCGCCGGACCGATTGTGATCGACCGACTAAACGTCATAGAGGTATTATAGACAGAGCAGGGGAGACATAGGGCTGGCCGTAAGTGAAAATGTCCGAACGTTAATTAGAAAGAGAGAGAAGATCGCGGGACGTAGCTATCTTTCTCTTGACGCGCATGCGCTGACGCTGACGCTCCCTTTCTACGCGTCCTGCGTATGCGCAGCACTCGCGAGTAGAGAGACAACTACGTCCCGCGATCTTCTCTCTCTTTCTAACTCTGCGACGGCCGGAGGCCTGACCAAAGAAGATAGACGTACATAGAAGCGCAAAGCGGATAGGATATATATATATATATATATATATATATATATATATATATATATTAATATAGTATAATAAGATTGTTATTTTCTGCTGATTTGAAAATAACGTGAAAATTAAAAGCGCGAACTATAGTTTTGGCGCCTTTTTCTATTGTATTTGTAATTCAAAAGATCTTATCGTATTTTATGTACTTCTGCTATAATTATTATGATAAATAATAATATATTATTAATATTTAATATTCTTAATTACATTAGTTAACTGTATAAATTATGTAAAACAACAACAATAAAAATCTAACGTAAAATACCTCTAAACAATATAACATATGAATAAAAAACCAATCAGATAAAAAAAATTCATCCTTTCAAAATTATTTTAAAAGGTCGAGTGTAAATTGTTGTTTAAGCTAAATATAGGAAAAATTCTTTATTTCCTTTAAATTATTATTTTTATTTACTTCACAGTTTTATTTACAATGGTTATTTAAAAATATTATTCATGTATTCTATATGATTTCTCATGAAATAGTATTTAAGTATTTTTATAATTATTTTATATAACAATTCGTAAATAAAACAAGAATTATCCAACATTTTTTATATACGGGAGTGCGAAAAAACTTCAGAAATTTTACTGTTATTTTCAAATCGGCAGAAAATAACAATCTTATTATACTATATTAATATATATATATAAAAAAAAATCCGATAATGGATTTGAACCCGCACCAAAAAGATAGTAAGCATGCGCGCTATCCACAGGACCAACGGAATTGACGTGAATGTATTACACGTATGTAATATATAAGTTGTTCCCCCATTTGGGTTTAGGTGTATGAGTTTAAGATTAATTTGTTTTTATTTATCGTTTTTGTTATAGCAATAGCAATAACAGATCTTTGTAAATAATAATTTTGCAATGTTACGTACGAAGTACGTCGTGTTACCATTGCAGCCGGTATGGGTGGTGTGTTACCGGCCGCGCATCAGCTGTTCCCGCAGCATTTAGAAATTGACTGCCGCGCTGCGCGTGGTCGGGGTGCGTACTTCTTCGGGGTGCCTCAATTTCCCTGCAGGCTTTGCGCTTCTATTTACGTCTATCTTCTTTTCTTTGGCCTGCCTTCCCTACTCTATCTATAATACCTCTATGCTAAACGTTCCTCCAGTTGTTCCTTTTCCTTTTCCAAGACGTTGCCCCTATAGCACTGAATATTTGAGGAATATTCCCTCAATATTCATTTGCCATTTTCGCAATTTTCACTAATATTCCCTCAACGTTAATGAACATGAAAGAAACCCTTAGGGAATATTCCTGCAAACCTTGATGACCGTTTTTCCATTCCTTTTCAAAAATGATCAGGTAGGCTGCCTATTATTGTAATATTGCAGGAATATTCGTACAAGATTAATTAATACTAGACGAATATATAATTAAGTTACACCAATTTTTCCTCGATTAAGCAGTATTGCAGCAATATTCGTACAAGATTCATCGACATGAGAGGAACATTCAATATATTCCCCTATAACACTTAATATTGGAGCAATGTTGCTTCAATGTTGCTGCGACATATTCGCCATATTCGCTAATATTCCCTTAACGTATACAGGTAACGTTAGTATTTAAGTTGTTTATTTCACATAGATAAGGCGTAAAATTTTGAGTCCTGACCCCCCATCGCAAACGGGATATCAAAAACAAGGCAAGCCTTGTAATTCGGACTCTTCGTAAAGAGTCATTTGAACCCTGGCGGAAGTAAAAACTGCACATATCTGTACATATTTGCACATATATGTACAATTATGTAGATTTCTGCACATTTTTGTAAATTTCTGTACATTTCTGCACATTTCTGCACATTTCTGCACATTTTTGCACATTTTGTCCACTTATTAGACTTTTGTACAAAAATGTGCAAAAATGTGCAGAAATGTGCAGAAACGTGTAGAAATGTACAAAAATGTACAAAAATGTGCAGAAATGTGCAAAAATATACAAAGATGTAGGTACAATTCAATATAATTATCAGATGAAAAATTAATGAGCTTCATAAATGTATAAAAACTTTGTTAATCATTAGTATAAATATTTCATTATGTTAATCATTAGTATAAATTATCAATTAAATTGCATTTTAATTATCGGAGAAAAAAACTTACATAAAACTTTCTCCCTGACCGAGAATCGAACCCACGACCCTTGGGTTACTACACACGCACGCAAACCGTTACGCTATCGCTCGCATTAAAGAATTTGGGCATTTTCATCTACATAAGGTGCATTATCCGTATTTATTTAATTGATATTACATTTTGATTATTCATCTAATATATTAATGATTTTTAATAATTTTTTATATTTACACAATATTTTAAGAAAATGAATAACTTAATGATAAGACATTAATTAATTAAATTCGATTTACTTAAAAAATTTAGTGCCGGTAAAGTAGAAATCAGACCAGTACTGAAAATATATTCTCTAAATTTTCTTCTTTGGTATTAGCTTTATTCTAGAGCGCTATCAAAAAAGAAGTTTATATTTTTCAAAATTTCGTTCTGTAAATATTTTCTTACTTTAAGAAAATGTTTTTAGAATTGAAGAAAATTAAATTCTTGTTTCGTTTAGTATGATAAATAAACATTCATTTGTACATATTAGTGTACATTTCTGTACATTTCTGTACATTCCCGCACATAACCGCACACTTCTGCACATTTCTGTACATTTTTGCACATTTCTTTACAAAAGTCTAATAAGTGGACAAAATGTGCAAAAATATGTAAAAATGTGCATAAATGTGCAGAGATGTGCAGAGATGTGCAGAGATGTGCAGATATGTGCAGTTTTTACTTCCGCCAGGGAACGGTTGAATTATACGGCTTATATACTCTCCGCCATCCAGTGTAACCACAGAAAGCGCTACCGGTACGCCGCATGGCGGATAAATAGCCGGAGCTTGCATATACAATAGTATATTACTAACGCGGGCGGAAGAGGATTATTTACCTCATGCGACGTTTTTCGGCCGAGCGAAGCGAGGTCGAAAAGTCGCATGAGGTAAAAATTCTCTTACGTCCACGTTTCAGTAACGTATTTTTCCGTCCGAGGCCGCAAAATGACATTTAAGATGGCATTTTGAGGTTAAAGGGCGGAAAAAAATTTTTCACCTGGCGTTGGCTAACTTCAAAGCGATCAGAGCGGGAGAACGCAACAAAAATAATGTGTTTTGGAACGCGCTCGTAATCCAGCCGAGAGCAAAGCTGCATTACCGTGTGAGCGGTGAGCTGTCTGCTGACGTGAGCACGTGAGGATGTACGAATAGTATTCTTAACCTAACATCCTCATAAACACAACTCATTTTCAGAAGAATTATTAAAAACACCAAACTTTAAAACCAACTTATTGTTCGTATTATTAAAATGAAAACAGAATGTTAAACAATTGTCAGATAAGTATCATGTTTTTATGTTTAATTTTATTTATTTCAAAACAAAATACTTTGTGTTTATTTAATTGTTACAGAAATATCAGCAATGTTCTGCTCGCAAACAAGGCTATTACTTTTTCTACATATACCGCATTTTAAAGATTCTCCAGCAACATAAATATACTTTGAAAATCTTTCACAATAAATTTATTTGCTGTCAAGCTATTTGCTGTCAAAGTTCTAATTTGTTGCTTGAGCTTGAGTCACAATGTTGGGAATATAAAAATTTCCCTCAAGTGTTCACCAAAGATGTAGGAAATATCGATGGGAGGATTATTAAACTATGTATATATTTTCTGATGAAAGGAGTAACATTTTGCAATTTAGTTATGAAATTGTTTTAAAAAGCAAAGTCAACGAGTTATTGAGAAAATTTAAAATGCTCAGGATAAGATAATTTATAATTGGCTCATGGTGAGAGGCGCAAAAGGCTTAAAAGAAATACTCAGGACATATTCTTTTAGAAAACTCATCTATAGTGTAAATTTATTGTGTAAATTTGTTAAAAAATTTTATACCACTCTAACCTCAAAATCACAACTTTGATATGATTTTTCGGCGCTCGTGGTATAAAATACCGTTCGAAACTAGTGCGTAAGTCGATTATTTAGGTGGTGTGACCTTTTCGAAATGTACTATATCGTGTAAATTTACTTAAAGGCTAAATTTTTGTACACAGTAAAAATCATTTGTTTAAGAAGCATGTGTTTGATTCAAGAAATTTAGATCATGTCAGTGTTTTGTCATAAATTGCATTACACATTTTCATATGATCAGAGTTGGAAAAGTTGGAAATCTGAATATTGAAATATTTAAAAAAGCCAAATCAATGTGTTATTTGAGAAAATTTCAACGAATGCAAATGATCAGGATAACATAACTTGAGATCGGCTCATAGTGAGTGGCAAAAAAATTAGTTGGAAAGCTGTCAGTCAATACTATATTGTATAGCAGTAACCAGTAGTGGAAATGATAATGCAAGTTGATGTAATGGCTAGTTATGTGTCTACTGCAAGAATGACTTAAGTTTCAAGTAGACTATAATTGTGTGAGTAAGATACATCTAGGATCCTTAAGTTAGTATTAGTATGTTGTTTATTGTAAAAATATCTTTACAGACTAAAAGAGAAAGGCTATACAACATTCGTAACTTCAACATATGTAATATTTAACTCTGACTAGGAGAGCAAATTCCTTGAAACTCGCAGAGATCTGTGCTAGTACTCCACAATTTACCTCTGCAAAGTTATAAATCTTAATGCCTGCTTTAAAAGAGTTCGAGCTATTCTGATTTTTCAAGAAAAAGGGTAATAATTTAAGAAATATTATATATATTTTCCCTTTGTCTATTGTTTGCACGGCAACCAAAATGTATCTAATGAACCATATTGTTATCTGTAAAAGATAAAGCATCAAGCCAAATGATTCATTAAAAAAAATATAATAGTTATCTGAATAGACTTAATTTCTTGTGATATTTGGTAATTTGGTATTTATACTGTTATCAACCTCTAATTTTAAATCGAAAGGTTCTTTTTTCTTTATAGAAGAATATTTCTTTCTGATATATAAAAATGTTATTTCATATTTAAAGTGGAATAAAATATTGTGAATGAAAAGTCAAGAGTATTGGTTATTGAGTACCACAAAATACAAACAATCCATTCTTGTCGACAAACTTCTGGTTATGAATCAATGCTACTACAGCTCTGTTTCAGATGCGCTTTTCTACTTCCATGTTTTAAAAACAATAACAAAATTACAAAGAATCTAGTTTTTAAGTAAAAAGTAAGCCATTACATATTAAATAAGTTAATTTGAAAGTAGACAACCTTATCTGGAATAGAGCAGCAGTAGTATTTATTCACAATAAGAAGTTTGTCGGCAAGAATGGACTGTTTGTATTTTGTGGTACTCAATAACCAATTCTTTTGATTTTTCTTTCACAACATTTTATTCCACTTTCAATTTGAAATAAAACTTTCATATACCAGAAACAAATACCCCTTATAATAATATCCATAATATTTAGCCGTATAAACGGCTATAAATACTAAAAAAGCAGTATAAATACCAAATATCGCAAAAAATTGAGTATGGATAACAATAAATTTTTTGAATGAATTATTTATATAAAATCTTTTTGAAACAATCATGATTTGATTCTGTATCCTTTACACTCTTTGCAAACTTTATGCATATGTTATAACAATATGAGTGATTGGATACATAATATATTTTGATTGTAGATCAAACAGTCGAAAAAGCGAAAACACATGGAATATATATTTTGGCCTTTTTTTACTTTTTTTTTTGGAAAGTCAGCTATAGTTTAAAAAAAAGTTTTAAGAAAAAAGCTATTATTAAACAAATATATTAATTTATAACTACTTGATTTTGGCTTTGTAAAATTTTTCTGGTAAATAAATAAATAAATAAATTATTAAAATATATCCGCGTTGAAAATATCCAGGTCGATTCCACCTCGATTTCGGGGTAGATTCGACGTTGATTTGCCTCGACTCAACATTGATTCACCTCGATTCGCCATCGATGTTGCATGCATTTCAAGGTGAATTTTTCTAAAATAAACTTTAATGGCGATCCTAGACGTCGATTTTTGATGGCATTTCGAGGTCGATTTTGTCAAAATGGGCCACAATTTCCACTATGCATGTCGATTTTGCATATATTTCGATGTCAATTTCACAAAATCTACGTGGATCGCGACCTCAATCCTCAATTTTGCTCGCTTTTCGAGGTCGATTTAGCCCAAATGGACCACGATCGCTGCCATAGACGTCGATTTTGCCCGCATTTTCAGTTCGATTTAGCGAAAACGGACCTTCATTTCTACGATAGATGTTGATTTTGCCCGCATTTCGGGGTGGACGTAGCCAAAACGGACCTCGATTGCTGCTATAGACGTCGAGCTAACATATATTTCGAGGTCGATTTTCCGAAATCTACGTGAATCGCGACCCGAATCTTCAATTTTGCCCGTTTTTCGTGATCGATTTAGCCAAAATGGACCTCGATTGCTACCAGAGACGTCGATTTTGCCCGCATTTCGAGGTCGATTTGCCAAAATCTACCTCGATTGCTACCATAGACGTTGACTTTTCCCGCTTTTCGAGGTCGATTTAGCTAATATGGACCTCGGTTTCTACCATAGACGTCGATTTTTCCCACATTTCGAGGGCGATTTAGCGACGATTGATGCGGCACGCCTACGTAACTCTCCCTTATTTACGTGGATCTTGCGTTCCCCGGCTACTTGGGTTTAACAATTAATTAAATAATCGTTTTGCTTATTTTTTCATGTCTACATGACTCCCTTATATGCGTGGACCTCACATCCCCCGCCTACTTGGGTTTATAAATTATTTAAATAATCGTTTTGCTTATTTTTGTATGCCTACATGACTCTCTTATATGCGTCGACCTCTCATCCCCCGCCTACTTAGGTTTAAAAATTATTTAAATTATCGTTTTGCTTATTTTTTTTATTTCTAAATGACTCCCTTATATGCGTGGACTTCGCATCCCCCGGCTACTTGGGTTTAAAAATTAATTAAATAATCGTATTGCTTATTTTTACATGTCTACATGACTCTCTTATATGCGTGGACCTCATCTCGCCCTCCTAATTGGGTTTAAGAATTATTTAATTAAAAGTTTATAAATTTTTGCAAAATTGTGCAGGGTTCAGTCAGTTCATCACTGAAAAATTATCGTGAAATGTTTTAATTTTACCGGGAAAATATCTGGAAACCGACTGGAATATCATACTCCTCCAAAAGTAGACACCCTGTATTCGGGAGCGACTATTTGTGGTTGTTACAACTTATAATTGTTCATAGCAATCCTAACGCAAATATTTTTGTTCAGAAATGTTAAAAACTGTTAGTAAGAGTTATAAACTGTTCAAAAATTTTATAAAACGTAGAATTAATTGTTACTCATAATTAATTATTAATAATAATAATAATTATTAATTATTAATATTATTTTTTTTTATATTATTAATTTTTCATACGTTTGTAAGAGTTTTTAAGAGTTTGTAATAGTTAATAATATAAGTTATTAAATTATTTTATAACTATATAAAATATTTAATAATTATTATTAATATAATAAAGTGAATAAATAAAATAATATAAAACTTGCTATGATGCTCCTGTTACCTACCTTCGTATTATTATTAATTAATTCATTATTAATTAATGAAAACGCTATTCAAAATTACTAGAAACTGTTGCAAATTATTTTATATTTAGAAAAAACACGACCCGATGGCTAGCAAACTATAATAAATTTATATAATTACCAGAGCATCCCTATTTTCCATTATTCTTTTATAGTATATTTTGACACGGATGCGGAAGGTGATTATTTAGCTCATGTGACGTTTTTCGCACGAGCGAAGCGAGTCATGGCCAGTCTCCAATGCCCTCTCGAAAACTAGTTGTTAATTTATTGCTAATTTGTTGCTAATTGGTTGCTAATTTGTTGCTAATTTGTTGCGCTAATTCCGATTTTGTTGCTCCAGTCGTTTCCGAGTTATTCAGGCCGTGCTACTTTAAGACTTCAGCTGGCACAGTTATAACTTTTGAATGACAAATCATTTTTTGACGGGACAGGTAGTATAATTTGTTGCTAATTTGTTGCTTCAAGATAGGTTAGTAGGTCCTAAATCTTCAAAATCAAAATGGCGTCTAGTGGCAATACACAGCCATCATTATTTTTGTTGCTCCAGCCATTTCCGAGATATCTAGGCGATACTACCTTAATACTAATATGTTGCTAATTTGTTGTTAACTTGTTACGCCAAACACGATTTCTCCAGCCGTTTTTGAGAAACACGCGATCAGCTAGGTTAATATTAGGCTTGCAGACAATGTTCCCCTACCTTTGCGAGTTTTTGCCTTAGCGAACTCGAAGAGAGGGCATATTTTGTTGCTAATTTGTTGCTGCAAGATGCTTGGAGTGAAAATTCGCAAACCCTTCAGCGACCCATTTCCAGAGTACACGTCCTCGAAAATGACTTCAAGGATAGGAAAAAATGGATTATTCATTAAAACAAACATGGAGTATTATGTTGCTAATTTGTTGCTAATTATTATGCCAAACCCGATTTCGTTGCTCCAGTCGTTTCCGATATATCGAGGCCATGTTACTTTGAGACTTGAGCTGGCACGGCCCCAGCTCTAAGTTTTGAAAGACAAAACATTTTATGACGAGATAGCCCTGGCGGAAGTAAAAACTGCACATATCTGCACATCTCTGCACATCTCTGCACATTTTTGCACATTTTTACACATTTTTGCACATTTTGTCCACTTATTAGACTTTTGTAAAGAAATGTGCAAAAATGTGCAGAAATGTGCAGAAGTGTGCGGTTATGTGCGGGAATGTACAGAAATGTACAGAAATGTACTCTAATGTGTACAAATGAATATTTATTTATCATACTAAACGAAACAAGAATTTAATTTTCTTCAATTCAAAAAACATTTTCTTCTAGTAAGAAAATATTTACAGAACGAAAATTTGAAAAATATAAACTTCTTTTTTGATAGCGCTCTAGAATAAAGCTAATACCAAAGAAGAAAATTTAGAGAATATATTTTCAGTACTGGTCTGATTTCTACTTTACCAGCACTAAATTTTTTAAGTAAATCGAATTTAATTAATTAATGTCTTATCATTAAGTTATTCATTTTCTTAAAATATTGTGTAAATATAAAAAATTATTAAAAATCATTAATATATTAGATGAATAATCAAAATGTAATATCAATTAAATAAATACGGATAATGCACCTTATGTAGATGAAAATGACCAAATTCTTTAATGCGAGCGATAGCGTAACGGTTTGCGTGCGTGTGTAGTAACCCAAGGGTCGTGGGTTCGATTCTCGGTCAGGGAGAAAATTTTATGTAAGTTTTTTTCTGCGATAATTAAAATGCAATTTTAATTGATAATAAACAATTTCTAATGAACATGCGAAATATTTATACTAACGATTAACAAAGTTTTTATACATTTATGAAGCTCATTAATTTTTCATCTGATAATTATATTGAATTGTACCTACATCTTTGCATATTTTTGCACATTTCTGCACATTTTCGTACATTTCTGTACATTTCTACACGTTTCTGCACATTTCTGCACATTTTTTGCACATTTTTGTACAAAAGTCTAATAAGTGGACAAAATGTGCAAAAATGTGCAGAAATGTGCAGAAATGTGCAGAAATGTGCAGAAATGTACAGAAATTTACAAAAATGTGCAGAAATCTACATAATTGTACATATATGTGCAAATATGTGCAGATATGTGCAGTTTTTACTTCCGCCAGGGAGGTAGCATAATTTGATGCTAATTTGTTGCTTCAAGATAGGCTAGGTCCCAAATCTTCAAAATCAAAATGGTGCCTAATGGCGATACACAGCCATCACCCTACTTACGTAATTTTTTTTAATCTTGAATAATTCCATAATCTACTGCCTGATATTTTGTTGCTAATTTTCTGCTAATGTTACGTTAATCACGATTTTGTTACTCAAGCCGTTTCGAGATATTCTAACGGTGCTTTTTTAAGACTTAAGGGGGGTTATCGCGATATTCAAATAGGTTCACTATTTAATTTTATTGTCATAAATTATTAAAATATAATATTGCAAGTGCATACATATCGACGGCTCTTATTCATAAGGTGCTATCTTAGCGGTCCGAACAAGAAAGATCTATCTCAACGGCAGAACTAAACAGTTCTATCTCGCCACTCAATGCAAAAAGGGGCTATCTTGGCGCCCAATGCAAAAAAGGATCTATCTCGCCGCTTAATGCAAAAAGGTGCTATCTCGGAGCCCAATGCAAAAGGGGTCTATCTCGGAGTTCAGCGCAGAAAAGGTCTATGTCAACGTTCAGTGCAAGAAGGTTCTATCTCGGCGATAAAATTGAAACGATCATCACGATTATTAAAGAAAATTTACACCCAAGTATCAGGGGGACACGAGGACCGGTACGTATGCAAGGGAATTATGCAGACGTGTGATAACAACAAATACGATTATTTAAACAATTTTAACCCTAACTGGCCGGGGGATACAAACTTCACGGTGGCAGATGATTAACACAGACGTGCGATAAGAAAAATACGATTATTTAAACAATTTTAACCCTAAGTAGCCAGGGGATACAAGCTTTACGAGTGCAGGAGAATTACGCGGCCCTTCGATTACAAATAATACGATTATTTAAATAATTTTAACCCTAAGTAGCAGGGGTATACATAAGCTTCACTCGGAGAGGTAAATTACGCAGACGTGCGATGATAAAAAATACATGTAGGGTGACTGCACCAGTGGCTAAATAGACACCAGTGAATGAACAGTTTTTAATAAAAATAGTCGATAAAATATATTGTTAATATTTCTGGCCTCATAAAGCCCCTGCCCCAATTTCAAACTTTTAAAAAAGTCATTTTTGGCCGGTTTAATATCATAAAAGCATTTTATTTAAGCAATTAAAAATATCACGTGACCCGTTGATTGACTGGGCTCAAATGTTCATTTACTGGTAAAGTCACCCTATTTACACTAATTTAAAGCCAAATAGCCGGGGGATGCGAGGACCACGTACATAAATGCATGCGATAATAAAAAATACGTCTATTTAAACAATTTTAACCCTAAGTAGCCGGGGAATACAAACGTCACGAGGATAGATGATTAACGCAGACGTGACATAAGAAAAATGCAATTATTTAAACAATTTTAACCCTAAGTTGCCGGGCTAGCTTCACTCGGACAGGTGAATGACGCAGACGTACGATAATAAAAATTACGTGTATTTAAACTATTTTAAACCCAAGTAGCCGGGGGATACGATGTCCACGTATATAAGGGAATTACGAAAATGTGCGATACTAAGCATGATTAGTATTTAAATAATTTTTAAACCTAAGTAGGCACGAGACACGAGGTCCACGGATATAAGTTATATGTACACGTGCGATAGTAAGCAACAATTTTATTTGATAAGCAAGTTGATAATGGAAATAATCTAAAACTCGAATACCCGGGGGACGCGAATTCTGCGTACAAGGGGGAGAACGGCGAGCGTACGAAACACAGACTTGCTAATAAAATAATCTGAAAAATATATACCCGGGGGACGCCAGTGCCCCGAAGAAGAGGTAGACGCGCGCGTCAGACAGAAAGCAAGTTGATAATAGAAAAAAATTTAAAACGCAATACTCGAGGTATGTGTTCTTCCCGTAGATGAGGTAGACGCGCGCGTAAGGCAGAAAGCAAGTTGATAATGAAAAGAATCCAAAACCTTAAATACCCGTGGGATGCCAGGTCCCTGCATAAGAGGTAGACACACGAGTAAGACAGAAAGCAAGCTGATAATGGAAAGAATCTGACACCTAAATACCCGAGAGACGACAGTTCCCAGCAGAAGAGGTAGATGCGCGAGTAAGATAGAAAGCAAGTTGATAATGGAAACAATCGAAAACTCAATACTCGAAGAACGCATTCTTCCCATAGATGAGGTAGACGCGCGCGTAAGGCAGAAAGCAAGTTGATAATGGAAAGAATCTGACACCTAAATACCCGGGGGACGCCAGTTCCATGCAGAAGAGTTAGATGCGCGCGTAAAACAGTAAACAAGTTGAGAATAGAAAAAAATCTAAAACTCAATACCCCGAGGGATGCATTCTTCAAGTAGATGAGATAGACGCGCGCGTAAGGCAGAAATTGATAATAGAAAGCAAATTGATAATAGAAAGAATCTAAAACACAAATATCCCGGGAACGTGAGTTCCTCGTAGAAGGAGGTGCTGCATGAGCATTCGATAGAAAGTGACGTGATAATAAAATAATCAGAATTAATACCCGGAAGGCGTGAGTTTCTCGTCCAAGAGATATATTGGCGCGCGTAAGTCAGAAAACGGGTTTTCAAATGGCTTTCTGTCTTTCGCGAGGGTCTACCTCTTCTTCTGGGAACTCGCGCCCCCCGACTATTTAGGTTTTAGATTATTTCCGTTATCAACTTGCTTGCTGTCTTACTCGCGCATCTACCACTTCTTCGGGGAACTGGCGTCCCCCGTGGTATTTAGGGTTTAGATTCTTTCCATTATCAACTTGCTTTCTGCCTTACGTGCGCGTCTACCTCGTCTACCGGAAGAATGCGACCCCCGAGTATTGAGTTTTCAATTCTTTCCATTATCAACTTGCTTTCTGTCTTACTCTGGCGCCTATCTCTTCTGCAGGGAACTCGCGTCCCCGAGTATTTAGGTTTTGGATTCTGTCCATTATCAACTTGCCTTCTGCCTTACGTGCGCGTCTACCTCATCTAGCGGAAAAATGCGACCCCCGAGTATTGAGTTTTCAATTCTTTCCATTATCAACTTGCTTTCTGTCTTACTCGCGCGTCTACCTCTTCTCCGGCAACTGGCGTCCCCCGGGCATTTAGGTTTTAGATTCTTTCCATTAACAACTTGGTTTCTGTCTTAAGCGCGCATCTACCTCTCTTACGGGAAGAACGTGTCCCTGGGCTATTTGGGTTTTAGATTTATTCTATTATCAACTTGTTTTCTGCCTTACGCGCGCGTCTACCTCATTTACGGGAAGAATGCGTCCCCCGAGTATTAAGTTTTGTATTCTTTCCATTATCAACTTACTTTCTGTCTTACGCGCGCATATACCTCTTCTGGTGGGAACTGTCGTCCCCCGGGTATTTGAGTTTTAGGTTTTTCCTATTATTAATTCGCTTTCTGCCTTACGCGCTCATCTAGATCTTATGCAGGGAACTGGCGTCCCCCGGATATTTAGGTTTTAGATTCTTTCTATTATCAACTTGCTTTCTGCCTTACGCGCGCGTCTACCTCATCTACGGGAAGAACACATACCTCGAGTATTGCGTTTTAAATTTTTTTCTATTATCATCTTGCTTATCAAATAAAATTGTTGCTTACTATCGCACGTCTGCGTATAACTTGTATGCGTGGACCTCGTGTCTCCTGGCTACTTAGGTTTGAAAATTATTTAAATACTCATCATGCTTAGTGTCGCACATTTGCGTAATTCCCTTATATACGTGGACATCGTATCCCCCGGCTACTTGGGTTTAAAATAGTTTAAATACACGTAATTTTTATTATAGCACATCTGCGTAATTCACCTGTCCGAGTGAAGTTTGTATACCTAAAATAGTTTAAATACACGTAATTTTTATTATAGCACATCTACGTAATTCACCTGTCCGAGTGAAGCTGGCTACTTAGGATTAAAATTGTTTAAATAATCGTATTTTTCTTATCGCACATCTGCGTTAACCATCTGCCCCCTTGAAGTTTGTATCCCCCGGCCACTTATGGTTAAAATTGTTTAAATAATCGTATTTGTTGTTATCGTACATCTGCATAATTCCCTTCCATACGTACCGGTCACCGTGTCCCCCTGATACTTGGTTGTAAATTTTCTTTAATAATCGTGATTATCGTTTTAATTTTAACGCCGAGATAGAACCTTCTTGCACTGAACGCTGAAATAGACCTTTTCTGCGCTGAACTCCGAAATAGACCCCTTTTGCATTGGGCTCCGAGATAGCACCTTTTTGCATTAAGCGGCGAGATAGATCCTTTCTTGCATTGGACGCCAAGATAGCACCTTTTTACATTGAGCGGCGAGATAGAACTGTTTAGTTCTGCCGTTGAGATAGATCTTTCTTGTTCGGACCGCTGAGATAGCACCTTATAAATAGGATCCGTCGATATGTGAAAGGTAAATACTTTCTGAACCGAAAAAAAATATGAGGTCCACGCATATAAGAGAATCATGTAGACATGAAAAAATAAGCAAAACGATTATTTAATTAATTTTTAAACCCAAGTAGGCGGGGGATATGAGGTCCACGCATATAAGGGAGTTATGTAGACACGAATAAATAAGCAATACGATTATTTAAATAATTTTTAAACCCAAGTAGCCGGGGATGTGAGGTCCACGCATATAAGGGAGTCATGTAGACATGAATAAATAAGCAATACGATTATTTAAATAATTTTTAAACTTAAGTAGCCGGGGAATATGAGATTCACGCATATAAGCCCTACTGAAAAATCTCAGGTGAGATCTCAGGTGACTTCTCAGGTGAGAATGTGAGATCTCATGTTATTTCTTGTGTCAATTTCTCACCTGAGATTCTGCTCCAGATGCAGCGGAAACCCTACGTTAATAGAAAATCAGTTTCTTCAGTATTGGAAATCGCCTTTTAGGATGTTTTACCCCCTAGATGAAATAAAAAATGCATGTTTAGAAAGATTCTACATAATTTTTCAATTTTTACAAATTAGGTACATGAGATCTCACCTCAGATCTCACCTGGAATCTGAGATGAAATCTGAATCTGAGAATTCTGGTGAGATCAGATGAGATTTTAGGTTACATCTGAGGTGAGATCTCATGTACAAAATTTGTAAAAATTGAAAATTTGTGTAAAATCCTTCTAAACATGCATTTTGGAGTTTTTCTAGAGGGTAAAACATCCTAACAGGCGATTTCCAATACTGAAGAAACTGATTTTCTATTAACGTAGGGTTTCCGCTGCATCTGGAACAGAATCTCAGGTGAGAAATTGACACAAGAAATAACATGACATCTTACCTGAGAAGTCACCTGAGATCTCACCTGAGATTTTTCAGTAGGGAAGTAATTGTGTGGACATGCAACAGTAAGCAATACGATTATTGAAATAATTTTTAAACCTAAGTAGCGGAGATATGAGGTCCACGCATATGAGGGAATTGCGTAGACGTGCAAAAATAAGCACAACAATTATTTAAATAATTTGGAAACCGAAGCAAGCGGTGGACGCGATGTCCACGTATATATAAGGGGTCACGTAGAGGTGCAACAGTGAGCAAAACCATTATTTCAAAAATTTTTAATCTCGAATAACAGGGGGATATGAGGTTCATGCAACAGTAAGCAAGAGAATTATTTAAATAATTTTTAAAACCACTCATCCAAGGGTTGTGAGGTTCATGCATATGAGAGATTTACGTAGAAATGCAACAGTAATAATGAAAATTATTTAAGTAATTTTAAAACTAAAGTATCCGGGGGATATGCGGTCCACGCATATAAGAGTATTGCGTAGACATGCAACAGTAAGCAAGACGATTATTTAAATAATTTTCAATCCCAAGTATCCGGGGAATATGAGATCCACGCATATAAGGGAGTCACGGAGACGTAAGCAAGACGATTATTTTAATAAATTTTATAACCAATAGCCGTCGGATATGAGGTCTAGGAATATATGGGAATTACGTATCCGTGCAAGCATTTGCAAGAGAATTATTTAAATAATTTTGAAACTTAAGTGAGCGAGGGAAGTAAGGTTCACGCATATATAAGGGAGCCCCCTACTTGTTCAAAATTATTTAAATAATCGTCTTTCTTACTGTTACACATTTGTCTACATACTTCCCTTCTATGCGTGGACCTCATAGCACCCGTCTACTGTTGTTTACAAATATTTAAATAATTGTTTTGCCTACTGTTGTACGTCTACATTCTTCCCTTATATGCGTGGGTCTCCCATCCTCCGGCTACTTAAGTTGAAAAATTGTTTAAACAATCGTCTTGTACGTCTACGTGACTTCTTTATATGCGTGGGCCTCATATACCCCGGTTACTTGGGGGTCTCTTTAGGCCGAAAAACGGCAAAAATCGTGCATGTGTTACAAAATAGTATATTGTGTATCTAGGGCGCAAAGTGGGCCTTTTTAGACCGAGTGTGGATTTTGCAGTACGAGTCGCAGGTGAGCTAGCACGAGCCAAAGGCGAGTGCGTTTGCGAATTTAATAGAAAATATTTAATAGAAGATTTATATAGAATATTTCTAGAAAGAAATATTGGTTCCAAAAATGTTGCAAGTATCTTAATAGGAAGCTTACGTCAAATATTTCAATAAATGTTGTGCGACAAAGAAAGTCATTTTCAGAAATACCATAATTTTAAATATCAAATATTTCAAAAAGTAACCAAATAATCTTGGTTAAATTTGACGCAGATATTGATTATATCCCAAATAAAATAGTCTATAAATTTCAAGCTGATACATGCAGTCGTCATTTAGAAATTAAGATTATGAAAAAAAAAACAAAAAAAGTTTTAACCTTAAATATCGCTAAAAATCATGAGACAATTCTTTTACCTAAAGGACTTATACGATAAATACATAAACTCTACATTTCCACAATCTTTCAACATGATTACACCAAATTTTTCTGTAGTTATCATGCGACAAAGAAAATGACTTTGTAAAGTACGAAAATTTTAAATATCAAATATCTCAAAAAGTATTGGAACGATTGTTACGAGTGAGAGCTCGCAACTAAATAAATAAATGGAGGACAACTCGATAAAAAAAAAACGGCACGGCGTGACTCGGCGGGGACTTGAACCCCGGACATTTCGTTTTCGCGACGAGTGCTCTGACCACTAAGCTACCGAAGGCGGTGCACGTTTAATCAGTTGTAAGTTAAGACATACCTAAGGTTCATGCGGCAGTTCATCTAATTCCGTTCATCCGTTCAAGAGTTATGATGGGGACAAAATTTGGGTTCATAAATACATAGACTGAGAAAAAAATTTATGAAAAATTATAAATTCTTTTGTAAAAATTACCATACTTTCGGGTAAAGCCACCACAGACTGTAAAAATGCAAAAAATTACCGGACTTTAGGGTAAATTTTCCTAGAAATATAGGAAAATTTGCTATACTTTATAGTAAAATTTACCCTAAAGTATGGTAATTTTTTACTTTCTTACAGTCTGTGGTGGCTTTACCCGACAGTATGGTCATTTTTACAAAAGAATTTATAATTTTTCATAAATTTTTTTCTCAGTGTACATACATACGTAAGTAGTATACATTCTACTATGGAGAGACGGTGAGTCATCGTGCCCTGCCCGGGCTATCTTATCTTTGTTTACATAAACAGTAATTAAGATATCTTAATAGCCTGTTGTTATGGTTTGTTTACATAAACAAGCAATAAAGAAGCAATTAATATATCATAATAGGTGTAAATATAAGCAGAGAGGTCCCGTACGGGAATCGGTGACACATTTTCGTCTCTCTCCATAGTAGAATGGTGTTCTCGGGAGGCAGTGATGCTGCCCCTCTTATTATTGGTGTTCAACAATATAGTAATTAATGTGTCTTAATTGATTGTTTATATAAACAAGCAATTAAGATATCTTAATTACATGAACAAACATAAAAATGTTTTTACAAAACAATTAATAAAACACCGATTAAGATATTTAAATTAATGTTGCTAAACAATAGATAAGAGATTGTTCCGTATCGGGATCGATGACGTCGCGAGCCTACGCCATAGTAGAAAGTATACTGATTTATAAATTTAATTAATCAATATTCTTATTGTTTAAACATAATAAACAATAAAAACATCAATTAAGATAAATGAAATATGTGTGCGTGCGTGTATTTGCATAATACTTAAATGGTTTAATCTTTATCAAAACGAAAATAAAATAAATTTAATAATTTAATAACTATAATTATTACTGTAAGCTCAGAAATGTAACCTATAAAAATAATTTCTTTTATTCTCCAGATTCCGCCACAAAAAATGTCTAACGGATATGAATATCAATATTTAATCATGATAATTTCAATTTATTTTATATGAAACTATTCTTTATAAATAAACTTAACCAAAACAATCTAAACGTGCTTCATCCTTTGGAAATCGATGAAAAATCAAGGTGGGTTAATTCGCTTTGGTGTTTGTGCATCCTTCATAAGCACAACGTGCTCGTGATGGTGCCATGATTTATTTACCTCAAAGGCTCAAAAAACCAGTACCTAACTACTTTCAAAGAAAAGAAAACCCTTGAACTGAACGGCGCCGTTAGAACTGCAACACTCCTATCATCTGTCAGAAAGCTCCTCTCGCAGATATTCCCGCTTTTTTACACTACGTTTCCCGCGCGATAGTCGGATCAAGACAGAAACATTATATTACCTATTTTCACATAATCGACTAGTATTTTACATGCAAAACCTTTGATATAAATAAAAACAATAATTCTTTGTAAAATAATATCTTTATTGTGCTTAATTAACAGTTATTTATTATTCACATCTTATACACGTGTGTATATCTATATATATTCGGCGGCCGTCAGCGCCGCCTCGCGGTTGGGTAACAGAACTAATCGGCGTGTTACCCAAACGCTCTGTCCAAAAATTTATTAAGAAGTACGCTTCTATATGCGTCTACATTCGTTGGATAAAGGTATTAAATTAATATATTGCAAAAAGTAATTTCATGTATACTTTCAGCCATTCACTTCCACGTGCTCAGAAACGGTCAGAGTAGGATTAACCTGAAAAGTAAACGAAAATCTGTGAACATCCTGTAAAAATATAGTAAAATGAATAATTTTTATGAAATAATTAGTTATACTTACATCCAATCTAGACTGCAATACTTATATTTTTTACAAATTATGCAAATAACATTACGAAGCCGTCCCTCAAACAAAAAATACATGTGGAAATATACGTACAGGCGGTACAAGACAATTGCCTCACATGTGAGCGCCATAAAACCTATTCTAGAGACTACACTCGCGCCAGCATTGGGATGTGGGATCTGATATCGATCATGCGGCCCTCGTGGTGACGCGGTCAACTAGAGCTGGGGCTTTATCGAGCTAAACAAAATTTAAGTGCTGCTTTCATTTCTGGCCAATCAGCGAGCTGGAAATTTTTGAATAGCCAATCAAATTTCTCAACACCTCGAAGTCATGCTTTCGCAAATTATGTTAAATTTGCGGCGCGAAAGTCGTAATATTTGTAAAAAAAATTATGTAACCATAAAAATACGAAAACCCTTAAGGGGGTGTCAAACTCCATTCTGAGATTTCGAATGCGAGGTCTAGGTGTTTCAGATGGCCGATGATGGAGTCCGGGTAGTGCGCTTCGTAGGTTTTTGAGTCCAGGTGTCGGGACAGCTCGAATGCGAGGTCTAGCTGTTCCAGGCGGCTGATGATACGCTTCGTAGACTTTTGTGTCCAGGTGTTTTGACAGATCGGATGCGAGGTCTAGGTGTTCCAGACGGCCGATGATGGAGTTCGGGTAGTGCGCTCCGTAGGTTTTTGTGTCCAGGTGAAGGGACAGGTCGGATGCGAGGTCTAGGTGTTTAGATGGCCGATGATGGAGTCCAATTTAATATTATGATTTTCAAAATATTACCTGCATCTGAAATTTTGTGGCACAGTACTGCACTTTTTTGTACATATTCTGGATATAGTTTACAAAATTTCTACCAAGAGATAGTTTAGATTTGGTTTTTATTTTTTTGGTTGAGGGTTTAATTGTTTATTGAAATTTAAACAAATTTCAATCTATTTAGTTTTTTATGAACAAAAAATGTTCCTCAAATTTTCGGTCGATATTTGCAAAAATAAAAAAGCTATGCAATATTGAAAATTCAATTTTTTTGCAATTTTTGGTTAAAATCCAAGTTTATTCATTTTTTAACTGAAAATCTTGAAACTTTTTGTATAGTACATTGATTGGTAAAAGGTTTGAATTTTTTCTGTAGAATGTGCCAGTATTTATTTTATGACCCTTCTTGAAAGTCTCTGATTGGCTGCTTCTTAGTATACCTTCATCAAAGGATATTGAGGCTGCGGCCAAATATTCTTTATTCGACAAATTTTTTTTGTATTCTTCTTCGAAAACCCTTCAAAATGCTTTTTTTGATCAATACTGGCCGAGCAAAGGGAAAAAAGTGACAATTTTTTGAAATATCAAGAAAAATCCATAATTTCAATTTTTGATAACATGATTAATGAAACTGAATATTATTCATACATCTTATGGCATGGACCGTACCACTGAATTTTGTTAGAGCATCAAATAGAACATTAGAAATATCTATTTTCAATAATATTAGGCTTACACAATAAGCAATACCTAATTATGAATTAATAATAAATTAAGCTATAGAGGTTAATTACTATAAAGCTGTCAAAATGAAATCAGGCAACAGACTGATAATTTCATTCATAATGCGCACTGCGTATTAGATGCGCCCTGATATTTTTTAATGCAAA
This sequence comes from Torymus aiolomorphi, assembly GCA_036365515.1. NCBI lineage: Eukaryota > Metazoa > Arthropoda > Insecta > Hymenoptera > Torymidae > Torymus > Torymus aiolomorphi. The sequence goes on along the minus strand of CM070873.1, from coordinate 90,856,138 downwards.
AAACCTAGACTCCATCATCGGCTACCACAAAGACCTAAACCACGCATTTGATATGTTCCAACATCTAGAGACAAAAAACTACGGAGCGCACGACCTAGACATCATCATCGGATACCCCGAACACTTTGACTACGTATTAGATGCGTCCTGGGATCTAAACGCAAAAAACTTCGGAGCGCATCACCTCGACTCCATCATTGACCACCTCAAAGACCTAGACGACGCATTCGATGCTTTCAATTATCGATAAGTCACACTTCGTTATAATAGTTGTCATTTCCGTATTAGCAGGTAGCAACCGTTACCGCTATAGTATTTCTCCCTTACAATTGAAGGTGGAAGCAATGTATACTAAAATCGTGTGGCGCCGTTACGTCGGTATATGCCGCTGATCCAATGATCGTATAATTGTGTAACTGTTGTAGTATGAAAAGCAACATACCGTAAAAGTATGGGTCCCTTACTAAGATTGCTAAAACCACCTTACTTATATAGTAAAGGAACTCCTATACTCCACGAGTAAGCCGTTTTAACTGTAGTAGTAAGAGTTTTCTTTCCGTGTGCACCCGCAGAAAACTGTTACTTTTTGGGGAGATATAATTCGTACCTAAAAATCAGGTGTGCCCTAAATACTGACATTAGTCTAGGTAACAGGGGGGTTTCCGTGGCCGATGGATGTCCACGCCTCCACCAAAGCTTTTGTTACGTATTTTTGTCTGCTGATTCTGAATTTCGAAGGTGGACAGTCGCCAGAATATTAGTTTTTTGTTATTAACAATTTAATTGTTTAAACTGCGGCCAAATCAATATGATTAATTATAACTGAATCCTAACTGTCTAAAACTGTAGTAAATTGATCTAGAATTATGCACGTTTGCGCTCGAATTCGCGACTTATTGCACTAAATTTGCAATAATTCGGGTTTTAATCAAAATTTTTCAATTCTGAAAAAACGAGCATATTTTAGATCAATTTACTACAGTTTTAGGCAGTTAGGATTCAGTTATAATTAATCATATTGATTTGGCAGCAATTTAAACAATTAAATTGTTAATAACAAAAAATAACAGTCTGGCGACGTTCCACCTTCGAAATTCAGAATCAGCAGTCAAAAATACGTAAGAAAAGCTTTGGTGGAAGTGTGGACATCGATCGGCCACGGAAACCCCCCTGGCGCCTAGACTACATCGCGAGTCTGTCGCGGGAGCGCAGACATTCAAGTATACCTTCGTCGTCCCTTCTCCGTCGTGTCCGCCTAGGTGATGTCCTCGGGAAGTGGTAGTTGCGTTGGCTGCCCTCGAGGAGAGTAGAATGATATGAAGACCTGTTGTCTTCTGCAGGAGCTCTTCGCCTAGAGCAAAACAAAATATATTAATAATGTTTTAGGCAGTGGGGATGAGGAGAGCAGTATCAAACTGCCAGGAACAGAGGAGTAGACAGATGGAAAGTTGGAGGCTAGGTTCGGCTATACTACAGGATAAAGTCCAAATCCGAAGTGAAGTACTTACTCGAATCTGTCACGGAAGCGCGAACTACATTCAACTACACCTTCGCCCTCCCTTCTCCGTTGTGTTCGCCTAGGTGATGTCCTCGGGAAGTGGTAGTTGCGTTGGCTGTCCTCGAGAAGAGTAGAATTATATGAAGACTTGTTGTCTTCTACAGGAGCTCTTCACCTAGGACAATATAAAATATATTAATAATGTATTAAGTAGTAGGGATGAGGATAGCAGTATCGAACTGCCAGCAACAGAGGAGTAGACCGATGGAAAGTTGGAGACTAGGTTTGGCTGTACTACAAGATAAAGTCCAAATCCGAAGTGAAATACTTACTCGAGTCTGGCACAGGAGATCAAACTATATTTATATACACCTTCGCTCTCACTTCTACGATATGTTTGTCTAGCTGATGTCTTCAGGACGTGGTAGTTGTGTTGGCTGCCCTGGAGGAGAGTAGAATTATATGAAGACGTGTTGTCTTCTGCAGGAGCTCTTCGCCTAGGGCAAAACAGAATATATTAATAAAGTGTTAAGCAGTATAGGAATGAGGATAGCAGTATCGGCCTGCCAGAAACAGAGGTAGTAGATAGATGGAAAGTTAAGATATCTGTAGAAAATGGAAAGGGTCTTTGGAATGAAAAGTCGAAAAAGTGCATGTGCATTTCCAACTAAGACCTCATCACCCTCGCTTAAAGTTTACCAGAATGTTAACACACAATCCAATACATGTTGAGGCATTGTATATTAAATTTTAGATCTTTTCAATCAGCCAGTGTAGGCGAAATAACTTTTTTTCTTGAACATTTCTTAAGAAGAGCATACAAATTGCAATATCTCCACACTTGCTAATTATTTAGATTTGAAACTTGATAAACAATATCCCTCAGCATGTATTACATAGTGTGTGTAAAGTTTGAAATATTTGTAGAGAATGGAAAGGGATCTTTGAAATGAAAAGTCGAAAAAGCGCGTGTGCATTTCCAATGTAGATCTCCTCACCCTCGCTTAAAGTTTATGAGAATGTTTACACACAATCCAGTACATGCTGAGGCATTGTATATTAGGTTTCAGATCTACTCAATCAGCCAGTTTGGAGGAAATTACTTTTCTTTCTTAAAAATTTCCTGAAAAAGCACAAAAATTACAATATCTCCAGACTTGCTAATTATGTAGATCTGAAACTTGATAAACCGTCCCTCAGCATGTATGCCATTATGTATGGAAAGTTTAAGATACTTGTAGGGAATGAAACGGGATCTTTGGAACGAATTGTCGAAAAGCCGCATGTGCATTTGCGACAAAAACCTCCTCACACTTTCTCATAGTTTACCAGAATGTTCTCACACAATGCAATGCATGCCGAGGCATTGCATATTGAGTTTCAGATATACTCCATCAGCCAGTTTGGAGGAAATCACTTTTCTTTCTTAAAAATTTCCTGAAAAAGCACAAAAATTGCAATATCTCCAGATTTGCTATTTATGTAGATCTGAAACTTGATAAACTGTCCCTCAGCATGTATTGCACGGTGTGTGTAAAGTTTAAGATATGTTGAGAGAATGGAAAGGGATCTTTGGACTGAAAAGTCGAAAAAGCGCAAGTGAATTTCCAACTAAGACCTCCTGACCATTGCTCAAAGCTTACCAGAATGTTAACACGCAATCCAATACATGTTAAGGCATTGTATATTAAATTTTAGATCTTTTCAATCAGCCAGTGTACGGGAAATAACTTTTTTTCTTGAACATTTCTTAAAAAGAGCATACAAATTGCAATATCTCCACACTTGCTAATTATTTAGATCTGAAAGTTGATAAACAATACCTCAGCATGTGTTACATAGTGTGTGTAAAGTTTGAAATATTTGTAGAGAATGGAAAGGGATCTTTGAAATGAAAAGTCGAAAAAGCGCGTGTGCATTTCCAATGTAGACCTCCTCACCCTCGCTTAAAGTGTGTGAGAATGTTTACACACAATCCAGTACATACTGAGGCATTGTATATTAGGTTTCAGATCTATTCAATCAGCCAGTTGGGAGGAAATTACTTTTCTTTCTTAAAAATTTCCTGAAAAAGCACAAAAATTGCAATATCTCCAGACTTACTAATTATGTAGATCTGAAACTTGATAAACTGTCCCTCAGCATGTATTCCATTATGTATGGAAAGTTTAAGATACTTGTAGGGAATGGAAAGGGATCTTTGGAACGAAATGTCAAAAAGCCACATGTGCATTTGCGACAAAAACCTCCTCACTCTTTCTCATAGTTTACCAGAATGTTCTCACACAATGCAATGCATGCTGAGGCACTGTATATTAAATTTAGATCTTTTCAATCAGCCAGTGTAGGGGAAATAACTTTTTTACTTGAACATTTCTTAAAAAGAGCATACAAATTGCAATAACTCCTCACTTGCTAATTATTTAGATCTTAAACTTGATAAACAGTCCCTCAGCATGTATTACATAGTGTGTGTAAAGTTTGAAATATTTGTAGAGAATGGAAAGGGATCTTTGAAATGAAAAGTCGAAAAAGCGCGTGTGCATTTCCAAGGTAGACCTCCTCATCCTCGCTTAAAGTTTATGAGAATGTTTACACACAATCCAGTACATGCTGAGGCATTGTATATTAGATTTCAGATCTACTCAATCAGCCAGTTTGGAGGAAATGACTTTTCTTGAAAATATTTTGAACAATACACAGAAAATGCAGTATTTCCACACTTGCTGATTATTTAAATCTGTAATCTTTGGAATGAAAAGTCGAAAAAGCGCATCAAATCTATAGTTGGCCGTTGTTATTTATACGCCAGATTGCTAGATAGGTATACCTATATATACGTAAAACCTAACCTTCAATTTTCTTTAGCCGAAGAATTGACGCTTGATTAAAGAAAAAAATAGGCAAGGATTGACGCTTGACTAAAGAAATAATAGTCCCTTCCATGTCAGACTTTCCGTAATGACATTATGAATCATTCTGCAAAGTTTCACGGCGATATTTTAAGGCATCTGAGAATGGCATTTGAACGAAATTTTCGTTCAAATGCCATTCTTAGACGCTTTTGAATATTGATTTGGCATTTTGCAGAATGATTAATAATGTAATTACGGAGGGCAATGCACTCATTATTTTTCATATATCGTTATATTTTTTTTTTCTATTAAAAAAAATATATTTTTTGCTCGGTCGGTAAAAATTGAGTTTGACACCCCCTTAAGACGTGTATTGTCGTAGATAATGTTAAATGTCCTTGAACACTTATATAGTATTGTTACGGAATAACACTATACCGATCGTAAAGCTATTTCAACAAAAAAAAGGTACAATACTAGCGTGGACAGCTGCTGTAAGAACGTGACGCAATTCTGCTACAATTCATGCGCATGATGCGTGCTTAGTCCCCAGAATGCACTCTTCAATTGCAAGTCTGCTGGAATTCCACTGCATGTTGCTGCTGCAATCACGAGTTGCAATACTGATGAAATTTTTAGGTACGCATAAGTGCACGGTCATTCGTATCGATAACATTCTACTTTTCTTCTCTCAGTTTCGCACAATTCTGTCGTAGGGATTCCCTGCAAGAACATGACGCAATTCTGCTGCAATTCTTACGCATGACGCGTGCTTAGTCCTGTTCACAGGATGCATTCTTCAATTGCAAGTCTGCTGCATGTCCGCTGCAAGTTGCTGCCGCAATCACGTGTTGCCATACTGATGCAATTCTTAGGTACGCATAAGGGCATGGTCATTCGTAACGACAACATTGCATTGTCTTCTCTCAGTTTCACACAATTCTGCCGTAGGGAGCTACTGCAATAACGTGACGCAATTCTGCTGCAATTCTTACGCCTGATGCGTGTTTAGTCCTCTTTCCAGGATGCATTCTTCAATTGCAAGTCTGCTGCATATCTGCTGCAAGTTGGTGTCGCAATCGCGTGTTGCCATACTGATGCAATTCTTAGGAACGCATAAGGGCATGGTCATTCGTAACGACAACATTGCATTTGCCTTCTCTCAATTTCGCACAATTCTGCCGTAGGAAGCTACTGCAAGAACGTGACGTAATTCTGATGCAATTCTTACGCCTGATGCGTGCTTAGTCCTCTTCCCAGGATGCATTCTTCAATTGCAAGTCTGCTGCATGTCTGCTGCAAGTTGCTGCCGCAATCGCGTGTTGCCATACTGATGCAATTCTTAGGAACGCATAAGGGCATGGTCATTCGTAACGACAACATTGCATTTGCCTTCTCTCAATTTCGCACAATTCTGCCGTAGAAAGCTACTGCAAGAACGTGACGCAATTCTGCTCCAATTCTTACGGATGATGTGTGCTTAGTCCTGTCCCCAGGATGCATTTTTCCATTGCAAGTCTGCTGCATGTCTGCTGCAAGTTGCTGCACAATCATCTGCCGCCATTCTGGTGATATTTCACTGCATGTGTTCATGCTCATTTGTCATGCGTCAGAAATCATATTGAGGTCGGAAATAGACAACGTATGTTCTGCCGCAATTTACTGATTTTTAAGCATCTTGTAGCGAACTTGCAGCAGAAATGCAATGGGCGTGCTACCAGGGGCATAGTAGAAAGTATACTGATTAATAATTTTAATTAATCAATATTCTTATTGTCTAAACATAATAAACAATAAAAACATCAATTAAGATAAATGAAATATGTGTGCGTGCGTGTGTGTGTGTGTGTGTGCGCGCGTGTGTGTGTGTGTGTGTGTCTGCGCGCGCGCAGAGTGGAAGACTGGAATGGCAATTAAAGATAGGAGAAAAAAAAAATTACATCTTATTTTGTTTTTTATGTTAAAAAATTGACTTAAACAATTACAAAAAATTACAAAAAATTATTTTATATAAAAACATTATAGTTCTACATATTATATTAATTACATTTTTACGTTAAAACACAAACTTAAAAAAATTACAAAAAATTATTTTTCACAGTTTTATACATTAAGTATACAACATACCGTATTAATCTATAACACATATTTCTTCTTCGTCATTTACTGCATATAACCCGTGGTACTCAAAGTCACCTGCTTGTGTATTTGTGTCCACCTCGGGTTCTTGCTGCTGCTGCTGCTGCTGGTGCTGGTGCTGCTGCTGCTGCTGGTGCTGCGGGAACTGGTGAATCGCGTTGAAGCATGTGTGCTTCCGATTTCGAACGCATACACCACACAGCCACATATTACACCCTTCACACTTTCTCCACGCATAATTTTTCTGTTTTTTAACTAATACTTTATCGCATACTAAGCATTTCGCTAGTATGTTAAACTGATTATAGTTTGATGGAGCATGATTACTGTGTCTTGAAAAGTCCGCAATCTCTTTACGTATGCTTTCCAGTAGTAGAACTTCGCTCTTGATTGTATTTTGGAGCACTGTTATTTCGCGTTTTTTTATTCAAGATAGAAAAATATATTTCCTGTTCTTTTTTCTTTAAATTATCTATCCAGTCTGTTACTGCAGACGCTTTCTTGATTCATGTCATCTTGACTGTGGCTCTTTGACGAATGCTGACTTGACTAGAGTGTACCCTCCGCTGTTTAACCTTTGGTAAAAAATATAGCGCGATAGCGAGCGGAGACGGTGTCAGATGCACGATTTCGGGTCCAGCGCGATGCCTGGCCACAGCCTTATCGTTTTTGCCATTATAAAAAGCCCGCATCAATAAGGTGTGTAAGAGAATACACCAAAAGCGCACCGCCTAAATGAATCTGCTCACGTTATATCAGTTTTCGTCTTATAATTTAAACACGTGCGCAGGATGTTTTTTCGCGATAGTACGTTAGGGTATTAGTTACGTACATATATATCTTTATGTGTATATCTGGACCTTTGATAAAAATTTATCGCTCTGTGCAATATGAAAACCCTGCCTCGTGTGCTTCTCATGTTTTATTATTTCTTCGAAACATAACGGTTTCCTGTTCTTACGCTGTGTACTTTGAGCGAGGGATGACAATTGTGAGTGGATCATTTTGATTATATTTTGTCTGGAGCTAATATCCGTAAGCATTATCAAATCTGACCCTGCGTACACATCACCAAAATAAAATTGAATTCGAAGAAATGATATTTATATCTCGAGCTTCGATCAAAATTAGTCGGTGTATGGGATATGAATCCCTGCCTCGTTTGCTTCTCATGTTTTCATTATTTCGCCGAAAGGTAACGGTTTTCTGTTCTTACGCTGTGTCCTCTAAGCGAGAGATAAGAAGGGTGAGATGCGTGGATCATTTGAATTATATTTTTTTGTCTGGAGCTAATATCCGTAAGCATTATAAAACCCTGCATTGCGTACGCATCAGGTCAGTGTGCCAATGCGGATCATGGCGAGAAGTAACGCTTTTTTGCCAGAGATGCAGATCGACGAACATAGCCATTTGCGTGAGATTATTTTCCGCATCGCTTCTACTTTACGTTTTTACAGTCAACCTGTATGGCGTAGGTATAGAGATTCGTGGCGACGGCGTTTGCATACAGTGCACTATTTACTTTTACGTCGCGAACTGCGATTTTTACTCGCCCATAGCGGTCTTCGTAGAATCGCCGTTTATTACGAACGATTTTTTCGCAATAATCGATCGGGGTTGATGATAGCGGCGAATTTATCAGAGAAATACGCATGGAAAATGCAAATGTTCTCGATGACATGATGTCGGCGTTTAGCGAACAAATTGGTAAGTAAAAGATTTTATACTCATTTTTTATGACGAAAAAATATTTGTTATATGTTTTAAAATTTTCAAGCCTTAGAAAATCTTCTCGCCGATGACAGCGACGCGTCAACAATTTTTATGAACTATAGCGGGCGTGAAAATCCCGTAGCACGTCAACTAGAGTACGAGAGCGAGAATGAGGCTGTAACGAGCCCAAGCGAACCCGATATCTCAAGTAGCGAAGGAGAAGAAGAAGGAGAACATCAACAACAACAACAACAACAACAACAACAACAACAACAACTTATACAACAACCTATACAACAACCTATACAATAACAACAACAACAAATAATCCATGTAGCAAACGAAGAAGATGATAGGCGCTCGAATATTTTAGAATCCGACAACGAGAGCGAAAGCATGATTAGAATAGACTCGTCGGATGAAGAAGATAATGACACAGTTTTAACGCGCGGAGTAAACTTGGCGCTCAACCACTATCGGGAACCACGGGTCGCAGTGGAGAGAGCCATAATGAGCGAGGACCCGCAGCCGTCGACTAGTGGAAACAGCGGCCAACCTCGCGCAGGGATGCTTCATAATTTTTATTCAACTAGAGCACCCCCGTCGGAGCGGAGTTTTCATAATATCGAGGATAGCCATCGTCTAGTTTGGAACAGTTTCGACGAAACTAGTCCTCTAGATCGACGAGTCAACGAATGTAAGAATTTTTTAAATTTGAATATTTATTTTTTTTCATGTAAAAGGCTGTTTTTACAACATTTTATTTTTTCAAAAAAGTTATTCGGAGAAGAAACAATAGCGGCGACGGATTGGCCACTCCGGGTTTCGACATACCATTTCTATTGATTTACGCGAGGAGAATTTTGCATGTTCGGCGTGCGCAAGAATTGCGTTTGTTTCACGACCAGGCTGAACATGAAGATTCTCCATTATATACGTCGAACGAACTACAAGATTTGTTGGAGCGCGTGCGCGATAGTTTCAACGGAAAACCTGAAGATTAACTTTTTGGTATTATAATTGTGAAAACAAAAAACATTTATTTTTTATTAATCGTTTTTTAATAAACATTACAGCGGACGACTCGTTGTCTACAAGCTCAGTATGGCCGTCGCTCCCACCATCGCCTACAGTAGACGCAAATTCATGCATACGAGAGAGCGGAGAACCTCTGCAAGTCGGATACGGCCACAACGATGATGGCATGGCCGACGATTACGACGGAGGCGACGAAGAGGAGGAGAACAGAGCCAATGGTGATGCTGCAGAGGAGGAGGAGGAGGAGGAGGAGGAGGAGGCGAATAATCTCGACATAAGACCGCCCGGAGTAAGATTTATTGTGGCAGACGAAACCGAAAACCATGTGCAGCGATTTAGAGTGGTCGGGCGCTGTATTAAACTGCGTATCAAAGACCCGCCTACCGATTGCGATAATCCCCTTGTTTGGATGGAGGCAGCAATGCGCGACATTCACGCGCATATTATTTCGTTGATACCGAATGAAGAAAGGTTTTTGATTGGTGTGGTCGTTAGGAGCGAATACTTTGCGAATGGCGCAGGTGGATTATCTTTTCGACCGATTGAAAATTTTCATTACGCTGATCTTTGGGATTTGATTGCAAATCTGACACAAAGTAATGAAAATTTCCAAATCGACGAAAGTTTTGTGTTACACATTACATTTGTAAGTATACCCGAAGGGATGGGCGCGCGTAGAGCGAGAAAATTAACGATCAATTCGGTGACACAAAGATCAATAGTGTCTATTGTAAATGTCGATAATTTATGCCTACCGCGTTCGTTAGTTGTAGGTGAAACTTATATCAAATTGCGGGCAAACGATACGGATGAAGCTCGAAAGGAATGGGGTGTCGTGCGCGACAGTCGACGTAAACTACAACGCGAACGCGCCGAAAAATTAATGCAGGATGCTAATGTTCGTATACCACCCACGGGAGCAGGTTTCTTCGAAATTGAGCAATTTCAAAATTATTATTTACACACTGGTATAGCTATAGTAGTATACGATAAGAAAACTTTTGGCAGCGGTGAGCCCCCATTTTTTGATGGGCGTGCTGTTGTAGAAAGACAGACAGGATATGAAACACAGCGTATAATTAATCTTTGTTATAATTCTAACGCGAAACATTATGATACAATACTGAATTTAATCGGTGTTGCGCGAACTAAATTCTTTTGCACTTTTTGTAACAAACGTTTTAATTTCATAGACCAACACAAATGTTTAAAAACATGTTCCAAGTGCTTTGTCTCTCCCGCTTGTAAAACAGATAATGTCGATTTAATTAAATGCTCGCAATGTAATAGAATTTTTTTGGAAATATGTGCTACGATAATCATTTAAAAGATGGCTCTTATAAAAAAAAGAACAAAAAATTGTGCGATGTAGTTAAACTTTGCAATAGATGCAATAAAGTTACAAATTGTTTTCGTTCGAAACACACGTGCGGAATGATTTGGTGTAAATATTGTAAAAGAAAACATTTTATCAACGAATTCTGTTACATGCAACCGATAAGTAATGAGATTAATAACGAAAAAAACATTTTGTTTGTTTTTTATGATTTTGAAACGCGACAGGATGAGCCTTATCTTAATCACGACACTTCAAATCTGCACATTCCAAATTTATGTGTCGCACAGCAAGCGTGCTCGGATTGCATCGATGATGACGATGTTTCGCGTTGGTGTAATACTTGCGGCGTTTGCGAACATGTTTTTCGAGAGAATCCTGTGACTCAGTTGATCGAATTGTGTATTAGAGATAAGACAAAATTTGCGCAAATCATATGCATTGTGCACAATGCACGAACATTCGATGCGCAATTCATATTAAAAGAATTGGCAGAGTGTACATCTGAAGTTTTGCCGAGTATTATTTTAAGTGGACAGAATATTATTACTATGCAATACGGGCGAACGAAATTCATAGATAGTCTAAACTATTTCCAAATGAAGTTGCCGCAAATGGGCTTGCCGGAAAACAGTAAAAAGGGTTATTTTCCCCACTTATTCAATACTCTACAAAATCAAGAATACGCAGGCCCTTTACCCAATGCGAATTTCTACGCGCCGAATTCTATGAGTATCGATGAGAGAAAAGATTTTTTTAAATGGTACGAAGAGAACAAACGAGACTATGTATTCAATTTTAAAACAGAAATCGTCGAGTATTGTCGCATGGATGTACAAATTTTACGCCGCGCGTGTATAGGTTTTCGAAAAATTTTTCTTGATATTGGGGGCACTGACCCCTTCTTTTCCGCAACTACTATCGCCTCAGCTTGCTCTTATTTGTATCGAAAAAAATTTCTCAAGCCAAACACCATCGGAATTTTACCGCCTACTGGCTACAGGCGCGCTGATAACCACTCTCAAAAAGCTGTTGAGTGGCTATTGGAGTGCGAGCGCGAAATCGGGCGAGAGATTATTCACGCAGGTCGGGACCGCGAGTATAGATTACCCGAAGGATTCTCGGTAGATGGATATTTGCCACCGTCAGAGCTTCCGAGCTCGTCGACGTCAAGCGACAGTGCCGCGGCCACAGATAAAGGTATAGTATTCGAGTATCAAGGGTGCTACACACATGGGTGTCCGCGATGTTTTCAAAACAAACGCGATAAATTAACCGCCTACAATAGAACTCACAACGAGGCATACGAGAGCACTCGAGCAAAAATAGATAAAATAAAGTCACTGGGCTACGAGGTTCGCGAAATTTGGGAGTGCACATTTGACCGGTGTAAAATTGAAAATCCTCGGATCGCAAATTATGTGAATAATCATCCGTTAATAAGCAAAATGGTTTTAAATCCGCGAGACGCGTTTTTCGGGGGTCGCACGGAAAATATAGCTGTACATTATAAAATAAGAGAAGGAGAAACAATAAGATATACGGATATTTGCTCTTTATATCCGTATATCTGTAAACGAGGCCGGTTTCCGCTCGGACACCCAGATATATTTGTTGGCAGTCAGTGCGACGCGTTGACGAAAGGAAATAACAACGATTTATCACGAGTAGAAGTTTGATCAAATGTAAAATATTGCCTCCTCGTAATTTGTTTCTTCCTCTCTTACCAATAAAAATGCATGGACGATTACTCTTTGCTCTTTGTCGCTCTTGTTGCGAGGAGATGCGACAAGAAGATTGTACTCACGAATATACTCACGAGCGCGAATTCACGGGGACGTGGGTAGCCGACGAACTGCGAAAAGCCATCGAGTTGGGTTACCAAATAACGGAAATATTCATAATATGGCGATATAAAGTAACGCAATACGATCAACAGAGTGGCACAGGAGGATTGTTTGCAGACTAAGTGAACGCATTTTTGAAAATAAAACAAGCTAGCGGATGGCCATCGTGGTGCGAGAGCGAAGTAGATAAGGAACGTTATTTGTTAGAGTACGAGCGAGACGAGGGTATACGAATGGAGAGAGAAAAAATCGGAAAAAATGCTGGCTTGCGCGCAGTGGCAAAACTCTGTCTTAATTCTTTTTGGGGAAAATTTGGGCAGCGTAGCAACTTGAAACAGACCGAAATTGTAAAAACACGCGAGGCCCTCCTTAAACTTTTAGTTGCACCGGAAAAAGAAGTATTTAGCGTGTTGCCGATAAACGACGAACTTTTATATGTAAACTGGCAAAATATCGCCGATGCTGTGGCACAGGGGTCCAATACGAATGTAGTAATCGCAGCATACACTACGGCGCAAGCTCGACTCAAATTGTACGATTATCTTGAGAAACTAGATCGACGAGTTTTATACTTTGATACCGACTCTTGCATATTCGTTTGTAATGAGCGCGCGAAGGACGAAGAATACAGACCCCACCTTGGCACGCTATTAGGTGATATGACGGACGAACTGAAGAGTTACGGACCAAATGTACATATTGAAACATTCTTATCGGGCGGTCCTAAATTTTACGCCTATAAAGCAATCGATTCATCGACAGGACAGACATTTGAATGTTGTAAAATCAAAGGGATAAGGTTAAATTATGCTAATTCTTTAAAAATAAATTTCGATAGTATTAAACAATTGATCGATACCTTTATGAATGGCGACGATGCGGGTAATATTAAATTATATTTTAAAGCCATAAGGCGCACACCCAAGCACGACGTTATCACGCGAGACGAATACAAGACATGTTGTATAGTGTTAAAAAAACGGCGCTACCATTCAATAAAAGAATTATCATTGCCTTTTGGCTATAAGCGTTAAAACATTTTATTAATAAAAAATAAGACTTATTTGTAAATATTGTTCTTGTTCATTGTAGTTATTTTTATCTCCCTCTTCCTCTTCCTCTTCCTCTCTCTCTCTGTCTCTCTCTCTCTCTCTCTCTCTCTCTCTCTCTCTCTCTCTCTCTCGCGCGTGCGCTCTCTTGTCCATACGCGAGGCCTCGCGCGCTGTAGCAGCTGATATGCGCGCGCGTGCAAAGTATTCGCTTCTTAAAGCGGCGAATATCAGCTTATACTGCACGGAGTACAAGCTTGTACATGCGCCCCGGTGCGCGGTGCATATCAGCTGATGAGCGCCGCGCCGCTGCCACCGCCGCCGCCGCCCGGGGATCGTTGGTTTTTTTCACGCTGAAAAAAAAAAAAAAAAAAAAAATGTGTTATCGCTATAAAAGCACGAACAAATTCGGTTTTGTTGTCATTCATGAAAATGGATACGCGTTGGAAACATCCATTTACGTGTTATGTGTGCGGACCTACCGGGTGTGGCAAAACTCAGTTCGTCAAAAAGTTTCTTATTAATTTACCGAAAATCTGTAACGTATGCTTTGATCGCATACTCTTTTATTACGCCGAGTGGCAAGAAGCCTACCGCACGGAGTTGAGACCCGGGTGTGACGCACCGAGTATCGAATTTAGAGAGGGTCTACCTCAAGTGAGTAATTATTCTTGCGACCGCGATAAAAAAAAGTTATTAATTCTGGATGATTTAATGCGAGAATCTTCGTGCGATGTTATACTAGATCTATTTACGAAAGGTAGTCATCATAAAAATATCAGCGTTATATTCATAACGCAAAATATTTTTCACAAAGGAAAATCGCAACGCGATATAGGCCTGAACACAAAATATCTCGTACTCTATAAAAACCCGCGTGATCGTGCTCAAATACAGCACTTGGTGCGTCAAGTATATCCGGAAGATCCGAAATTTCTGCAAGAGACCTACCTCGACGCCACGCGAACCCCACACACGTATCTTTTTCTCGATTTATCACAAGACTGTCTCGACGAATTTCGATTCCGCTCCTGCATATTTCCCGACGACAAAACGCACTACGCTTATGTACCGAAATATTCAAAATTTCGATAGTCTAATTATATTGAAAGAAGGAGAGGGGGAGTGAAGAAAAAAAGAAATAGATACGTCAGATGCGCGAGCCTTCAACCCAGTCGAGAGATAACAATGGCAGGAGCAACACGGATGAATTCTAGACGCTGTTCGCTTTGTACTAAACATTTTTCCAAAAAACATTTGGCGGTTTTGGGAGCTCTCTCACACTGCGACGACAAACAGCGTTCGGCCATACTTCCCACGGCTGATAAATCGCTCGTCAAGTGCATATGCGAGTGCGCATTAAACGTTTTACACGGCGTAGTGAAATTAAGAATAAGCACAAGATCGTATTGCGCAGATTAATAAATCGAAAGTCATCAAGTTGGAAAACTAAAAAACGCGCAATAGTACAGAACGGAGGATCTTTTTTGCCAGCTCTTTTAGCGCCCATCGTAGGTGCGCTCATACCTAAACTATTTGGAGGAGGAGGAGGAGGAGGAAAGCATCAGTAAATAGGAGAAGCAGTATGGAACATGCTCGTAAAATGGTAATCGTGCCCGAAGATGCAATCGAACGCCCGCTGAATCAACAAAAATAATTGCCCCGAGCGAATTCTCCGGCGAAAATTCTATGCAAACTCCCGGTGACAATTTGTCCAGATTAGACGCCGAAATGTTCGATATTCTTCACTCGAAAAAAGGGGTGAAGGACGTTCACGAAAAATGTCTAAATTACTTACAAGTTTTGCGACGTTATCTCTTCTTCCGTGAAAGCGAGCGCAGCAGCAGCAGCGATGCACTACGAGAAATCGACGAAATTGACGAGACACTAGCACCCCTCACCGAAGAAGCCATTATCGATGGTGTACCCAAGGCGTATCATCGCAAGGTGCGTCTCTTGTTGCGTCATTGGAAAACAGTAGCACCCGAACGTCTTAAGTGGAACAATGCCGGTACAGTGAGTATAGATGGCCGCACGGTAGAGCGTTCAAATATTATAGAATTACTGAACGATGTGGTTAGAAGAAGAAGGGGAAAAAATGACGACGAGGAAGCACCAGTTGGACGCATGGAGTTTTCTAAATTTGTTAAAACTTCCGATACTCCGACGAATTTAATAGGCAACAGCGAAGTTTTAAAAATTGGCGAAGTACTCACAGCGCCTTTGAATACGGCCAAACGACGACTGAATAAGGAAGACGCGAATGCAGAGCCCTCTCCCGTGCTTACGAGGAGAAGAAAGGCTGAACAAAGTAAAAAAAAGTGGTTACGATTCCAAATATAAAAACCGCACACACTCACACGCCCTCACACACACACACACACACACACACACACACACACACACACACACACACACACACACACACACACACACACACGCACACATATTTCATTTATCTTAATTGATGTTTTTATTGTTAATTATGTTTAGACAATAAGAATATTGATTAATTAAAATTATTAATCAGTATACTTTCTACTATGGCGTAGGCTCGTGACGTCATCGATCCCGATACGGGACACCCTACTGAAAAAAACCACATGGGATCCCACATAGGATCCCATGTGGAATCCCACGCGTGATCCCACGTGTGAATTTGATATGGGATCCCATGTGACATCCCACGTTTGAACTCGCAGCATGAATTTCCACATGAGATCCCACAAAAGATCCCACATGGGATCTCATGTGGGATATCATGCGTTTAACTTGAGTATGGGATCTCATGCAGATATGGTGTAAAACTTAGAGTCCCCCATTGTAAGTAACGGGGTTATCAAAAACAAGGCAAGCCTTATAATTAGGACGATTCGTAAAGTCATTTGAACGGTTGACTTACACGGCTTTATACTCTTGGCTATCCAACGTATCCACAGACAGCACTACCGAAGCGCCGCATAGCGGATAAATAGCCCCAGCTTACTTATGGAGAGCCACCCATCACAAGTTCTCCTTTGTCACCGCTATGCGACGCTCCGATAGCGCTTTCTGTAGATATACTGGATGGCCGAGAGTATATAAGCCGTGTAAGTCAGCCGTTCAAATGACTCTTTACGAAGAGTCCTAATTACAAGGCTTGCCTTGTTTTTTGATATCCCCATTACTCACAATGGGGGATTCAAAGTTTTACGCCATATCTGCATGAGATCCCGTAATCAAGTTAAACGCATGGTATCCCACATGAGATCCCATGTGGGATCTCTTGTGGGATCTCATATGGGAATTCATGCTTCGAGTTCAAACGTGGTATGCCACATGGGATCCCATATCAAATTCACACGTGGGATCTCGTGTGGGATTCCACGTGGGATCCTATATGGGATCCCATGTGGTTTTTTTCAGTAGGGTCTTCTTTTTCTTTGTGGTTAGTGGCGCCAGATGTCTGTACGGCCATCAACAAGCGGGGGCATGCTGCGCATGTGAAATGCAAAGACGGGAGATATGAAATTGAATATTTCACGGACCACAACGCCTTCGGCCTGCAACATAAAAAAAAAGAGGGGAAAGGAAAGCAACCCCCGCGCGGCACCCCCCCCCCCGGGGTCCGAGAATCTCGGGCCTGAGGGGAGGACGCAGAGGAAGAGAGGGTGGAGGGAAAGTTGACAGGACGAAGGCGAAACGGAGAGCAGAATGAAAATGCGAAATTAGGTTAGATTAGATGTGAAGATCACAGTCTGATAAAAAGCGAAGGAGAATGTTTATGATATCATTGCGTGGATTATAGAGAAAGGCGGAAATGATGAAGGGGGGGAAAAGTTTGAGTTTGGCGAGAGAGCGGAAAAGGTTCGAGCGTTGGGCGTCGAAGCGAGAACACGCCCAGAAAATATGATTGAGATCCTCGTCGGCCTTGCCACAGGGGCATAGAGGAGAGTCGACGAGGTTCTTCGAGAAAAGACTAAATGCTAAGCTATAGTGATTGCTGCGCATACGACAGAAGGTGGTAATGGCAACTCTATCTAGATGAAGTGAGTGAAACCATGGTTTAGGAGAGGTAAGACGAAAGGAGGAAAAGTAAAGACAGCCGGTGTTTATGCGATAGTGGTTGAGGTGATTTTGGAATTCGGAGTGAGAGGTCTTTGCCTCAGCAAAGAGGATAGAAATCGGAGTAAGAGAGAAGAAAATTGAGGTCAGAGCCTTTACTGGAGGCGGATTTGGCCAGAAGATCGGCCTGTTCGTTCCCTGGGATGCCGCAGTGGCTAGGGGTCCAGATAAGGCGAATGGAGTGGCTGGCAGCGGATAGGCACTCGAGGCTTTGTTTAATTTTGAAGATGCAGGAAGAAGGAGAGGTAATGAAGTCGCTGCGATTGGACAGAATTTGAAGGGTGCTAAGGGAGTCAGTAAAAATAGAGCAGTTAGAAAGGTTGTGCTGTTCGATATATTCGAGAGTTATCTGGATAGCGAGGGCCTCTGCTGTTGAGACAGAAGAATAGGAAGAGATTCTAAATTGAAGGTTGAGATTGAGACTGGGACAATGAATGGCCAAACCGACGTAGCAACCTACTTCGGTTTTGGAGCCATCAGTGAAGAAGGCGATAGAGGAGGAGAGAAGGTTTCGGAAGATGCGGTTGAATTTTTTAGGTGGGTTGGAGGATCGTTGGATTGCTCGACCTTTGTCCGTAATTACTTTCGGCGAAAAGCTTTGAGTGTCTAAGGAATAGGTGAAGCAAGGAAGGACGTCGGAGGAGTAGATTCGGTGGCGATGCCTCTTGAGGCGGGCAAAGGCGCGAATAATAGGAAGTTCGAGAATGCCAAGAGTGTTCCGGTTATTAAGAAGGTCGAAAAGAGATTCGATTGATTCTAGAGTGGAATTATTGTTGACGGCAAAGGCGCGAAGGATGAATCTAGAGGCAAGTTTTTTAGGACGGAGAGAAAGAGGGAGTTCGCAAGATTCTGCATAAACTATCCGGTTGGGAGTCGATCGGCGCAGCCCCAGGCATGCTCTGAGAGCTCTTCGCTGCACGACTTCCAATTTGTCACGGAGGGATTTGTCGCGAGGAAGAAGAATGATAGAACCGTAGTCGAAAGAGCCAAGGACGAACGCTTTGTAGATCTGAAGTAGCGATTGGGGATGCCCGCCCCACCAGGTGCCAGTGAGGGATCGAACAAGGTTGATGTGAGGAGAGCTTTTTTGGATGAGATGGTTGATGTGGGGAGTCCAAGAAAGTTTGGAGTCAAAGGAGACTCCAAGAAGTTTGATTTGGTTAGTAGGTTTGATGGAAAAGTCATCAAGGCGGAGGAAAACGTTTGTGGTGTCGGTGAATTTGCGCGGGAAGACGATAAGTTGGGTTTTTTGAGGGGCAATGGGAAGACCTAGAGAGTGGAAATAGGAAGCGATTAGGGTTAGACTGTTTTGGAGGATGGACATGCAGTAATCGAGATCCGGAGAAGAGACAAAGAGGACGACGTCGTCGGCGAAGCAGAGATATTGACAGTTGGGGTCGATATGAATAGGGAGTTGATGGGTATATACGTTGTAGCCAGTAGGACTACAACAACAGCCTTGAGGAACGCCCTGGAGTGCATCGAAAGGGGCCTGGATCTCACCGCCCACATTGAAGTAAACGGATCTGCAAGAAGTGAGGTTATACAAAAATTTACAAATATGCCATGGGAGGCCTAAGTCGCGAAGAATGTGGGCGAGAGTACCAGGATCGACGCAGTCGAAGGCGCTCTTGATGTCAAGGCTAAGGGCTACGGTATAAGCGTTTGAAATGAAGCCAGAGTAGATAGAGCACGTAAAGATAGAAAGGTTGTCGGAACATGATTTGCGCTTTCTAAAGCCAAACTGGTTTCTTGGGAGACACTGGTATCTCTCGAGCCACCAGTCAAGCCTGCGGCGGATCATCCTTTCGAAAACCTTAAGAAGAGATTGGGCTAGAGAGATGGGACGAAATTTGTCCGTGTTACCTTTCGGAATGAAGAAGACTAGGAAATTACGCCAGGAAGAGGGAAATTCCCCTTTCATGAAGAGTTCGTTGAGGACAGAGAGCAGAGAGTGAAGAATGTTTTCCGGGAGATGAGAGATGAGAAGATTGTCGATTTTGTCGAGTCCGGGAGCAGAGTTAAGTTTGGCATGACACTTGTCGATAGAGATGGAAAGCTTTTTGAAAGAGAAGGGTTTACAGAAAAATTCCAGGGTGAGAGGAGAAGATCTAAAAACTGAAGGAAAATTGGGAAAGAAGCAGGAAGGTGGACAAATAGAGGGAATGAGTACGTATTGCTTCTCGATATTTGCGATGTTGTTGCGAGGATCAAAGGGGCCAAGTTGGTGATGTTTAAACCTACGAACAATTTCCCAGAAGTATTTAGGGTTAGAGAAAGGTGTGAGAAAGGCACAGGTGTCCTCGAAGGATTGCTTTTTGGCTTTATGGAAAATGATTCTAGCATGGTTCTCAGCAGTTAGGAGTTCCGCGTAGAGGTTGGGGTCACGACGAAAATCTCTCAGGGCGAGTCTGCGAGCAGACTCCGCCGATGAGCAATCTTCGTTCCACCAAGGTGGCTCAGGTGGTTTAGGTCCAGGTTTGCGAGAGGAAGTGGAAGAACGAGGCGGGGGGGGCAGTGATGTTTTGAATAGATTCAAGAATGGTTGAGGTTAAGGTGTCGTATTTCGCGGAAGGTGAAGCGTCAGAAGGGAGGTTGTCGAAGGAAAAAACGGATAAGGAGTTTCGGAAGTCTGTCCAGTTTTCGGCAGAAACGCGTCGATAGTTGGGGCGGTGAGAACGGAAGGAAGTGGAAGGGGTTGGAATGCCTAAAGATAAAGAAATGGGGTAGTGGTGGCTGAGGTAGTTGTCCTCCAGAACAGTCCATGCACAGATAGAGTAAAGATGGGGAGAAACGAAAGCGAGGCCGATGCAGGAAGGATTGCTGGGATTTCTCCTGTTGATGTAGGTGGGAGTTCCTCGGTTAACATTAAGGAGGTTGTTATCTGTAAAAAGAGTGAAGAGGTTGTCGCCGAGGTTGCAGGTGTAACTGCTCCCCCAGGCAACGTTGTGGCAATTAAGATCGCCAGCTAGGAGGATAGATCTGTAGTGAGAAATGGAAGCAAGGAGGCGGTGTAAATGAGAAAGATCAAAGGGACTATTGGGAGGTCTGTAGGTAGAAACTATAAGAAGTTCGCCTTGTGAAGTAGAAAGAGAGATGGCGGTTGACTCGAGATTGTTTACAGAGTTATAGACGTCGACTAAGTTAAAAGTTAAGGAGTTGCGAATACAGATTGCTGTACCTCCCCCACGGCCTGCAGGTCAGTGGTTGCGAACAACGACAAAGCCTTTAAGGGCAGCGTAGTCAGGGGGGTTTAGCCAAGTTTCACAGAGGAGGATCACGTCGAAGTCGTTTGAGATAAAGTGAAGTTGGGATCTGTGTTGCCTAAACGACAAGCAGTTCCACTGGAGAATACGAAGGTATTTAGGCGTTTTGGATGCTGTCATAAATGGCGGAAGGAGACTTGAGATGGAGGCGTGCGCAGGCTTGTTGGGCCTGTGAGACGATGTCAGTGTGACCAGCGGAGGTGATTAAAGGGAGAAGAGTTTCGAAGATGAGCTTGAGAAGGAAGTTAATTACTGAGTTATTGTCTGGGGGGATCGGGGAGGAGGATGAGAGATTGAGGGAGGTAGAGACAGAGTTTGGCAGTGAGAAAGAGGGGGAAGGCGGGGGAGAGTAGGGATATGTGTGAAGAGAGGAAGAGGGACGAGAAACTGGAAATGAAGCGGATGTAGTGCCGGCTGGTTGGGAGAAAGGTTGAGCGTGGAGAGAGTTAGGGATGGAACGGGCTTTGGTGCCTGCAGGTTGAGAGAGGTGAGATGGTTTTGTAGTGGGAGCCGGGGGCGGGTTGCGGGAGGAGAGGTAATTAGGTGAATTGGTTGAGTTGAGTGAGTTGAGTTGAGCCGGATTCTTTAGCGGAGGGCGGAATTGAGAGTTGCGCGTGACTTGAGCATAGGTGGCGGAAGGGGGGGGGGGTGGAGGTAACAGTAAGAGGAGTTGGAAGTGGATAAGGAGAGCCATATCCGGATGCAGCAGGTGGTGAAGAAAATGTTGGGCGTTTTTTGGTGGGAACGGAGCGGGAGTTGTGTTGAGGGGGATTGGATTGGATGTAGAGGGGAAAGGCTTCCAAGAGAGAGAGACAATGAGAGGCTGCGAAGGAGCGAACAGCATGCTGGAGTTGCCATTCCGGGCAGGACTTGTCCTTAGGAAGATGGTGTTGTGTGCAGTTTCCACAAATGGGCAGTGTGCTAGCATAAGGGCAAGTCTCCTCCTGGCTGTGTGCATCCAAACCACACCTTTGACAGACTGCCTGACTTCTGCACTGGTTCTTGAGATGTCCAAATCTAAAACAGTTAAAGCACATTTTAACTGGGGATACATACAGAAAAACTGGATATCTTACGTAGAAAAGATTGACATGGTCAGGTAGGTGTTGATCATCAAAGGTAAGGCGGATGGTTTTGGAAGGGACGAGTTTGGTTGTGGAGTCTGAGAGAGTGATTCTTCGATTCAGTCTCTCAGCTTTGGAGATCGGAAGCGAAGAGGATGAGGAAAGTTCTTCCAGGATGGCTGTGTCAGAGATATCTACAGGGACATCTCTGATTATTGCCTGCCTGTTAAGACGGTGAATTGGAATGGAGAAACGAAGATTGTGAGAGGAGAAGGTTTTGTCGAGTAAAATTTGGTTGGCGGTTTCGCTGTTGGTGAGGGTAATGGAGATTTTAAGAGAGCCTGAAGCAGAGATTGATATAATATTACCTTTGTGTTGGGCAGCGATCAGTCTGCCCACTGTTGTTGGGTGCAGATGACCCTTGACAGCCTGGATGGCGATTGGCTCAGCGAACAGCACAAAGGGGCCTTTGTTATGAGAAGGATCGAGTGTTACCTTAGGTGGAGTTAGGTTAGTGATGCCGTCGGGTTTGTTAGAGATGATGCTGTTGGTGGTGACAGTTTTTGTGGAGTTGGGCGAAGAATCAGAGGAAGTACTTGTAGTTGGAGTGGTAGGCGTAGATGTTGTTGACGTTGTACTGCTATTTTGGTTGGGCTGAGGCTGAATGGGAAGAGTGCTCTTTCTTTTGTTGGGATGGATCACTTTAGGGTCTTGGTCCAGAAGTTGAAGCGCAAAGCTGAGGCCCTTCGAGCTGTCCCTGCTTCTCTTCAGGGAGCCACCAGTGAAGTCCATGCTCTCATTGTTGGAAAAACCTGGAAAATCGTCGGTTGAGTTATTAAAATTCGTTTGGCTACAGGCAAGAAGGGCTTCTACAGCAGCTGCTTCGGCCTTTTCTTTTTCAGTAATTGCAGGATCAGTAGGAAGGTGGGGGAGAGTAAGATTGTTTTGGGGGGAAGAGTTAGGGCTGATTGGAATGGGTGTGTTATGAGCAGGCACATTAGAGAAAGGCATCGTGAAGTTAAAAGAATTATTAGAGTTCATAGAAGCATTGAGAGAAGGCGAGGGGATAGAGAGGTATGGCGGAGAGGGAGGCCAGAGGCCCCCCGGCGCCTTTTTGAGGTTAGACGGCAGGAGCAGAATTACAGTGTTACAGAAATAGAGAGAAGAATACCGCAAAATAGATCAAAAAGAAGAGAAAGAAAGAAAGAAAGCACAGAAACTGCACAAAGGGACTTTATAACGCGTAAAATACTTTAAATTTCACACAATCGTAGGAGCGCACAAAAAAGACGTCCGAACGGTTTTCCCGCCGAAACGTCTCGAGGTTACGACTTGCGACGACAAACGAGCTGCAGCGCATGCGCTGACGTACACTAACACGGGCAATGTGCAACAGTGTCGCCGCCATTGTGAGTCTGAGGCGATGCTTATACATATTACCCATATGGTATAATAATCTATTTTTTTTTTGACGAATTATGTAAAATGAAGAGTTCATTGCCCTAAGTTTTATAATGATCTACCCTCCTGCCAAGTTTCAAGTCAAAATATCTATTAGTTCTTGCGTAAACTTTGACAAAAAATTTGACTTTCAATCAACACCACCTCGAAATTTTTGTCAAAGTTTACGCAAAAACTAATAAATATTTTGACTTGAAACTTGGCAGGATGATAGATTATTATATAACTTAGGGCAATGAACTCTTTGTTTTGTATAATTCGGTTTATTTCTATTTTTATAAAGTGAAAACCGCGAAACCGGCTCGGTCGGTAAAAATTGAGTATGGCACCCCCTTAATATTATGTACACCATTTACTTACAAAATTTGTCAAGCTTAACTACTCGGAAGAATTTTCCGTTGTCAGTAAGTTTAACAATCTATTGCCTGCTTTTATACTTTTATTATAACTATGTGTAATGTATATGTGCTTTCCCTTCCGTCACGCATACAGAGGGAGGGGCTACAATAGACCACAGAAAGGCCGTGTGAAAAAGACACTGCCAGGAACACACGTATTGACATTAACATAGACTCTCTGGCTTAGCACTCAGTGGGCGTGGCTCCTCCTATTCTACATGTGCTCCTGATCTATCTACTACAGAATAGACGGATATAATATTAAAACAAATACATATGATATTATAAACACATAAATTCACAACTTTTAATTAATGATATATATTCGTTGGATAATCTATTTATTTCAAATTGATTGTTCATGTAGTTTTTTTGCGTATGTATAAACAATGCCTCGGAAAATAAACGTTTTCCTCTATTACTTTCTGTGTCTACTACTTTATAATTATTAAAATCAATAGTGTGATTATTATCAATTTTATGCATATATAAATTTTATGCACATTTTATGCATATAAATTCTGTGCATATTTGATAGAAAACGTTTATATTACAATAATATGGAAGAAGAACAATCCACTAAGTTGAGAGGAATGTTCTTGAATCATATAAAAAAATTTTATAATAAAGAGTTATTGCAACATACGTATTTTGATAGAAAATTTTAAATTGATCTGAAAAAAACAAAAGAATTTATAAAAAGAAATCCACAGTTACTAATAACGAGAGCAGATAAAGGTAACACGACTGTAATTATAAAGAAAGTAGATTACATACAAAAAACGGAAAGTCTTTTTCAAGATGTAAAATATTATAAAGAATTAAAAAAGAATCCTTTACCGGGCCTTGAAAGAAGAACAAATGATCTTATAAAATGGTTGAATAAAATTAACTTTTCGACGGTTGGAAAAACATTTGATCCCGTATTACAAAAATGTAATATAGCAAAAGCATATGGATTAATAAAAATCCATAAAAATGGGTTTCCTTTAAGACCTATTATTTCGGCAATAAATTCTCCAGTATATAATATCTCAAAATTTTTTACACAATTTCTTACAATAAATTTGAAAAAACCTGCATCTCACGTAGACAACAGTTTTCAGTTAAAAGAGAAAATAGAAAACCTCCATATTCCTTGTAATTATGAAATTATTAGTTTAGATGTAATAAGTTTATTCACTAATATTCCAGAATATTTAGTATATAAGGCTGCAGAAAAACGATGGACACAATTGCACAATAAAATTAACATGACTTGTACGGAATTTTTGAATATTATAAAATTTATATTAAATAATAATTATTTCCAATTTAATAACAAATTTTTCCAACAAATTTTTGGTTCAGCGATGGGTAATCCGATTAGCCCGATATTAACTGATATAGTTATGGAGGATTTAGAGATAGATTCGATTAATAAACTAAATTATAAACCGTTATTTTATTACCGTTATGTGGATGACATTATTATTTGTACGCCGAGTAATATGATCGATCAAACTGTAAATATTTTTAATTCGTATGATGAGAACTTACAATTTACTGTTGAATTATCGAATAACATTTGTATAAGTTTTTTGGATATGAAAATTATTGTTAATGAACAGCGTCGCACTATCACCGATTGGTTTCATAAAAAAACTTTTTCTGGAAGGTACTTGAATTATCGAATCATGGTCATCGTTCCGAAACGACGAAATTCCAACCAATCAGAAGCGTGCATTTCAAAATGCTCCGACCAATCGCTGATTAGTTCCATAGCGCCTAGTAACAAATTTGAATCGGTATTCGAACTATGTCGATAAAACAGAGAGTATATAAATAATAAAATTATCCCAATAGATGGCATGATAATTCTAAAATTAGCCGCTATGTATTCATGGCATACGAAAACGATATTGATTACATACAATTATGATAAAAATAAATATAAGTAGGTTGTTCAATATAATAATTAAATTTTTAGGGTATTAAGATAATCATTCATATATATTAAACGACTTGTAAAATAAAGTGACAAATAACATAACACATAACACACAATTATATTAAAAAGGAAGCCAAAACGGAAGTCCGTCCGACCACCCGTTTTCTACCCAGTAGTTTAATACCTATTAAAATATATGTATTATAATAGCTAGTAACAATTATCAAGATTGAAACATGCAACAAAAATTCAATTTAACGTTAGTAAAAAGATTTTAATTTTAATACAATTTAAAAATATGCAGCATATACAGAAAAAATAGTAAGACATTTTCGTGTCAACAGAAGATATGCAAAAAATGTCCGAATTCTTCATTTTAAATATCTCAAAAACTAATCATCGAAATTAAATTACAGACACTAGTTGCCTATCGCGTATATTAAATGTATCAATTGTAAAACAAACCCTGAGCACGATTTAAAGAATGAAAAAACAATTAATCAGGATTGCATATGTATAAGCACTTATTGTTTTCACTAAATTTCAAAGCCATTAATTGAATAGATTTAGCTCCAGTTGTATCACGCTAACAAACACTAATACTTTATACATTAAATAATTTTTTTTCTTGAAAAAATCAAAGTAAATTTTAATTTTAGTAAATTATAAAAATTTGTCTATAATATCTAAGTTTTAAAATTATAAATACAGAGCTATTACCCTATAAATGCCTTAAAGCATGCTTTTAACAACGTTTTGAAAACATTTTGAGCGTTACAAAATTTAACTCATGATGAGATAAATTATTAATGACAAATTTTTTCAACATATTTTTATACCACCTGGTATACTGTTGGATGAAAGATTCTCAGCATAGTAAGTTGAAGCACCTATTACAATTTCATCGCTTATTAATTGTGTAAAAGGTTTTTAATAATAATTTAATATTTATTTAAGTTTGTTTTAATCAGTTCATATTATACGATAGTAACATGATTTTGATAAAGTAATAATGGATTTTAGTTCTCTTTTAATTATTTAGTTTTAAATACTCGAACTTAAGAATTTTATCTAGTAAATTTAAATATTATATTATTGCTTTTATAATTATATTCTATATAAACCAAGTAAATGAGTCAATAACAGCTAATCAAAACAAGCCTATTGTGTTAACAGATTTTAGCTTTCATTTTTTTTTTTTTTTTGAGGAATATTAGTGATAATAAGTATGTATTTAAACACAAAAGATGTTACTTATTTGATATTTATTGATCTTGTATTATAAATGAAACATTATTAAAGATAAAGGTAAGACTGTAGCATCGTGTAAGGTATTCGATAGGTATTTGTAATATTATAAAAATTATAAAATACTTCAACAGTTTTTTATTAGAAATAAAAAAATTAAAGAACTGCAGAGAGAGGCACTTTCACGTAACTTAAAATTATTGTCTCCACGAAACCATGAGATCGTGAAAAACTTATCGCCATGTTTTTACATCCTTTTCTCAAAAATAATTTTCTTAAAATTTCGCCACAATAACATTCTATCGAGAGCATATTTACGTATGACTAATTAAATGACCAATTAAAGTTAAGTGAATAAAGCTTTGGGACAAAAGATAAGCATTCGATAACCGCACGTCTGAACAAATTATGAATTACGATTGATTTGAGTTGTAACAAAAATCTGAATCCCTATTTATCTTTATCGCACGTTTTCCTCGAACATTATTTTCTATCACTTTCATTCTTTTCGTTTTTATGACTGGCTTCTTTACATTTGCTTTTCTTTTTCTCAAAGTAATCTTCTTTTTTCTTTTACTTCATTATGGTTTTTCATGATTTCATGATTCATTTCATGATTCATTCATTTATTTCTTTTGCTTCTTAATTCTTCTGCATCATCTACGCCAATGAGCTCTATCTAGAAAGATATAATTTTGTCATAATAAATTTTATTTTTTTACAAAAATTAAAAAAAATGTCAAATAGTGAAACTTACAGAAATGCCTTCATTTTTCTGAGAAGTTTTATTATCAGAAGTAGAGAATTGAAAGCTCTTGCATTCGTCTTCATCCTCGTCCGAGTCATCACTTAAGGCGGATTCATCATTAGAACCTTTGTTCTCATCAAGTGACTCATCAACTGAATTATCAACCGACTTATCAACTGATTCATCAACTAAAAATCAGAAACCAAATTAGTGTTTAGTTTAATTAATTAATTTCTTTTTAGTTTTAGTTCTTAGTTTCATTAGTTAGTTTTTGTAATTTAACGCAATTTAAAAAATAATGTAAAGTAAACATTCTAGTGTGAAATAGCATACTGCACACAAGTTACATAATACAAAAAATAGCCGCTCACAATTTCTTAAATACTATTTTAAGTAATGCCATTGAGAGTCGTACCTCTGTAAACGAAAAACACTTACTTTCAACGGGTGACGAAAGTAAATCTTCATCATATAAAGACAATTCATTCATAAATTTCTGAACACTCCACGGCGTTGGTGCTGCAATTTCAATCCAAGCTTTCTGGATTATTTCATTTTTCTGGCGACTGTCTCGTTTTGGTCCTACACTGATTGTGTAGTACCCACGTACTTTTAAACCCACAAATGATTCTCGTGAAGATTTAATCAGAGCCTTCTCGAAATCACATATGCCCCTCTTTGGTTGAAAAGCAGGAATCATCTCAGCCCAAACTGCTTTGTAGGCTTTGGTTGTTCTGCGAGACATTATAACCCATGCACATGGAACAACCTGTAAATAATTGTCAGTTGTAATTAGATATAAAATATATTCTACAAAAGCTATGAATATCCTGTTATGAATTCAAAGTTACAACCGGATATTTCACTATTCAACGGGTTTATTTGAATATAATTTTAAAATAAATAGAAGAGGAGTATTAAAACTATACACTACCACGTCATGCTTTTTGGCCATTATTGTGAGTAACTGAGTAATGTATTTAATATTAGGTTTAACATTAAATGTTCCATCCACGAAGATGTCATTCTCATTATCAAACTCTCCCATCAATTTTGGATCAAAGAACAATAGATGATCAGTTTTCGATGACGAACTTATATAAACTGTTTCTATAGTACAATCCTCTTCTCCTATCTTATATTTCAATAAAAACGGGTAATCTTGCAAGTGTTGATGTAGTGCTTTCAAAGATCCATACTGCATTTTGACATCGGATGTTCTATTTTTGGTCTTATGCCTTTGTAACGTCCTCTGTATTTTTGCATAAACGACATTGCATCCGGCATCTTTATTTCTATATGAAAAAAAAAAAAACAGAATTAACAACAGAATATCATTTTTTGTTGAAGTAATGAACCATCTTTTATCAAATATGTTACAAAACTATTGAGTGTTAAAATTTAATAGTCAAATAAGTTCTCTACGAAGTTTCAGATAGCTAAATGTTCAAGAAGCTAAGAAACAAGTTTTCAACAAGCGCGCTTACTGAAATAGTTGTAACGCAGCTTCTTTAATACCCAGCGATCTGAAACTTCGTAGAGAATTTCTTCAATTATTAAATTTTAATACTAAAAATAGGTAGAGTTAGGAAAATTAAAAATTTCAAGATATTAAGATTGATCTTTCCTTGTTTAAATTCTTAAGGAGCTTTTATCAGTTTTGAAAATCGCGGAAGACCTATAAGATTACAGTATTAAAATTTCAGAGGAAAAAAAATTAATGGGAAGCATATAGTGGCGAGATTAACACAATGAAATACGACTGACACTCTCCCATATCAGTCGCGCGGAGCACCGGACTTACAAACAGAAGTACACAGGGATCCCTATGGTGTCGCCAGCCAGCGCGACTGTGTGCGGTAGTAGAGAAAACAGAGATGTTGCGCGTCACATAGGTTATAGACCGTTCGGAAAGCGTGTCTCACACTTCGATGCATCGGATTTCCGCGTGTAAGTAGATATAGAGCCTTGAATTTTTCATGCGAGCCGGTGATTGTCCAGCGCGGCTAATCTCACCTACAGCCCTGACTATTTTTCCCTGTTATACAAAGGTTTCTCCGTAAAAAATTAGTATTTTATTTGTCTTTTTCCAGGAGGATTGATAAACATAGTTTAAAATAGAATTATAAAAACTAATTTTCGAAAATTGGTTCTTCCTATCAGAAATTGATTTAAATAAAAATTTCTGATAGCAAGAACTACTTTTTCAAAATTTGTTCAAATATTTTAAACAATTTTTACTAATTTTCTTGGAAAAAGACATGAAAAAAAAAATTAGTTTCCCGCGGTGAAGCTTACGTGCAACAAGAAAAGATAGCGAGGCCTCTTATTGGCCACTCTGGATAATCACCGGCTTACATACAAAATTCAATGCTCTCGGTACGCGCGAAAATCCGGTACAGAGTTGCGCGGGCTGCCGACATTGTAGGGGACCCAGCCACTCCTCTCTGTGCAGGTCCAGCTCAGCGCGGTCCAACAGCTTTTGCGCTGTGCGTCAATCTCTCTGTCAATCTCTCTAGATGAAAAAGGTCGTATCTCGCCGAGCTGACGAAGAACGTCTCGTATCTCGGTGCTCTTACGG
This sequence comes from Torymus aiolomorphi, assembly GCA_036365515.1. Classification (NCBI taxonomy): domain Eukaryota; kingdom Metazoa; phylum Arthropoda; class Insecta; order Hymenoptera; family Torymidae; genus Torymus; species Torymus aiolomorphi. The sequence goes on along the minus strand of CM070873.1, from coordinate 90,825,863 downwards.
CCAGTACATGGTCAGTACATACGGCGACATACGTCGTTCTTCATCAGTGCGGCGAGATACGACCTTCTTCATCGGTGCGGCGATATACGACCTTCTTCATCGGTGCGCTGAGAGACAACCTTATTCTGCTCAGCTGTCGATTTCATATATTATATATTAAATATACGATATTCAATCAAATGATCACGATGATTACATTTCACTTACTCTAAGCAAACTTCGTCAAAGACATCTCTCGTCGAGCTGCCGACCCCTAGTGATACCGCAGCCTTGCATTTTTCAACGATCAGTGTTTCTTGGAGCGTTTTGTGTTGTTTTTTGTCGCATGTGTGCTCCCCTGCTAGCACAATGGAAGACGCGTCGTGATCCTCCGCTATGGACAGCTTCGCTTTACACTTACGTTTGATGCATCCATACCTATGAAAGGATACAAGTTCACAGTAGAGATTGTATTTTAAATGATTAAGTAATTTTGCAAAATATAAATTATAACTGAATTTTTACAGCGCAAATATCCTTATTAAATTTTTTGCTAAACTTATCAAATAAATGTAAATTGGACTACAACATTCGAACTGTTCATTCTAATAAGAGGTTGACTCATGAAAAAATAGAATAAGAATATTATTTTTTTCGAAACTGCGCGTAAAGTGCGTACTCTATGCTCTGCGGGCGAAAAACAGCCTACGCATTTTACGCAGCTCGTGGAGAAAATTAATATATGCACCACGGAAGTAAGTAAAAAATCCCTCAGATCGTGGTAGTTTCATAATCTACTATTATTCGTGGAAATTTTAAGTTTCTTCAATGCTTACAAGAGAAGTCCAAGATCCTTCGAAATCCCAATTATTTTTAACTCTGACCAGACTCCTTAAAAAAAAAATAACTTACGCTGAGCCATTCTTGCCGTTGGCCTTTCGATCAAAAGTTACAATAGTGGGGAGTTTGAAAGTTTTAGCTATCTTAAATAATTAGTTGAATTTTTATTATATTTGCACTTCACAGTAAATATTGGGTTCCTTAGTATTCTAAACATGACAAAATACAACTCATCTGATCAAGTAGAAGAATACCATTGTTTTGTATATATCTAAACTCAGACTTAACGCCAAAACCTCTCCATTTATCTCCTCAACTTAAAGACAGTGTGTATATATGTGTATACACACACACACACACACACACACACACACACACACACACACACACACATACACACCCACGACGGTTGCTTCTTTCATCGGTGGTTTATTCCGTGATTCTATACGGAGCCCCCATCTGGGCTAATGCTATACGTAGTAACCCAAGCTATGGTGCAGCTTGCCGAAGGGCCTACAGGACAATCGCGCTGAGAGTGGCCTGCGCCTACCGTACCGTGTCAGACATCGCTCTCTCGGTAGTCACCGGACTGCCACCCTTGGACCTAATGGCATGTGAGAGAGCTGAGGTGTATCGTGAAGGAGTGATAAGAGAGGAGAGCGAACTTGATCAGGGACCACGTCAAAACCGATGGTCCAGGAAGACTGTGGAAGAGTGGCAGCGCCGATGGGATATAGCAGATAAAGGTCGGTGGACCCATCGTATTATTCTATGTGTCGTGGAGTGGACGGAGAGGAGACACGGACTCGTGACCTTTCATCTCACCCAGGTACTAACTGGGCATGGCTGCTTTCGCAGCTACCTGAAGAGAATTGGAATGTACGAAAGCGCGGAGTACCCAACATGTCCTGAAAGTGATGAGGACGTTGGACACGCTTTGTTCGTATGCCCCAGGTATCGGGAAGAGAGAGAAAGGTTTCAGGCCTTATGGGAAGGCCCCCTAACTCCCGAGGGCATCGGGAGATGCTTACTCTCTTCACAGAGAGGATGGGATGCTGTGATTGGTCTCGTCACCGAGGTGGTGGACAGATTGAACTCCATAAGGCGAGAAGAAGAAAGAAGAGAAAACCGTCTCACAGAGGACCAGGCGGGGTAGAGGGCCGTAGAGGCTGCGACTGCCCTCCGCGAAGTAATGCCTAACGGCGGTTTCCGCGGTGGGAATTACAGCCGGGGGGAGGCCCTGCTATAGAACAACAGCAAGGGATTTTAGTAGGTATTGCCATAAATGGTCGAGTCCTACATAACATCTCGTATGCGTAAATGCATTTTTCCTAACCTCCTCAAAAAAAAAAAAAAAAAAAAACACACACACACATACACAAACATACATATAAACAGTATGTGCTAGACATAATACTTTTACTAAAAATATATTTTAAGGAATTGGTTTACTCAACTTCTGTTAGATTTTTGTAAAATATGTTACTTTATACTAATATTAAAAATTTGACGCAATTCAATTGAGTTAATTTCTTGAACTATATTTTTAGAAAAAGGATTATATTTAGTCACGGTCTTTTTAAGGTGAGAGGGTAGATAGCTGTAAGAATTTTTGTTTTTCAATTAAATTTTAATATTAAATCTGTATTCATACATAAAAAAAAATATTGATCTATTTGGTCAGATAAGATGTATTTTGTCATGGATAGTAAAAATGCCAACAGATATATGGCAAGAAATGCTTAGCGTTGGTTGTTTTTTTTATTTTTTTTTGGTATTTAAGGAGCCTCCGGTTTAAAGTTGAAATAAAAAATTGGGATTTTGGAGATTTTGGCCCTTTTTGTTAGCCTATAACGAGATTGCGAAGATCTTGCTGGCCGTAAACTAACGTCTAAGAATTATTGAATAATTAAATATATTATCTTACATGGAAAGCCCAAAAGCCTAAAAAAAATATTATCGGGATAATAGTTTGTTATATGAAAACTGCCTTGCAAAAAGGGAATCGATTTATACAATTTATTTGTACTCATAAATGACAAATAGTTTATTGTGTACCGAGGGTGGAAAACGCTCTTTTTTAGACCAAATACTGCAAACACACGAGGTCAAAAAACCAATAATAACCCTTGGTGCACACCACATATTTTCATTTAAAATATGGTGTGTCACGAAGACATCACGAAACATCAACTCACATTTATAAATAGTGCAATTGATTTAAATATTAATAATTTTAATAATTAAATACATAAATTGCCAGGCGAGATTACTGCCAGGTAGAAGAAACAAGGGTGTGCCCACACGAATTTCGATTTTCTTGGTTTGCCCAACACACACTATCAAAATTTAAACCTACAACTGCATTTTTGAATGCAGTCTTATAAAATTAAAAATTTTCAAAAAAGCAAATTTTTTAATTATAAGTATTGTGAAATTTTAAATCCAATGGAATTCTCTAGTGAGAATTTTGCACATCTGTTCTCATAAAGTGGCCAAGCAAAGGTAGAAAATTCGTTGGCAATTTTCTATTCTAATACTCCTTTTTGTAACCTCTACTTATACCAATGTAAATACAGTTGCCCAACGGACAGCTCATATGCAACCAGAGATCACAACCATGTAATTCTCAATTTAAAGGTGTTGCGTATTGCATTTAATGTATGTATATATAAACATACATACATACATACAGTATGTAATACGTGTAATCACATAATAATTGAAAAAGGATCTTATCGCCTTTGATGTACTTATGTACTTATGGCCATGAAAGTGTTCGCTGTTTGACTTTAGGATACGATTTTACATTTCACAACACTCGCTGCCTATTCTACATTCATCATAGTGGTATAAGTATCAATATAACTCTGCATGGTATGATAAAAAGTCACTCAGCAGTGGATATATCAGAACTACAAAAAAAGATAGAAAGACTGTTAGTAATAATTTTTATTAGAACCGGTACTGATTACAAGATCAGGTTCTTGTAAATTAATGAAAACAACAACTTTTCTCTGCCCAGATAAATTTCCTTTTACATAGTTTGCCCAACATACGCTATCAAAATGGAAATTTGAAACTGCATTATTTAATAATACAAACTTTATACTAGTCATATTTTTGTTTTACTATTTGTACGTACAAGATAGTACAAGTCTTTTATCTGACTTTTAATTATTTCCATTCACTCTAATTTAATATTTTTTTTTTTTCAAATATATAAATCTTATTTTAAAAAGCACATCAATAAATAATAGCAAATGAATGTGAAAAAAAATTCATGTAAAAAACTCTTTAATTACATTGAATAGATCAATGAAATCATCAATGAACCAACTATTTCATTAAAAAGTAAAATCTATGACAAGTAAAATTTTTAATTACAAATATCTTTCATTTTCATAAAGAGTTTAAAAAATTTGTATTACTGATGTACAAAATACTATCTATTCTTATAGAAAATACTTCTGACTCCCAACAAGTTTATTATTAGACATGACTCACTGGATAAGATCCTTGTTGTCGTCCCAAGTCTTTTTCATATTAACTGGTGACTTATCCCTTTTATTTGCAGTGTTATCCAATACCATCTCATTCGTGCTTTTAGGATCCATCATTTCCTTAGATAATAACTCCAGAGCGGCTTGCAAGCCTTGGGTAAGCGTAGAGTTCTGTAACTCGTGGCGGCATACCTTACCTGCAGAGTAACATACTACTTGATTAGCTGCATTCTGAATCTTCTCTTTTTTCTGGAGCGTCAAATTACGAGAGCTGCATAATTGTCCATTGCAGCTTGATACTTTCTTGATCATTTTTCCAAGTGATGGCTTGATTGGAATTTGATGCGCGCGACTTACTCCAACTTGAGTTTTTGTACACGAATGCCTGATTGTAGAATAAGTGCTACGGATTCCATACAGTTTAAGGCTGGCAGACTGATCGCGGGCATTTCCCACATAGCATGAAAAGTTTTGATGAAACCTTTCAAGAAATATTTCATGAAAAGCTTGCCACAACCTTGCTGCAATATTACAGAAACCTCTCAAAAATATTTTCAGTAAGATTTCAAGAAACCTTACAGAAACATTTTAGAAACTTTTCAATTAATGTTAAAAGTTGACCATCAAAATACATTTCATGAAATAATACTGCAAGCTTTTCTAAAGCTTTCATGAAATCTTTCTTACAACGTCTCTGAAAAGAAACATGTAATATTTCATGAAATATTATGGAAAGGTGTTAAAAAAATTTCTCAAAAAGATGCTTTTATTCCTACAGAACCATTCAAGAAACATTATTAAAACCTTGCAAAAATATTTCACGAAAGGTTGTAAGGAAACCTTACAAAAACATTTCCTGTATCATTGTCTGAAACGTTTTAGCAAAGTTTTCGATACATTTTTGATGCGGAATAGACACCGTGAAAAAGCATTTCAAGAAATGTTACTGCAAGGTTTTTCAAACCTTCGAGAAAGTTTTCTCGCAAACATTCTCTGAAGAAACATTTCATGAAATATTACGAAAAGGTTTCAAAAAGATTTCTTGAAAAGATTTTTTTATGAAACTGAAAATGTATAAAATATTTCCGAAACCTTTCAAAAATATTTCACGAAAGGTTATATAGAAACATTACAAAAACTTTTTCTGTATCATTGCCTAAAATGTTTTGGCAAAGTTTTCGCAACGTTTCTGATACGCAATAGACACCATGAAAAAGCAATTAAAAAAATGTTACTGCAAAGTTTTTCAAAGCTTTCCAGAAAGTTTTCTCGCAAACATTCTCTGAAGAAACATTTCATGAAATATTACGAAAAGGTTTCAAAAAGATTTCTTGAAAAGATTTTTTTATGAAACTGATAATGTATAAAATATTTCCGAAACCTTTCAAAAATATTTCACGAAAGGTTATAAGGAACCATTTCAAAAACTTTTTCTGTATCATTGTCTGAAACATTTTAGCAAAGTTTTCGCAACGTTTCTGATACGGATTAGACACAGTGAAAAAGCAATTCAAGAAATGTTACTGCAAAGTTTTTCAAAGCTTTCCAGAAAGTTATCTCGCAAACATTCTGTAAAGAAACATTTCATGAAATATTACGAAAAGTTTTCAAAAAGATTTCTTGCAAAATATTTTTTTATGATACTGAAAATGTATGATATATATGTGAAACCTTGCCAAAATATTTCACGAAAGGTTATAAGGAAACATTTTAAAAACATTTCCTGTATCATTGTCTGAAACATTTTAGCTAAGTTTTCGCAACGTTTCTGATACGGATTAGACACAGTGAAAAAGCAATTCAAGTAATGTTACTGCAAAGTTTTTCAAAGCTTTCCAGAAAGTTATCTCGCAAACATTCTGTAAAGAAACATTTCATGAAATATTACGAAAAGTTTTCAAAAATATTTCTTGGAAATATTTTTTTATGATACTGAAAATGTATAAAATATTTGTGAAACTTGCCAAAATATTTCACGAAAGGTTATAAGGAAACATTTTAAAAACATTTCCTGTAACATTGTCTGAAACGTTTTAGCAAAGTTTACGCAACGTTTTGGTTACGAAATAGACATCGTGAAAAAGCATTTCAAGAAATGTTACTGCAAGTTTTTCCAAAGCCTTCCCGAAATTTTTTTGAAAAAATTCTTAAAGAAACATTTCATGAAATATTACGAAAAGGTTTTCAAAAGCTTTCTTAGAAAGATTTTTTTATGAAACTGAAAATGTATAAAATATTTGTGAAACCTTTCAAAAATATTTCACGAAGGTTATAAGGAAACATTTCAAAAACTTTTTCTGTATCATTGCCTAAAACGTTTTAGCAAAGTTTTCGCAACGTTTCTGATACGGAATAGACACCATGAAAAAGCAATTCAAAAAATGTTACTGCAAAGTTTTTCAAAGCTTTCCAGAAAGTTTTCTCGCAAACATTCTCTGAAGAAACATGTCATGAAATATTAGGAAAAGGTTTCAAAAAGATTTCTTGAAAAGATTTTTTTATGAAACTGAAAATGTATAAAATAATTCCGAAACCTTACAAAAATATTTCACGAAAGGTTATAAGGAAACATTTCAAAAACTTTTTCTGTATCATTGCCTAAAACGTTTTGGCAAAGTTTTCGCAACGTTTCTGATACGCAATAGACACCATGAAAAAGCAATTCAAAAAATGTTACTGCAAAGTTTTTTAAACCTTTCCAGAAGGTTTTCTCGCAAACATTCTCTGAAGAAACATTTCATGAAATATTACGAAAAGGTTTCAAAAAGATTTCTTGAAAAGATTTTTTTATGAAACTGAAAATGTATAAAATATTTCCGAAACTTTTCAAAAATATTTCACGAAAGGTTATAAGGAACCATTTCAAAAACATTTTCTGTATCATTGCCTAAAACGTTTTAGCAAAGTTTTCGCAACGTTTCTGGTACGGATTAGACACAGTGAAAAAGCAATTCAAGAAATGTTACTGCAAAGTTTTTCAAAGCTTTCCAGAAAGTTATCTCGCAAACATTCTGTAAAGAAACATTTCATGAAATATTACGAAAAGTTTTCAAAAAGATTTCTTGGAAATATTTTTTTATGATACTGAAAATGTATAAAATATTTGTGAAACCTTGCCAAAATATTTCACGAAAGGTTATAAGGAAACATTTTAAAAACATTTCCTGTATCATTGTCTGAAACATTTTAGCAAAGTTTACGCAACGTTTTGGTTACGAAATAGACATCGTGAAAAAGCATTTCAAGAAATGTTACTGCAAGGTTTTCCAAAGCCTTCCCGAAATTTTTTTGAAAAACTTCTCTAAAGAAACATTTCATGAAATATTATGAAAAGGTTTTCAAAACCTTTCTTAGAAAAATTTTTTTATGATACTGAAAATGTATAAAATATTTGTGAAACCTTTCAAAAATATTTCACGAAAGGTTATAAGGAAACATTTCAAAAACTTTTTCTGTATCATTGCCTAAAACGTTTTAGCAAAGTTTTCGCAACGTTTCTGATATGGATTAGACACAGTGAAAAAGCAATTCAAGTAATGTTACTGCAAAGTTTTTCAAAGCTTTCCAGAAAGTTATCTCGCAAACATTCTGTAAAGAAACATTTCATGAAATATTACGAAAAGTTTTCAAAAATATTTCTTGAAAATATATTTTTATGATACTGAAAATGTATAAAATATTTGTTAAACCTTGCCAAAATATTTCACGAAAGGTTATAAGGAAACATTTTAAAAACATTTCCTGTATCATTGTCTGAAACGTTTTAGCAAAGTTTACGCAACGTTTTGGTTACGAAATAGACATCGTGAAAAAGCATTTCAAGAAATGTTACTGCAAGGTTTTCCAAATCCTTCCCGAAATTTTTTTTGAAAAAATTCTTAAAGAAACATTTCATGAAATATTGCGAAAAGGTTTTCAAAAGCTTTCTTAGAAAGATTTTTTTATGAAACTGAAAATGTATAAAATATTTGTGAAACCTTTCAAAAATATTTCACGAAGGTTATAAGGAAACATTTTAAAAACATTTCCTGTATCATTATCTGAAACGTTTTAGCAAAGTTTACGCAACGTTTTGGTTACGAAATAGACATCGTAATAAAGGATTTCAAGAAATGTTACTGCAAAGTTTTCCAAAGCCTTCCCGAAATTTTTTTTGAAAAAATTCTTAAAGAAACATTTCATGAAATATTACGAAAAGTTTTCAAAAATATTTCTTGAAAATATTTTTTTATGATACTGAAAATGTATAAAATATTTGTTAAACCTTGCCAAAATATTTCACGAAAGGTTATAAGGAAACATTTTAAAAACATTTCCTGTATCATTGTCTGAAACGTTTTAGCAAAGTTTACGCAACGTTTTGGTTACGAAATAGACATCGTGAAAAAGCATTTCAAGAAATGTTACTGCAAGGTTTTCCAAAGCCTTCCCGAAATTTTTTTTGAAAAAATTCTTAAAGAAACATTTCATGAAATATTACGAAAAGGTTTTCAAAAGCTTTCTTAGAAAGATTTTTTTATGAAACTGAAAATGTATAAAATATTTGTGAAACCTTTCAAAAATATTTCACGAAGGTTATAAGGAAACATTTCAAAAACTTTTTCTGTATCATTGCCTAAAACGTTTTAGCAAAGATTTCGCAACGTTTCTGATACGCAATATCCCACATAGCATGAAAAGTTTTGGTGAAACCTTTCAAGAAATATTTCATGAAAAGCTTGCCACAACCTTGCAGCAATATTACAGAAACCTCTCAAAAATATTTTCAGAAAGATTTCAGGAAACCTTACCGAAACATTTTAAAAACTTTTCAATGAATGTTGAAAGTAGACCATCAAAATAAATTTCATGAAATAATACTGCGAGCTTTTCTAAAGCCTTCATGAAATCTTTCTTACAACGTCTCTGAAAAGAAACGTGTAATATTTCATGAAATATTATGGAAAGGTGTTGAAAAAATTTCTCAAAATATGTGTTTATTCCTACAGAACCATTCAAGAAACATTCTTAAAACCTTACAAAAATATTTCACGAAAGGTTATAAGGAAACCTTTCCAAAACATTTCCTGTCTCATTGTATGAAACGTTTTAGCAAAGTTTACGCAACGTTTTGCAAACGCACTTCAAGAAATGTTACTGCAAGGTTTTACAAAGCTTTCCCGGAATTTTTAGCGCAAAATTCCTATAAAGAAACATTTCATGAAATGTTACGAAAAGGTTTGAAAAAGATTTCTTGGAAGGATTTTTTTATGAAACTGAAAATTAAAAAAAATATTTCCGAAACCTTTTAAAAATATTTCACTAAAAGTTATAAGGAAGCTTTCAAAAACACTTCCTGTATCATTTTCTGAAACGTTTTATCAAAGTTTTCGCAACGTTTTGGATACCAAATTGACAGCGTAAAAACGCATTTCAAGAAAAGCTACGGCAAGGTTTTACAAAGCTTTCCCGAAATTTCTGTAGGAAACTTTCTATACAGAAACATTTCATGAAATGTTACGAAAAGGTTTGAAAAAGATTTCTTGGAAGAATTTTTTTATGAAACTGAAAATTTAATAAAATATTTCCGAAACCTTTTAAAAATATTTCACTAAAAGTTATAAGGAAGCTTTCAAAAATATTTCCTGTATCGTTTTCTGAAACGTTTTATCAAAGTTTTCGCAACGTTTTGGATACGATATTGACATCGTGAAAAGGCATTTCAAGAAATGTTACTGCAAGGTTTTACAAGACTTTCCCGAATTTCTATAGCAAACCTTCTACAAAGAAACATTTCATGAAATGTTACGAAAAGGTTTGAAAAAGATTTCTTGGTAGGATTTTTTTATGAAACTGAAAATGTAAAAAAATATTTCCGAAAGCTTTTAAAAATATTTCACGAAAAGTTATAAGAAACCCTTTCAAAAGAATTTCTGTATCATTGCTTCAAATGTTTCCACAATGTTTTCGCAATTTTTTGATACGGTACAGACATCATGAAAATGCATTTCAAGAAATGTTACTGCAAGGATTTACAAGGCATTCCCGAAATTTTTAGCGCAAATTTTCTATAAAGAAACATTTCATGAAATGTTACGAAAAGGTTTCAAAAAGATTTCTTGAAGTATTATTTTATGAAACCTGAAAATGTAAAAAAATATTTCCGAAACCCTGCAAAAATATTTCCTTTCCCGAAAAGTTATAAGGAAGCTTTCAAAAACATTTCCTGTATCATTTTCTGAAACGTTTTAGCAAAGTTTTCGCAACGTTTTCGATACGATATTGACAGCGTACAAACGCATTTCAAGAAATGTTACTGCAAGGATTTACGAAGCTTTCCCGAAATTTTTCTCGCAAACTTTCTCTAAAGAAACATTTCATGAAATGTTACTATAAGGTTTGAAAAAGATTTCTTGGAAGAATTTTTTTATGAAAATGAAAATGTAAAAAAATATTTCGGAAAGCTTGCAAAATCATGTCACGAAAAGTTATAAGGAAGCTTTCAAAAACCTTTCCTGTATCATTCTTACACGCCCTCCGGTCTTAAAGCCATTTTAACTCAAACGTAGATCCCTAACTTATCGGCACATAAATATTATGTTTTTTATCACATCTAAAAAAAAATTTTAGGAAAAAGCGTTTTTTCACACCCACCGAAATTGGTTTAAGCATACTGTATTAAATTTCCAAATGATTCCATCCATTAGATTTTTCCAAAAACGTTTTCCAAATTAGTATTTAACCCGAACAAAGCATGAAACATTTCAAAATCCATTTTATAAAAATCTAATTAATGCAATGATTTAAAAATTTAATAGGGCATTTCACTTAATGTTATGTCGGAGAGCATGAAGAACGCTTTTTCTAAAATTCTTGTTTAAATACGATAAAAGAATTAAAGTTTAGGTGCCGGTAAGGTAGGGATCATGTCGGTACTTCACATGGCCTTAACAAAAGAATTAGTTGAGTCTATTAAATATCATAGACGAAAGTACTCAATATGTTGTCTTCTAATCAAATGTTTGTAATTTTTATTCAAGTTTACTCTATAATTAGCTAAAATTAAAATTTTGTACGGTAGAAGCGTTGCGTAGCGTAGTGGTTAGAGCGTCCGCCTTGTAATCCGAGGGTCTCGAGTTCGATCCCACCTTAGGTCAAAATTTTTTTCTGCGTTTTTTCTGTAAGATAATTTGTAAATGCGAAATTGCGAGCGATAATTAATATAAATTAATGCAAATATATAATAATTTAATATTAAAAAACATCTGATATAATAACTATTCATATATATTAAGTTGCAGGAGTTCAGGAAAGATCATCAACTTGAAAAGTCTACAAGGAAAAAACTTGTTTTCAAAATTGTTAAAAAAAAATATTAAAACATTTCTATTTCCGATTTCTTTTGAAAAATATTTTTTTAAATCTTTTTAAAATGTTTCAAAAACCTTACTTGATGGTTTTGAGGCCTCTTAGAATCTTGCGTAAAACATTGTCGTATCCTTTCAGAAATATTTCACAGAACTTTTCAGGAAACCTTTCCAATATCTTTCACAAAATATTTCTTGAAATATTTTTTAAATATTTCAAAAACCTTATGTGATGATTTGGCAACCTCTTAGAAACTTGCGTAAAACATGGTCGTAACCTTTCAGAAATATTTCACAGTACTTTTCAGGAAACCTTTCGAAAAATATTTTTGTAAATCTTTTTGAAATATTTCAGAAACCTTTCGTGATGGTTTAGAGACCTCTTAGAAACTTGCGTAAAACATTGTCGTAACATTTCAGAAATATTTCACAGAACTTTTTCAGGAAACCTTTCAGATACCTTTCGAAAAATATTTTTGTAAATCTTTTTAAAATATTTCAGAAACCTTTCGTCATAGTTTTCAGACCTCTTAGAAACTTGCATAAAACATTGTCGTAACATTTCAGAAATATTTCACAGAACTTATTAGGAAACCATTAAGATACCTTTCGAAAAATGTTTTTTTTAAACTTGTTGAAATATTTTGAAAAGTTTTCGTGATGGTTTTGAGACCTCTTAGAAACTTGTGTAGAACATTGTCGTAACTTTTCAGAAATATTTCACAAAACTTTTCAGGAAACCTTTCAGATACCTTTCGAAAAATATTTTTTGAAAACTTGTTGAAATATTTTGAAAAGTTTTCGTAATGTGTTGAGACATCTGAGGCACTTGCATAAAATATTGTCACAACCTTTCAGAAATATGTCTTGTAACTTTTCAGGAAAAGCTTTCAGAAAATATTTCCAGAATTCTTTTTAAAACGATTTAAAAACCTTTCATGAAATTTTTGGGCATCTGAGGCATTTTCCTGAAACATTGTCAAAACCTTTTAGAAAACTATCATGTAACCTTTTAGGAAAGGTGTCAAATATATTTCAAGAAATATTTTTTAACGTTTATTGCACGGACATATGCACCTTTTAGAAACCTTTTTCCGAAATATTTTTGCAAGGTTTCCAACCTTTCATGAAACCTTTTGAAAACCTTGCAGAAGCATTTCGTGCTATGTGGGTTGAGACAAGGGTATGCATCCTCGATGTCGAACGTTGATACTGCTGCTGACTTGAGATTTTTGAGGAGCTCGTATATCGTCGCCTTCTCTTTCGTTTCATCGCCATTTCGAAACCCGACATGACATCGGAGCATTTCACAAATTTTCGGTGTTCTGAGCACAGCATGAACACAATTCTATGCTAGCCGCGCGCTCCTTTTACAAAAAAACTATATAGAAGTAAAATCCGTTTCTTAGGTGCACTAAGTAAAGAGAAGAGAGTGAAACGCCTGTTTGATTTCATGCGCTAGGCCTAATGTGACTGTGATGGTTATGTATTTATTTACAGGTTAGAATCCAGCCTTCGCGGCTGCGATTCTGTTTGGCGTCGGGGCCTTCGACGTGGCGCTCGTGTTTCTCGCGCTAGCGCCCTAGCGGCGCGGTGCGGCAAATTGTTTGCGCCTCGCGGGAAAGAGGAAAGGCCCAGTGAGGGGTGGGAGAAACAAAAAGTGATCGCAAGAAGTGGGGAGTTTTGGTCTACTTCAATTGGTTGCAACTAGCGCTCGCAAGTTGCCCATAGAAAAGACATAAGAAGCGCGCACTTTCAATTTTCGTGTTAAATATTATAGATATCAACTGTCGAGTCGGATGCGATCATTCGTCATTTCGCGATGGATGCGAGCACATTGGAGATCGCTGGGCTTCATTTAGAGAAAGGTCTTGTCTATAAAGAATATCGATATGGAGTCAAAGACAAGCTAAAAACAAAGTAAGTGAAAAAAATTTTTTTCATTTCTTGGATATTTTAAACGTTAAATATAGTACATACCTAGGGAGTAAAAGAGAGGATATCCCAGATCGCATGTAAAGTGCCACCCAAGCCGCTGGCAAGGGGACAAAAAAGTGAAGGAATAAAAATTCAACTAATTATTTAAGATAGCTAAAACTTTCAAACTCCCCACTATTGTAACTTTTGATCGAAAGGCCAACGGCAAGAATGGCTCAGCGTAAGTTACTTTTTTTTTTAAGGAGTCTGGTCAGAGTTAAAAATAATTGGGATTTCGAAGGATCTTGGACTTCTCTTGTAAGCATTGAAGAAACTTAAAATTTCCACGAATAATAGTAGATTATGAAACTACCACGATCTGAGGGATTTTTTACTTACTTCCGTGGTGCATATACTAATTTTCTCCACGAGCAGCGTAAAATGCGTAGGCTGTTTTTCGCCCGCAGCGCATAGAGTACGCACTTTACGCGTCGTTTCGAAATAGTACATTTCGACACGGGTGGGGAAGTCGATTATTTAGCTGGTGTGACTTTTTGCACGAGCGAAGCGAGTGCGAAAAAGTCACACCACCTAAATAATCGACTTACGCACTAGTTTCGAACGGTATTTTATACCACGAGTATATACGAGTGTGTACTTGTATAAAAGTACACAGTAAAGATTGTGTTTTAAATGTTAAGTAATTTAGCAAAATATAAATTATAACTGAATTTTGTCAGTGCAAATATCCTTATTAAATTTTTTGCTAAACTTATAAAATAAATGTAAATTGGACTACAACATTCGAACTGTTCATTCTAATAAGATGTTGATTCACGAAAAAATAGAATAAGAATATTATTTTTTATACCACTCTAACCTCAAAATCACAACTTTGGTATGATTTTTCGGCGCTCGTGGTATAAAATACCGTTCGAAACTAGTACATAAGTCGATTATCTAAAGTTCATAGGTATGGATGCATCAAACGTGAGTGTAAAGCGAAGCTGTCCATAGCGGAGGATCACGACGCGTCTTCCATTGTGCTAGCAGGGGAGCACACATGTGACAAAAACAACACAAAACGCTCCAAGAAACACTGATCGTTCAAAAATGCAAAGCTGCGGTATCACTAGGGGTCGGCAGCTCGACGAGAGATGTCTTTGACGAAGTTTGCTTAGAGTAAGTGAAATGTAATCATCGTGATCATTTGATTGAATATCGTATATTTAATATATAATATATATCAAATCGACAGCTGAGCGGAATAAGGTTGCCTCTCGGCGCACCGATGAAAAAGGTCGTATATCGCCGCACCGATGAAGAAGGTCGTATCTCGCCGCACTGATGAAGAACGACGTATGTCGCCGTATGTACTGGCCATGTACTGGCCGTAAGAGCACCGAGATACGAGACGTTCTTTGTCAGCGCGGCGAGATACGACCTTTTTCATCCAGAGAGATTGACAGAGAGATTGACCCCTACAATGTCGGCAGCCCGCGCAACTCTGTACCAGAGTTTCGCGCGTACCTAGAGCATTGAATTTTGTATGTAAGCCGGTGATTATCCAGAGTGGCCAATAAGAGGCCTCGCTATCTTTTCTTGTTGCACGTAAGCTTCACCGCGGGAAACTACTTTTTTTTCATGTCTTTTTCCAAGAAAATTAGTAAGAATTGTTTAAAATATTTGAACAAATTTTGAAAAAGTAGTTCTTGCTATCAGAAATTTTTATTTAAAACAATTTCTGATAGAAAGATCCAATTTTCGAAAATTAGTTTTTATAATTGTATTTTAAACTATATTTATCAATCCTCTTGGAAAAAGACAAATAAAATACAAATTTTTTACGGAGAAACCTGTGTATAACAGGGAAAAATGGTCAGGGCTGTAGGTGAGATTAGCCGCGCTGGACAATCACCGGCTCGCATGAAAAATTCAATGCTCTATATCTACTTACACGCGGTAATCCGATGCATGTGTGAGACACGCTTCCTGCACCGTCTATAACCTATGTGACGCGCAACATCTCTGTTTTCTCTACTACCGCACACAGTCGCGCTGGCTGGCGACACCATAGGGATCCCTGCGCACTTCTGTTTGTAAGTCCGGTGCTCCGCGCGACTGATATGGGAGAGTGTCAGTCGTATTTCATTGTGTTAATCTCGCCACCATATGCTTCCCATTAATTTTTTTTCCTCTGAAATTTTAATACCGTAATCTTATAGGGCTTCCGCGATTTTCAAAACTAATAAAAGCTCCTTAAGAATTTAAACAAGGAAAGATCAATCTTAATATCTTGAAATTTGTAATTTTCCTAACTCTACCTATTTTTAGTATTAAAATTTAATAATCGAAGAAATTCTCTACGAAGTTTCAGATCGCTGGGTATTAAAGAAGCTGCGTTACAACTATTTCAGTAAGCGCGCTTGTTGAAAACTTGTTTCTTAGCTTCTTGAACATTTAGCTATCTGAAACTTCGTAGAGAACTTATTTGACTATTAAATTTTAACACTCAATAGTTTTGTAACATATTTTATAAAAAATGGTTCATTACTTCACCAAAAAATGATATTCTGTTGTTAATTCTGCTTTTTTTTTCATATAGAAACAAAGATGCCGGATGCAATCTCGCTTATGCAAAAATACAGAAGACGTTACAAAGGCATAAGGCCAAAAATAGAACATCCGATGTCAAAATGCAGTATGGATCTTTGAAAGCACTACATCAACACTTGCAAGATTACCCGTTTTTATTGAAATATAAGATAGGAGAAGAGGATTGTACTATAGAAACAGTTTATATAAGTTCGTCATCGAAAACTGATCATCTATTGTTCTTTGATCCAAAATTGATGGGAGAGTTTGATAATGAGAATGAGATCTTCGTGGATGGAACATTTAATATTAAACCTAATATTAAACACATTACTCAGTTACTCACAATAATGGCCAAAAAGCATGATGTGGTAGTGTATAGTTTTAATACTCCTCTTCTATTTATTTTAAAATTATATTCAAATAAACCCATTGAATAGTGAAATATCCGGTTGTAACTTTGAATTCATAACAGGATATTCATAGCTTTTGTAGAATGTATTTTATATCTAATTACAAATGACAATTATTTACAGGTTGTTCCATGTGCATGGGTTATAATGTCTCGCAGAACAACCAAAGCCTACAAAGCAGTTTGGGCTGAGATAAAAACAAGATTTCCTGCTTTTCAACCAAAGAGGGGCATATGTGATTTCGAGAAGGCTCTGATTAAATCTTTACGAGAATCCTTTGTGGGTTTAAAAGTACGAGGGTGTTATTTTCATTTTACGCAAGTGAGTATTTTTTTTTCAAACAGAAGTCCATAAAAACTAAGTTTTACTGAAATATTTAAAAAATTATTAAATTTTCAGGCTGTAATGCGTAAAGCAAAGAGCCCGCAGTTTCGTTTGTTTGTAAAAAAAAATAAAGAAAAGAATCCCGATGGACACAAAATTATCAAGAATATTTTAATTCTACCATTGCTTCCAGCTCAGAAAGTAGATGAAGGTTTGGAAATCATATCAAAAATAATTACAGAAACTTATAAAAACAATAAGAGCAAATTAATAAAGTGGCGAAAATTCATCAACGAGTATTTCAAAATCGAGTGGATAAAGAAGGTAAAGCCCGAGGTGTTTAGCGTTTATAATGCGGTAGATCACACAAATAATTACCTGGAGTCTTACCATCGCAAACTGAATAAATATTTAAGCACGAAGCCAAGCACTGCAACATTCTTCTGTAAGTATAAAAAAATGCTGTATAAAAACAAAATTTGTTTAAATTTTTTTTTTATTTTGGAAATATTTCTAAACTTAAATTATTTTAGATGTTATTATTAAAATAAAAGAAAAGTCAATAATGGACCTACAGCGGGCCAAAAAAATGATTTCAATCAGCGTAGGACAAAACAAGACAGTCGCCAGAAAAATGAAATAATCCAGAAAGCTTGGATTGAAATTGCAGCACCAACGCCGTGGAGTGTTCGGAAATTTATGAATGAATTGACTTCATATGATGAAGATTTATTTTCGTCACCCGTTGAAAGTAAGTGTTTTTCGTTTACAGAGGTGCGACTCTCAATGGCATTACTTAAAATAGTTTTTAAGAAATTCTGAGCCACTATTTTTTGTATTATGTAACTTGTGTGCAGTATGCTATTTTACACGAGAATGTATACTTTACATTATTTTTTAAATTGCGTTAAATTACAAAAACTAACTAATGAAACTAAGAACTAAAACTAAAAATAAATAAATAAATTAAACTAAAAACTAAATTGGTTTCTGATTTTTAGTTGATGAGCCAGTTGATAAGTCAGTTGATAAGTCGGTTGATGAGTCAATTGATGAGTCAGTTGATGAGAACGAAGGTTCTAATGATGAATCCGCCTTAAGTGATGACTCGGACGAGGATGAAGACGACTTCGAGAGCTTTCAATTCCCTACTTCTGATAATGAAACTTCTCAGAAAAATGAAAGCATTACTGTAAGTTTCACCATTTGACATTTTTTAAAATTTTTGTAAAAAAATAAAATTTATTATGACAAAATTATACCTTTCTAGATAGAGCACATTGGCGTAGATGATGCAGAAGAAGAAGCAAAAGAAATGGAGATGGGAATTGAAGAGCCTGTTGATAAAGAGAACCATAATGAAGTAAAAGAAAAAAAGAAGAAGAATACCTTAAAAGAAAGAAAAGTAAACGTAAAGAGGCACATTGGTGTAGAGGTTGAAGATGAGGTAGCAGAAATGGAGACAGAAATTGATGAGCACGTTAATAGAAAGAACCAAGATGAAGTAAAAGAAAAGAAACAGACGAGTGCCTTGAAAAAAAGAAAAGCAAATGTAAAGAAGCCAGTCATAAAAACGAAGAGAATCAAAGTGAAAGAAAATAATGTTCGAGGGAAACGTGCAATTAAGAGAACCAATGAAGAGAACCAAAATGAAGTAAACGAAAAAAAGAAGAAGAATACCTTAAAAGAAAGAAAAGTAAACGAAAAAAAGAAGAAGAATACCTTAAAAGAAAGAAAAGTAAACGAAAAAAAGAAGAAGAATACCTTTAAAGAAAGAAAAGTAAACGTAAAGAGGCACATTGGTGTAGAGGTTGAAGATGAGGCAGCAGAAATGGAGACAAATTGATGAGCACGTTGATAGAAAGAGCCAAGATGAAATAAAAGAAAAGAAAAAGACGAGTATCTTGAAAAAAAGAAACGCAAATGTAAAGAAGCCAGTCAAAAAAACGAAGAGGATGGAAGTGATAGAAAATAATGTTCGAGCAAAACGTGTGCTAAAGATAAATAGGGATTCAGATTTTTGTTACAACTAAAATCAATCGTAATTCATAATTTGTTCAGACGTGCGTTTATCGAATGCTTATCTTTGTGCCAAAGCTTTATTTCACTTAACTTTAATTAGTCATTTAATTAGACATACGTAAATATGCTCTCGATAGAATGTTATTGTGGCGAAATTTTAGGAAAATTATTTTTGAGAAAAGGCCGTAAAAGCATGGCGATAAGTTTTTCACGATCTCGTGATCTTGTGGGGACAATAATTTCAAGTTACATGAAAGTGCCTCTCTCTGCAGTTCTTTAATTTTTTTTATTGGTAATAAAAAACTATTTAAGTATTTTATAATATTACAAATGCGTATCGAATACCTTACACGTTGCTACAGTCTTAGCCCTATTAGAACAAAACGTTTTTTCAACGTCGTTATGACGTCATATTTGTGACCACGTGACGTCAGAAAAAAAAATTATTCTGATGTCATTATGACGTCAGAAAAACGTTGAAAATGTCCGCTGCATTTTCTTTTATAACAGAATTTTTATAAATTTTGACGTTGTAATGACGTCATAAAAATATCATAAATACGTCAGAAAAACGTAAGAAAAACGTCAAATGGTACTCAAATGGTACGTCAGAATAACGTCATTACAACTTAAAAATAACGTTATACATTAAATAACATTTTGAGATCGATTTTGACAGATATATTCGTAAATATGTAATAATAACGTCATAAAACGTCATATAAAAATATCATAAATACGTCAACAAAACGCCAAGAAACGTCAAATAACGTAAAAAAGGTACTCAAGAAAACGTCAGAATAACGTCATTACAACTTAAAAATAACGTTATACATTAAATAACATTTTGAGATCGATTTTCAGATATATTCGTAAATACGTCATAATAACGTCATGAAAATTTATCGAAAAATAGTCGGAATGATTTTGAAAAACGTCAAAATGACGTTATATATGAAACAAAAAGTCATAAGATCGTCATAAAGACGTCATGAAAAGTTTTCAAAGAACTGTCAGAATTATATAAAAAACACGTCGAAGTGATGTACATAAAATACAAATACGTATAATTTTTATTTATAAATACAAATAAAAAAATATAACAGAAAATCTTAATCATAAAAATGTTAATATTAAATTAGCAACTCGAATCTGATTCATTTCCATTATGTGTAGTATTATTTGTAACAGTTTGATCAGATTTTTCTTTTGACTTCAATTCTTTGTTCCTGTAAAAAAAAGAATTTAATTTTTTTATTCTAAGATATATACTGATCCCTTTTTTCTATATATTATAGTGATTTTATTTACTGGTGGTATTTCAAAGATTGACTTCTGTATTTCAGCCAATTTCCAATTACTGTCTTGAGTTTCTCATTATCAAATGTTTTATCATTAGATAAAACGACGTCTGAAAAAAATATTACAATTTTAAATTCAAATATTTTTACTATTTTTGTAGTTATAAAGTAAAATCATTGTTTAATATAATTGTTATAATAAAAAGCCGCTATCTTTGGTATCCAGCTAATTCAAAATTATTATTGCTTAATTTATTGTTATTTGGCGCTAAAAAAATGTCTAAATTTTTGCTTTCGGTAATTTTATATAATTTTAATAATTGTGAATTTAAACAAATAATAATTTTTTCCTTATTTTTACATATTTTTCTTTATGACAAGCTTATTCTGGCTCAAATGAATTGCAATTATAAACTATAAGTACTGTTTTGAAATGACGCTAAAATTGTAAAATCAAATATTTCAAACACTAATCATAAAATCTTCATGAAATTTTATCTACGACTATATCACTGGTAAATATCAAGTTAGTTTTATTTGTATTAAAAACAAAAAAAATTTGTTAAAATTTTCAGTTTTATTTTTAGTTAAGGGGATGTCGGCGCCAATATGAAGTTACGCAGTAACCGATTTTTCAATCATTTGAATTATTCTTTTTTAGTTTTTGATTTTTAACAATTCTGTAAGTTGTTCACTATTCCTTAAATCACTGTGAATAGTGGATGACTAGAGTTTTTTTAATAATTCAGAAATAAATTTGAACAATGTAATTCAGTGTAAAAATGTACGCTTAGCACCGACATTCTCTTAACTTTTTATACACTTATCAGTTATTAGAAATTTCCACAAAAGGAAGTAAATATCTAATCATATGCAAAAAAATGCTATTTGCGCGCGCGTGCGTGCGTGTGCGTGTGTGTGTGGGGGGAGGGGGGGGGTGTATCGAATAGTCTACCTTTCTAATACAGGAAAATCAATGTACCACAAAAATGAAAAAATCTTACTTTTCATGACGTCGTAATAGGGAAGATTTTGGAAGTTTTTTTTTCCCTTTCGCTCCCTGCCCACTATACAGTACACCCACTTTATCGGCGATGGTATTTTTTAATATAGTTCTTGTTGCAACAGTTCCTTTTCCTTTCGAGAGAGAATTTAAGTAAGATATCTGCAACGTAAAAGCATATCAATTAAAATACAGAAATTCAAAAAGATTAGAAACGCGACATTGCGGAAGCGTTAAGGGGATTTTACAGCCTATATACATGATTATGCAGTTACTAATATATTAGTATTTTAAACTACTCCATTTTTTTATTAATTCTATAATTCTCCTTTGTTCCTTAACTTATTGTAGATAGGTAAAACGATCAAAAGTATACTTACTATTTTTTTCTTAAAACCTTCGTTTTTTAATAAAACATTAAATTTTTGGAAAATACTATCTGTTTTTATTGGAAAGATGGTTCCAAGTTTTAGTATATCTTCCATTGAATCATCTTTTTTAGGGTTATTCTCATTCATTTCATTGGTGATACCTTTCTCAACTAATTTTTGTAGCAGAACTAAAAAGATTTTAATCTTACAATCTGTGTTTTATATAAAATATACTTCTCTATCACAGTGCATAAAATAATAATGTATCAAAATACACATTTACTTAAAGTAATAAAATAAATTAACTTTTTCTCGTCTTTTTTTTTGAAAAATGCAAATTTTATGCACTTATTAGAAAAATATAGTACTTAACGAGAGCATGTATAGGTCATCATTGCACTCGTTTTATTTGTTATTCTCGATTGATTCGGGTAGCAAAACGAATTTGTGCCATAATCACCTATGTTACGCACTAGTTGCACAATCTATTCTAATATTTACCGACAATATAATCTAACTTTTTTGGCTCCGGTAATGTCAAAGGATTTAAAACCGGTAAATCTGTAAAAGCAAAAAAAAAAGAATAAAATACATAAATTTTAATAATTCTATAAATTAATTATCATTAGCGGTTACTATTTAAACCTTTATACTAAACAAAAAGGCACAACATTTATGCGACGTTCATTTCACTGAAACTATGAAATATCTCGTTTTTTTAAAAAACTTTATACAAACAAAAAAATATATTCAGGAAAAAAAAGAAAAGAATTTAAAGCACAGTTATGGGATCCAGTTTTTTCGGTTGCTTATGTGGTTACGTCTAATACGACTAAAATTTGTAAAATTCTGATTTAGAAAATATTGTTATAGTTTAACAAACTTAAGATAACTTTGTATTTGTAAAATTATGTATCCATTTTTTTGTTTTGAATATATAAAAAATATCAATAATTTTGTTTCAAATGAAAAATAACAAATATTATCATTAAAACATTTTCAGATTGATAAACTTTAAATTTTGTTCACGATTTTTGTCTGTATTAGGGTTTTCTGAGGAACAGACGAAAAAATTGGATCCGTTGTTATTTTCGAAAACATTTTAATTCTTTCGCATAAGGTTATTTACACATGATCGCGCTGTTACACTTGTATTAAAAAAATCTGAGCAGCATGAACAAAGGCACTAAAATTATCTAGGTTCATTTATATTTTTTAAATATTACTAAAGATTTTTCAAAATTTCAAGTAGATAGGTGCTTTTTCAATATTCTAGTTATTAAAGCATTATTATTTCTGCGTAATTTAGTTTACCGAAACAAGTTAATTTAAGATGATGATGACACCCACGCTATTACAAAATTTCAAGTAGATACTTTTTCAATATTTACGAATACCCTTATTATCAAAGCATTATTTCCCCGTAATTTAGTTTACCGAAACATGTTTCAAAATATCAGCGGAATTCATGACTCCAAGATTTAATACTCATCTAATAAATCAAAATTGTCAATCAATCACTAAACTACATCTAATTTTTTTATCAATAATATTAGAGTCTGAATAATCTTATTTTGGGTACCAGCCGAGTCCTCATCTGCATTTGAAGTTGATGGTTCGGATGAACGATTTTGTTCCTGTATGAGAGATGGTTTTGATTTCTGATGCAGTTTTTTATCATTTTTCTTCGGTTTCTCTATCGCTTCTGTATTATGTTGAGTTTTACTTCTTTTCTTTGGTAGTTTTATTTCTGAACTATTATCTGAACCAAAATACATAATATTGTATTAGAAAATATTTAGAAAAGTAAACGGTATTTTAAAATTGTATATGAAAGTATATTGAACCAAATGCAGAATGTCGGATTTATCGAAATTCTTTGTCATATTTACACAAATATGTAACTTGAGCAATATCGAAATGTATTACAATTTCTACATTATAAAATAATTAATCTGTTTTGTACATATATGTATCAACGTATATAGAAGTGCAGTCGCTCCTCAGGCAAGAGACTCATACTTGCCTTCGGAGCACTACCGCGTTCCTTGATAATGTATAAGATTTCGTTTTATTTAACACTTTCACTGCGGCTAATATATAAGGCGATGGTTTTAATATTACGAACGTTAAATAAAAATAAAAAATACAACTAAAAATTTTACAGGTGTTTCACTTTTCGAAGTTAAGAAATATGATAATGAAGCCTAAGAATTTTATTTCAAGGAGTATAAAAATAACAGAAAAAGATAACATTTTATGACGTATATATGGCTCATGCCGCGATGGAAAGCATTAAATCGTATCATAAACATCAATAAATAAAATATTACAAAGTGCAAACAAATGAAAAAAAAAATCTACAATAAATAATTACCATTATCCATTAGGTTTAGCAATTCATCCATTTCATTCAATCCACCTAAATTAATAATCGAAATATTTATTTCTTATTAATTTCAATGTTTAAAAATATTGTACAAATATAATCAATTATTATGTTTCTTGTTTATGTCTTTTAGCATCATTTGTTTTGTAATACATTCTAATTATCAAGTTAATTTAAGATGATGATGATACCCACGCTATTACTCTATTCTGGATTCCCGTTTTTCTTATTCAGTTTTGAATTTTTCGAAAAAGAAAACTCTGTCACGTTGAAGATATTTGCTAAATCTACAGCGATACCAAGAGATTGTTTCGGGAAATTCAAAACTGAATGAGAAAACCGAGAACCCAGATTTGAGTAATAGCGTGGGTACGGCATCACCTTAAAGTGGAATATTGATCTTATAATTATTTCATACTTGTGTGAGTTTAATTTGTCAATTAATTTACAAGGAAAATGCCCAAACAATATAGTTTTACCGAGTTGGCTATTCTTCGTAATTGTTTAATGAATTTATATTTACACATTCGAAAATTATGAACAAAAAAATTATTTGTAATAATTGATTACGAGAAAAATAAATCTAACTAACATTTAATTTTACCTGAACTTATGATTTCATCAGAAGGCGTCGATGTTTTTTGTGCATCACTGTCTGAAAATACAATATCATCATATAAGGAAAATTTCTGTATAGAAAAAAGCTATATATTTCACTGAAATCGTATCTACTTTAATAAATAAAAAAAGAATTTTTTTAAATTGTGTGCAAATTATATAGTAATACTTTGCGCGATTTAAGTTCATTTGTATGAAATTCAATGAAAATGAAAATACTTTAAAATGATCTAATGCAAAATTTTCTTCAAAAAGTTGAGATTTTATTAATTTATTCTTAATGATTAATGATAGTTTCTTTAAATTGGAAAATGAATTATATAAATAATGAAAATAACGATGTAAATGAAGATATATAAACACTAATATGTATACTATAGACGTCCATTGAATTTTTCAATCATGTGTCTTCGTTAATAAAAAAAAAAATATTTACATATTTGTTACGGAGGTAGTGCAGTTTTCTTCGAAAATTTATTAAGTTTATTAAGATCTTTAGTTATTTCGAGCATTTAAATTTGAAAATAATTGAATATCGTTAATCTATTAAAATTCTTTTTAGTTTACAGATATTTAGCGAAAAATTGATGGAAGCAAATGATTTGCTTATGTCAACGAAGACGCTCATATTTTTTTATTGTTGTAAATGCAATGGAGTACAAATAGACTTATTTTTTCATGAATGTTCAATAATAATGTAAATTTATTGTATTGAAAATGTATTATAAATGTTAGTAATTATAACTTTAATTTTATATAATCTTATGTTAATGTTGCATAATAATTACCATTGGTAAGGAGGAGGTCGCAAAAGTTCACATCATCAATGTAAGCTGCTTTATCTACGTAAGTTAAAAACATTATTTGTTACTTTTTATACTCTACATTTCATTGTTATAATGCGGCTAATTCAAAACCTAATAAACATTTATTTTATTTGTTAGTTTGCATATTATTAAAGAATATTTTTGTATGGGATAACAACCTATTACAGATCCGCTTTTTATACGTATGATAGATTTACGCTTTGCAAAGTAGTGTAGTCGTTTGCGACTTTATACAACTAAAGTATGTATCAGTGTTTTCTATAAAATGTTGTTGTTAAAAATTATATCGATATTCAACATCATGTTAAAACCAGTAAATGTTAAATTTATAAAGTTGATGTAGGAATTCTGTCGATCTTCAAAAATTTTAGTTTAGTTTAGTTTTAGTTTAGTTAAATTTATACCTAAAATTGCAGGCCCAGAAGGAGACGATTGTATTGGAGATTTATCTCTACTCCTTTCTTTTAGTGCTGTCTCTCTTTCTGAATATTCGTCATTATCTGAAAACAGAAATTGTAAAGAATATTTGCAAGATTTTGTCTAATAGAATTGTGATAAGTTATACTTGTACATAACGATGAAACAAATATTCTTTTTTCATTTTCCTTTTATTAAATTGAATTTTTATTCACCTTTTCTTAATATTAACATAAAAACGTAGATTTTCATTTACAAAAATTATGATTTTTATTTTAGTTTCTAATTATTTTATTTCGAAAGTGCTAATTTCAGACTCTTGGACATTATAAATACTATACTCGAGATTTATTCGACTATTTACATAAGAATTTTCTATAAAATGCTGTTTTTATAAATTATGTCGGTATCTATCATCGCCTTAAAAGCAGAAAATATTAAATTTATACCTGAAATCGCAGACTCGAAAGACGTTGGTGGTATTGAAAATTTCATTCCAGTACTTAGTACAGATGCCGGTATTTCAATTAACAACATTGTTTAAATGTGTTTTTCGATTTATTAAAGTTATCGCAGTCACCCACTGTTGGTAATTACCCAAAGAACAGTCGATGACTTACGAAATTGTTAAATGTCAAAAATTGAAGAAGAACAATTTAAAATACTAAAATATCGATAACTATGTAATTTTATATAGACTCCCACATCCCTTTGTCAATAAATTTTATGGCGATGTACATTTATTTTATGAGAATCTCGTTACTTTTTTTTTAAAGAACTGAATCTGCATTATATTTTTGAAAAAACTGATTCTTATTGATGATACTATAAAATCACTAAAAATTTCCAACATTATTCTAAAGTAAACCAAGTATAATTTTACTTTTTGATTTAAAAAAGGGCTATTGGCAAGATAAAACGCGTTACATTCTTATTACAATGCTATAAAAAAAAACTTTGATGTTACCGTTTACTTTTGTAGTACCGCCTTCTTTATTAAGAATGTTAGTCGATTTTTTGTTTGTTAGGAGATTAATTAGTTTGTACCTGTTGGTAATGTTCCCACTCTTGATGATTTTTGGTTTATTTTGACTTTTCAGCTGCATCAAATCATCTACTTCAAACATACATTATTTATAATTAGAATTATGCGGAGTAAAACGATAATAATATAAGAAATTTTATTTGTGAAAAATTTATTTGTCCTACCTTCTCCATCATCGTTAGCATTCTGGTTTTCTTCGTCAGCATTACAAGGTACAGTAGTATTTTCAGTCTCTGACGACTCTAATATACCTTAAAAAAAATGTCTATGTATATAAATTTTTATAATCATTAATTTTATATTTTCTATTTTCTAATATCTACAATGAGCGCATCAAATATCTACTTGGTGAGTACAAGGTAAATAAAAGTAAAATTCAAAATTTAGAATTAAATTAAATAGGAAATTATTTTACGATTTGATAACCTTTAAGTGTAATAGTTAAAAAAAGAGATTTATTTTTATTTTATCCAGTTCTCTATTTCACTTTATATCTCATACAGGATGATTACTATCAGTGTTGGATGAAGGTGATCATTTACTGGTTTTGATCGTACAAAAATGTCGCATAAGCTTAAAAATTTTTCGTACCAGTTTCAAATCGTATTCTATACTAAGAGAGCCGAATAATCATATTGAGGTTGTGATTTTGAACGTAGATTAGTTTAAAAATGGTTTATTTCTGGCTTTGAAAAAAATACTTGAATAAATTAAAACTAAAACGTAATGAAGATAGCTTACATAGCCCCAAAATCAGAAAAGTACGCGCGAAGCGCGTTTGAATATTGCTAGTTTATTTAAAAAGCGCGTATATTTAGTCTATCTCACAAATTAGAACTCATACCTTATTTAATAAGTAAACATAATTTTAAGAGTGCAATTACTTTCCATTAAAACTAATTTAAAAAAATAGTATATTTTTTTCTTTCAAAAAGACTTTTCCACTCACCTAGCATTGATTTCTGAGGTATAGACAATGTTGTCTCATCATCACATATCTTTTTTTCCGAGACTACTTCGATATCATATTTTTTTCAGCTTTTCTCTTTCCTAATTGATCTTTTAATATTTTATGTGTTGTATCACTATTTGTTACATCTTCTGTTGTTTCTGTTCTTTTTGAAACCTTATTTAATGTCTTTGTCTCTGTCAAGAAATCCTGAGAAATTGTCAGTTTACTATTGACTTTATTAAATGTTTGGTATTCTTCTTCGTCGTCTTCTTTTGCTGCTCTAAGTTTTCTTAAAGCTTTGTCCTTTAGTTTGTCGTACTCTCCATCAACGTCTGATATATCTTCAGCCAATTTGGCTTTTGTTAAAGCCTCTTCGAATGTATCTGCAACTGTTGAGAGTGGCAAAAAAATGATAATTTATTATTAATGTGAAGTAAAAATGGCTTATGGAGGGTCCAACACCTTTAAAATGATAAAAAACAAATTGTAATTTTTTGGTATTTTATTACTTTTTTTTAGTATAGTAAAAAAAACTGCTCTAAAATATAACACAGTTTCATTCAGTGCTCTACCTTATCTTATTAAAGATGTATAAGTCGAATGCTTTTCAATTGAAGATTAACGTGAAGTATAACGCACTCAAGGAATTACGCATTCATGTTATAGTTACTTGTTCTTAAAAATGAAATATTTACATTAATTTATCTTTCAATTCAAAAACTTAAATTATCGGAACGTGCTATCATAAAATATTATTGAAAATGAAAATTTGCAAGTAGGCTGAGCAAAATTGATGCATTTAATAAAACCCTGCCTTAGCTAGACATTGGAATACTTGTATCGATAGGAACATTAATTTTATTTTGAAATACTTTATATAATAATTTACAATTACACACGTTATTCTAATGATATTTATTTATTGTATTATATTTTTGTGTATTATAAAAAGGTACGATAAAACAAATATCAATTTGAACCAAAGATAAATTTGGCAAAGGAAATGTTTGAGATTGTATAAACTAATAATATTAAATCAGAATCTAACCTTTTTATTGCGAAAATGCATAATAACTCATATTCAAATTGCATACCTGAATAAATTCTTGACACATTGTGTAAACTCCACGAGACGTCTGGCTCAGCGTGCATTAATAAAGCCGTCATTAATTTATTTGACGTAAACGGCGGCCAAACGACTTTACTATTATTATTTCGCATCCAATTTTGTGGTACGACTTCGGTTTCATTGCTCTCGAAAAGCACAATAAGCCACTTTTTTCCACTATCCATTGTTTCACTCTCTGTCGAAATGCGCTGTCCGTATGCGACTGTCGGTATGCGACTGTCGGTATGCCGCGACTATCCGTTGTTGTTGGAGCGCCGCACCCTGTCTTCTCAGAATTTGAGAAACCTACGACACTGGCAGCAATGTAACAAAAACACGTGAGAACGTGTTTCGATATAAAATAAAGTTACGTTGTTAATGAATATCACCTACGCAAAAAATCGTCTAAAAATCTAATTCACATCGTGTTATACTTACGACTCTACTAACAATAAGTCAATTCGATCTTCGTGAAACCGGCGCGATGTGAACACTGCTCATGTGGATCCGTTGTCGCGCACGACTATGGCAGTAGTTTTGTACAGGCTTCTCCCCATGTAGCGCAATGTAACTAGTAGTTGGGGTACACTTCTGGCAGACAGGGGGCGTGGCCTAATGGCGCCAGTGAAGAGATAAGAGGTGTCGGGTAGATATAATCTTGGGGTACGGTTCTGGCAGATGATAATCTTGGGGTACGGTTCTGGCAGTTGGGGAGGTGGGAGGAGTGGGTGGAGTGGGTGACGATGGGTGGTGGGAGGAGGTGGGTGGTTGTGGGTGGTGAAT
The DNA here is from genome assembly GCA_036365515.1 of Torymus aiolomorphi. Taxonomy (NCBI): domain Eukaryota; kingdom Metazoa; phylum Arthropoda; class Insecta; order Hymenoptera; family Torymidae; genus Torymus; species Torymus aiolomorphi. The sequence goes on along the minus strand of CM070873.1, from coordinate 90,796,110 downwards.
TTTTAAAAAATTTGAATATTTGCATATTTTTGCATACTGATTTAGAGATGGGGAGAAATTTGCATAAATTTACATATTTTGTCACATTGGTGTTAGGGAAGGATATTTGCATAAATTTAAATAAATAATTTATGATTGTTTATAACAATTAAAAAAATTTTTGAAATTTGAATATTTTTGTTTTGCACAGTGTCAATAAATTTGCATACATAATTATACATTTAAATAAATAATTTATGATTGTTTATAACATTTAAAAAAATTTTTTAATTTGAATATTTTGTTTTGCACAGAGTCAATAAATTGGCATAAATAATTTCCAATTGATTATAATGTGGGTGGTGAATTTTTAAAAAATTTGAATATTTGCATATTTTTGCATACTGATTTAGAGATGGGGAGAAATTTGCATAAATTTACATATTTTGTCACATTGGTGTTAGGGAAGGATATTTGCATAAATTTAAATAAATAATTTATGATTGTTTATAACAATTAAAAAAATTTTTGAAATTTGAATATTTTTGTTTTGCACAGTGTCAATAAATTTGCATACATAATTATACATTTAAATAAATAATTTATGATTGTTTATAACATTTAAAAAAATTTTTTAATTTGAATATTTTGTTTTGCACAGAGTCAATAAATTGGCATAAATAATTTCCAATTGATTATAATATTTTAATAACTTTTTTATTAATATTTAAAAGTGGAGAATGTTGTTTTGTAAATTTATAAATAAAAAGAATGAAAATCAGTAAGATGATAAGGATGGATGGATGTTTGGATCGGAGTGTGTGAGAAAAATAACCAGGTATATTTTTTGAAAATTCGGTTTTATTTTTTCAGAGATAAGATACAATATACATTTTTGAAAAATAGATATGTGTACATGTGATAAGATATATCGAAGATACAATAAGTGAGATTATAAGAAATGTCTTACAGATTTAGATTTACAGCATTGATTATGATGATTACATGTTATTTTATTATGTAAAAATTTCTTATTATTAATAATATTCTTGTACATTGATACACTCAACACATCGTTAGCTCTGTAATTATTGGTAAATAGTGTACAAAACATATTAAGAGAATAATCATTGCACATATAAAACAAAAAATCGATACAGTAATGGCCACACACGTCAGAATCGAGACACTGTAGTTGTTGTATGTTCCACTCATACACGACACAATTTCTTCGGAGTCTATTGATGTGATGTGGAACTGATGGGGGTAATCCGTAGCTGTCGAAGAAAACTCCATGTCCATCTTTGTCGATGTAGATGGCCACCCAATGTGAACCAGGTTTATGGCTTTCGTCGACATTAGCAACAAGGGCACAGGGGCGTGTCAACACAATCGGTATTTTATTCGCTGGAAATACGCCTAGAGTCTGTGCCGGAATGTGTCGTAGAGCTTGCTGTAGTTGAAGTGAGTTCATTCTTGATGCTTGAGTATAGGTTTTGGTCGTGAGAGATATCCCCACCTTTTTCTCCGCCTGTCTCGTTTGTAGTAGTAGTAGTAGATGAGGGGGTGGGGCTGACCTGTGTTGTCGTCGTCGTTGTGGAATAACTAGTTTTGAGGTTTTTCATTTTAGCACAAAGATTATCGAGGTTCTGTAGTTGTTGGGCGTCGGCTATGTCTCTTGGCATCGGTGTTGGCGAATGAAGCGTTTTCACAAGCCATATTCGTATTTTATATGCGAACCCTAGGGCGCAGGCAAAATATTCTCTTTTTTTGCCATGATAAAAGCAGAAATGTTCATTCACGCGCGGTAGATTTTTGAAGGAAGGACACGAGTATTCTTCCAGATTGATGATTTGTCTTGAAAGAATATTTTCAAGAAAATATTGTTTTTGATAACCGCGAACGTAAATGCGAGCAGCGTTCCTGGCTACTTCTTTGAGACCATCAATTACATCTTCTAAAGTAGATTCACCATCGAACCACTCGATACCGTGTTGATAGACGGATAAATAACTGTTTGTAGCAAGTATGCCTTTTGGTAAATTACTACTTTTACACGGTGGTTTAATTATCCAATGTGCAAAATAATTACAGTCAACTCCAATGACAGCGATTTCTTTTGGTAGGAAATCACCATTTTTATCGTGAAATGCTTGAATATCTATTATAAAATCGAGTTTTTCCATGGTAGCGTCCACTTGTGTATAGTTACCCCTCGAGCTGTTTGAGCAGACTGATAAGTGTGGCGGTATGCTTCGTGGCTGTTTACGACTGTGGTCTCCCCTCTCTTATTCTTGAGCGTCAGGGATAGGGGCTTATGAGTTATAGTCGGCGATAACCTGTCTGGACGAATCAATTTCTAGCACGTTGTCGTATTCGGCGTAAAGTACACAGTTTATTGTTTGTGTCAAAGCTTTTTCGAAGCCGACTTCTATTCTGATAGTACCGCTTTTTACCAAATTCCAATGATTGGCAAAGTGTGCAGACAAATCCGGTGTTAAATCGAATGCGAATAGACAGTAACCGTTAGCGTAATCCAAGCGATTTATATCATTTCCCTCGTTCATATAATGTATACCAGTTCCAGAGAATAAGGTATGATAAGCTTCGACGTATTGAGGTGAGTTTCCGGCAAACTTTGGTTGCAAAGGTTTGCTAGGAATCTGGGCACCATCAACGTATAACGAAAGAAAATTGATTGAAAAATTTTGGAAATTGAATGGGTTGAGAGTCCGATCCCCATTGAAAGCTTTATTATTTACAAAACCCAGTATAATTCTTTTCGGTAGTTGGCCTAAAATAACGTTTTCTAAATTTTCACCAGTTATTCCACTATGTATGGTAAAAGATTTAATTTCCACTCGTGTTATTGGATATTTAGCGGTGCTTGACGCGAGAATATTTGCGTGAGCTATTAAAACTGTAGGATTCACTTTTACACGACGTACGAGTAAAGTTGCTTCGCTTATGTGCACAGAGTAATTGACATCTGAAGCATCCATTAAACAAAACGTGTCTTTGGAGCGTACGAGTCTCAAGCGAACTTCTACACCGTTCAATAGTAGTTTGTCTTGATTAAAAACATCACAGTGTAAATGACCGATTAGATCAACAGTTTTACCATCTTGCAAGTACTTCTGTCTTTTTATCAGTCCTTGATTTTTGCCAGTGCCAGGCGCTTCATCCATTTCCCCAGCGACATCGTTAACCCAAAGGTTTGTCGTTAAATGTGAAGATTTTGCAGCAGGCCCATAATTGAGTAGGCTTTCTAAATATGCTCTGTAAGGATAAGCATTATTTGCTGGAGAGACCAATTTCTGATTAAAATATACATCAACTTGATTGAACATTGAGTGCAAAAAATTGTTCACAGGAGCCACGAGAGCATCTTTTTCCTTGGTGTATGGTGTGAGTCGCACTTTCACTTTGATTAACGTATGTGCGAGATCTAGATAATCCTCGTTTTGACCATTTATACAAAATTCTATCGGACTCTCGTCGTTCAACGACGACACGGGTTTGTAAAATACCCATCTTGAAGATTCTAGAGCAGTTTGTGTAGGTAGAAGAGAAAACAAATCAAGCTCGGTTTTTAAACACGGCTCCGTGTGACTGTGTAAAAATGACATGTTTCTTATTATTTTTTTTTTAAATATTATACGAAAATATCAATGTTTTTATTATTATTATTATTTTCAAATATTATCCGAAAATATCAATGTTTTTTTTATTTTTTTTCGATTTTCTTCGTACACTTTTAACTTTTTGTTTTGTCTTCTTTTTGTCTTCTTTTTAATTTTTCTCTTTCCTATTCGTTTACGTTTGACAGTTTTTGAGCGTTTTTTTCGTTTTATTGAAGAGATCCGACGTGATCCACGCACACTACGCGACTGTCGTAGAGTTTTGTGGGACAAACCTTTATAACCGGATCCTTCCATAATTTTATCGAGTTTTTCCACCGCTTTACGTTTAAGATTTCGTCCTGATTCATTCACTCTATTTTTAAAAGCTTCTTTGAATGATCTGTTATTTTCCGCAACGTCGTTAAGAACATTAACACCAGCGCGTAGAGCTTCTTTTCCAACAACCCAAGCACCTTTTGCAAGAAATGGCAGAGCGCGTCGAAACAGACCTGTGAAGAACGAACCCAAGCCATGTCCTCGTTGTCGTTGAGAGCCAACATAAACATTGTTGATACCTCTGCCGCCTCCGCCATACTGATGATGATATTCGTCGTAAAAACTCATAATGAGAATTCTCTTTTAAAATGTAGCGTCACAGTCAACGTTCCAAACTCGAATGGTATTGATTGGCCAAACTGATCTCTTATATCGATATCTATAGTTTGAAATCTATTATTTAAGAGAGATACATAATTTATTGAATCAAATCTTTTTACTATTGTAGTGCCAAAATTAAAATTTTTTGCTTCGAGATTTACTATTCGAAGTAGAGGTGCATGTGTATCACCAACTATGCAAGGCTCGCAGAGGTTAGAGTATATAAATAGCTGATCCGGGATGGCTCTTGCAAGACTAGCGGGGTGTTTTGCCACAGATGTTATCTCAGTCGTAGACGCTTTTATCTTTGAAAAACCATCTTCAAAACCTAAAATTCGTTTTACACGGTCTGTAAATGAGACAGGCTGACAAGACTTATTTTCTGGTAGTTTATTAACAATTTCTTTTATAGTAATGTAACCACCTTTGTCGTCATAAATTAATTTTGAACATTCATTTTTATTATTTAAATGTAAAAGTGTTTCGTTTATAGCGCTCACAAGACTATTTATCGAGTTATATGTACCATGTTGAAAATTTTTTTCTCGTTGACCAGCCTGCGCTTCTATTAATTTAGTATCGCGACGACGAAGATGTAAAGTTGTACATGGAATGTAAATTTCTGAAAGACCGACTACCCATTTATCGTACACCATTATTTCTCTAGGTAAGCGTGTGGAGTAATTAGTTGTTGTGTTTAACGGAAAATAACGCATACTACTATTGCTCGGTAGTACAATACTAAATTCGTTGCGATTCATTTTGTTACAATTTTTGCACCTCTCTAGCAGAAATCCAAGAATTAAATTTTTCCGGATAGCCAACCCAACTAACAAAATATTTTTTTTTGCTCCCTTGCCACGAGTTTGTAAAATTTTGTCAATTTTGTATACTTGTTTCTCGACACGTTTTTTGTGAACAAGACTGAGTTCTTCTGGATAAAAAAAACCTTCTATATTTTCTCCATCAAAATCATTCAGCTTGTAGATAAATAAGTGTTGTCTTTTTAAAACACGCACAATATTAAAGATTTCTTCACTCCAAGATTTTGCAGCACCCTTTTCAAATCTGTTTTTGTCACGGCTTATACGTACGTTATCATCAATTTTATATTTCGGTATTTTTCGATAAACTTGTTTCCGTGACGCGCGTTCAACTAAATTTTTTCTAGCGATGTGAGCATTATAAATAGTTACTGCTGCCGGAGCCATTTTTATAGTACTATGACGTGTCTTGTTGTAGGCTGTTATTAGTTTTTGTAAAATGTTAATGTATCGATAAGTATTTTTATAGGTAAAATATCTGTACATCCGTTCTTTGATAGTACGTATAAAACGTTCAACAACAGCCGCTTTAATATCAGGATTGGTCACGACGCGAAAGATGATATTATTTTCTTTCAAAAATTTTTGTAAAATACTTCCAACAAATTCCTTACCTCGATCGGTTTGTAACATTGCGGGAAAACGTCCTTTATTATTTTCTAGTATTTTTTTGAAAGCTTTTGTAACTTCTTGAGTGGTTTTGTCGCGCAACGGCTCTGCCCATGCATATTTGCTCAAAACATCAATGAGAATTAAAATATAAGAAAAACCATCGTTGTAATTTTTAAACGAAGTCATTTGCATTAGATCGCCTTCCCAAACTTGATCACGGGCATTAACATCGTAAAATAAGCGTGGAAATCTTCGTCTTATAGTTTTGTGTAATGTGTACGCATCTTGTTTTGTTAACCATTTTTTAATTTTTTTATCCGGTATTTTCTTTTTGTTTATTCTGATTAAATTTCTAGCTCCGGAAAATCCTGCTTCGTTTTGTGGGTCAAAGTATTGATTTTTTAAAGTTTTCATGTTAATACTTTATCCAGAAAGATTTTTGTTTTTCTCGAGGTGTTGAAGAGACAAATTTGTTATTTTTCCTCTTGTTTTTTCAATACTAGAGTTTCCAGCTTTTATTACTGTATTGGATAATTCGCTTAAAGAATGATTGTTTTTACTTTCAATAAGAAGAGTCTGGTCATTGTCGTCTTGAAAGCTTTCTTCAATAGATGCCTCTCTTTTGCTAGAGTTTATCTTACGAGAAAACGAGTGATTACCGAGTTCCCAAATTTCAGGGTTTCCGATAAATTCTCGTGGAGTTGTAATATCTTTAAGTAATGCTGCAAATTCTTTTCTACCGATGGCTTTGACGTTCTTTCTATTTCTACAAGCGTCGTTCACCAAATCCACTATGTTGGAATTTTTTATTTTATCACCATCTATGTACACTACGCCACTTTCTCCCCATCTGATGCGATCGCTGTTATTTTTTAAATGGTTGAGTAGTAACTGAGCTTTCTTTTGATACAACTTTGGTACGCTTTGTAAAATCGGATCATCTTGCATACTATTGGAAGTAAAATCTTCGTAATTATCTTTGGATGTACGAATATTACGTCTTTCTTCAACGAAAAATAAGTATCTTTGCAATACTCTTAAATAATCTTTTAATCTGTCATGGTCGTTTGTGTACGTTTTAGAGTCTAGAATTGTTCGCATTTCATTATCCAAGCGGGTCCAATTATCTCCAATCGTTTGTGTGGTTTGCTGTGGAGCCGGTGCTGACGGTACTGATGTGGATATCGAACTGTTTGCCGTATTTACATTGGTAGGGTGTCCACTTTCGTGTCGAATTCTGTCAAGTTGTTCCTTAGATATTAATACCATTTTTTTTGCTCTTTCTATTATTATTTTAAAAATATGTTTGAAAATATTTCTAATATTGGAGTAAGCAAAAGCGGTAAGAAACCGCCACCTTTTTGAACAAGAAAACGTTTCTTCCCCTTCCAAGAATTTTTACGTAAAGTTTTTTTGGCCAACTTTCTCAAAACAGTTTTATATTTTTTCAATTTTTGTTTCTGCGCAGATTTTATCGACACTACACCTTTGATCACATTCAGAGCACATTCACAAATATACTTTATTAATTTTTCGTCTGCCGCACGTAGTAGAGCAAGTCGTTGATTCTTATCAGAATGTCTCAATGCTTCTAAAAGAGCAATATATTTTTTACTAATCGGAGGGTAGCGTTTTATGCGTTGAACACGGCGCCTTCGCGTAGTAGACTGATCCATTGCTCATCACACACTGAAAAATTATTTAAAACCGCTTGTAATTTTGTTTTCCCGGAAATGAGTTTGTGTTTGTCGAAAATTTACTGGTGAAACTTTTTCATTGTGATTCAGATTTTTTTTCATCTTTTTTTTTATCTGAATCGCCGAGTAGTTTGGTTTTTTCAGAGCTGTTTGAGCGATCCATCTCGACGACTGATCAAAAGATACTGAGATAAATTTATATCTTCACAGATACATATACTTAAAATACATTCGCATAGGTGGTGTGTGTGTATTTCGGTATATATACGTACTGATACTCATCATCTGGAAAAATACAAGACCGAAACCTAAATTCGTCCAACGTACTCTGTTTACAATCAATCATTAGATACCCGTGTCCTTTAGCTGTTGCATCTTGATAAGCCTCTTGTACAAATTTCGAATCTTCGGGATATATCTGTCTTGCAAGATGTTGTATTTGTGCTCTATCACGTGGATTTTTAAATAAAACGATATAGGATGCATTGAGGCTAATTTCGCGCGAGTGTGTTGACTTGTGGAAAATATTTTGTGTAATAAACATTACACTAATATTTTTATGATGACTTCCTTTAGTAAATAAGTCAACTACAACGTTATTTGATGATTCACGCATCAAATCGTCTATTATCACAAGCTTTTTCGAAAGTGGATCGTTTGAATAATCGTCGGTTTTCGGTAAACCTTCACGAAATTCAATTTGCACACCGTCGCCTACATAATTTTCGCTTTTATAACCGTCTTGCCAGTCGGCGTAATAAAACAAAATTCTGTCAAATGCGACGTCCGCCATATGTTGCCGAAAATTTAAAAACTTTTTCACAAAAACCGTTTTTCCACATCCTGTAGGGCCACAAATAATACTTGTCCATGGATGTTTCCATCTTATATCCATGGTTGATAAACAATAACTAATTTAAGTATAAGCCAACCACACACAGCTACCCACACACACACACACACACACACACACACACACACACACACACACATACACACGCACACACACGCACACACACGCACACCCACACGCATACACACGCACACACACACACACACACACACACACACACACACACACACACACACACACACACACACGCGCGCGCGCACTAGGGTGGGGGGCGGCGGCGGCGGCGGCGGCGGGTGTGTGTGTGTGTGTGTGTGTGTGTGTGTGTGTGTGTGTGTGTGCATGTGTATGCGTGTGGGTGTGCGTGTGTGTGCGTGTGGGTGTGCATGTGTGTGCGTGTGTGTGTGTGTGTGTGTGTGTGTGTGGGTAGCTGTGTGTGGTTGGCTTATACTTAAATTACTTATTTATAAGATACTTATTTTTCGTTGAAGAAAGACGTAATACTCGTACATCCAAAGATAATTACGAAGATTTTACTTCCAATAGTATGCAAGATGATCCGATTTTACAAAGCGTACCAAAGTTGTATCAAAAGAAAGCTCAGTTACTACTCAACCATTTAAAAAATAACAGCGATCGCATCAGATGGGGAGAATGTGGCGTAGTGTACATAGATGGTGATAAAATAAAAAATTCCAACATAGTGGATTTGGTGAACGACGCTTGTAGAAATAGAAAGAACGTCAAAGCCATCGGTAGAAAAGAATTTGCAGCATTACTTAAAGATATTACAACTCCACGAGAATTTATCGGAAACCCTGAAATTTGGGAACTCGGTAATCACTCGTTTTCTCGTAAGATAAACTCTAGCAAAAGAGAGGCATCTATTGAAGAAAGCTTTCAAGACGACAATGACCAGACTCTTCTTATTGAAAGTAAAAACAATCATTCTTTAAGCGAATTATCCAATACAGTAATAAAAGCTGGAAACTCTAGTATTGAAAAAAACAAGAGGAAAAATAACAAATTTGTCTCTTCAACACCTCGAGAAAAACAAAAATCTTTCTGGATAAAGTATTAACATGAAAACTTTAAAAAATCAATACTTTGACCCACAAAACGAAGCAGGATTTTCCGGAGCTAGAAATTTAATCAGAATAAACAAAAAGAAAATACCGGATAAAAAAATTAAAAAATGGTTAACAAAACAAGATGCGTACACATTACACAAAACTATAAGACGAAGATTTCCACGCTTATTTTACGATGTTAATGCCCGTGATCAAGTTTGGGAAGGCGATCTAATGCAAATGACTTCGTTTAAAAATTACAACGATGGTTTTTCTTATATTTTAATTCTCATTGATGTTTTGAGCAAATATGCATGGGCAGAGCCGTTGCGCGACAAAACCACTCAAGAAGTTACAAAAGCTTTCAAAAAATACTAGAAAATAATAAAGGACGTTTTCCCGCAATGTTACAAACCGATCGAGGTAAGGAATTTGTTGGAAGTATTTTACAAAAATTTTTGAAAGAAAATAATATCATCTTTCGCGTCGTGACCAATCCTGATATTAAAGCGGCTGTTGTTGAACGTTTTATACGTACTATCAAAGAACGGATGTACAGATATTTTACCTATAAAAATACTTATCGATACATTAACATTTTACAAAAACTAATAACAGCCTACAACAAGACACGTCATAGTACTATAAAAATGGCTCCGGCAGCAGTAACTATTTATAATGCTCACATCGCTAGAAAAAATTTAGTTGAACGCGCGTCACGGAAACAAGTTTATCGAAAAATACCGAAATATAAAATTGATGATAACGTACGTATAAGCTGTGACAAAAACAGATTTGAAAAGGGTGCTGCAAAATCTTGGAGTGAAGAAATCTTTAATATTGTGCGTGTTTTAAAAAGACAACACTTATTTATCTACAAGCTGAATGATTTTGATGGAGAAAATATAGAAGGTTTTTTTTCCAGAAGAACTCAGTCTTGTTCACAAAAAACGTGTCGAGAAACAAGTATACAAAATTGACAAAATTTTACAAACTCGTGGCAAGGGAGCAAAAAAAAATATTTTGTTAGTTGGGTTGGCTATCCGGAAAAATTTAATTCTTGGATTTCTGCTAGAGAGGTGCAAAAATTGTAACAAAATGAATCGCAACGAATTTAGTATTGTACTACCGAGCAATAGTAGTATGCGTTATTTTCCGTTAAACACAACAACTAATTACTCCACACGCTTACCTAGAGAAATAATGGTGTACGATAAATGGGTAGTCGGTCTTTCAGAAATTTACATTCCATGTACAACTTTACATCTTCGTCGTCGCGATACTAAATTAATAGAAGCGCGGGCTGGTCAACGAGAAAAAATTTTCAACATGGTACATATAACTCGATAAATAGTCTTGTGAGCGCTATAAACGAAACACTTTTACATTTAAATAATAAAAATGAATGTTCAAAATTAATTTATGACGACAAAGGTGGTTACATTACTATAAAAGAAATTGTTAATAAACTACCAGAAAATAAGTCTTGTCAGCCTGTCTCATTTACAGACCGTGTAAAACGAATTTTAGGTTTTGAAGATGGTTTTTCAAAGATAAAAGCGTCTACGACTGAGATAACATCTGTGGCAAAACACCCCGCTAGTCTTGCAAGAGCCATCCCGGATCAGCTATTTATATACTCTAACCTCTGCGAGCCTTGCATAGTTGGTGATACACATGCACCTCTACTTCGAATAGTAAATCTCGAAGCAAAAAATTTTAATTTTGGCACTACAATAGTAAAAAGATTTGATTCAATAAATTATGTATCTCTCTTAAATAATAGATTTCAAACTATAGATATCGATATAAGAGATCAGTTTGGCCAATCAATACCATTCGAGTTTGGAACGTTGACTGTGACGCTACATTTTAAAAGAGAATTCTCATTATGAGTTTTTACGACGAATATCATCATCAGTATGGCGGAGGCGGCAGAGGTATCAACAATGTTTATGTTGGCTCTCAACGACAACGAGGACATGGCTTGGGTTCGTTCTTCACAGGTCTGTTTCGACGCGCTCTGCCATTTCTTGCAAAAGGTGCTTGGGTTGTTGGAAAAGAAGCTCTACGCGCTGGTGTTAATGTTCTTAACGACGTTGCGGAAAATAACAGATCATTCAAAGAAGCTTTTAAAAATAGAGTGAATGAATCAGGACGAAATCTTAAACGTAAAGCGGTGGAAAAACTCGATAAAATTATGGAAGGATCCGGTTATAAAGGTTTGTCCCACAAAACTCTACGACAGTCGCGTAGTGTGCGTGGATCACGTCGGATCTCTTCAATAAAACGAAAAAAACGCTCAAAAACTGTCAAACGTAAACGAATAGGAAAGAGAAAAATTAAAAAGAAGACAAAAAGAAGACAAAACAAAAAGTTAAAAGTGTACGAAGAAAATCGAAAAAAAATAAAAAAAAACATTGATATTTTCGGATAATATTTGAAAATAATAATAATAATAATAAAAACATTGATATTTTCGTATAATATTTAAAAAAAAAATAAGAAACATGTCATTTTTACACAGTCACACGGAGCCGTGTTTAAAAACCGAGCTTGATTTGTTTTCTCTTCTACCTACACAAACTGCTCTAGAATCTTCAAGATGGGTATTTTACAAACCCGTGTCGTCGTTGAACGACGAGAGTCCGATAGAATTTTGTATAAATGGTCAAAACGAGGATTATCTAGATCTCGCACATACGTTAATCAAAGTGAAAGTGCGACTCACACCATACACCAAGGAAAAAGATGCTCTCGTGGCTCCTGTGAACAATTTTTTGCACTCAATGTTCAATCAAGTTGATGTATATTTTAATCAGAAATTGGTCTCTCCAGCAAATAATGCTTATCCTTACAGAGCATATTTAGAAAGCCTACTCAATTATGGGCCTGCTGCAAAATCTTCACATTTAACGACAAACCTTTGGGTTAACGATGTCGCTGGGGAAATGGATGAAGCGCCTGGCACTGGCAAAAATCAAGGACTGATAAAAAGACAGAAGTACTTGCAAGATGGTAAAACTGTTGATCTAATCGGTCATTTACACTGTGATGTTTTTAATCAAGACAAACTACTATTGAACGGTGTAGAAGTTCGCTTGAGACTCGTACGCTCCAAAGACACGTTTTGTTTAATGGATGCTTCAGATGTCAATTACTCTGTGCACATAAGCGAAGCAACTTTACTCGTACGTCGTGTAAAAGTGAATCCTACAGTTTTAATAGCTCACGCAAATATTCTCGCGTCAAGCACCGCTAAATATCCAATAACACGAGTGGAAATTAAATCTTTTACCATACATAGTGGAATAACTGGTGAAAATTTAGAAAACGTTATTTTAGGCCAACTACCGAAAAGAATTATACTGGGTTTTGTAAATAATAAAGCTTTCAATGGGGATCGGACTCTCAACCCATTCAATTTCCAAAATTTTTCAATCAATTTTCTTTCGTTATACGTTGATGGTGCCCAGATTCCTAGCAAACCTTTGCAACCAAAGTTTGCCGGAAACTCACCTCAATACGTCGAAGCTTATCATACCTTATTCTCTGGAACTGGTATACATTATATGAACGAGGGAAATGATATAAATCGCTTGGATTACGCTAACGGTTACTGTCTATTCGCATTCGATTTAACACCGGATTTGTCTGCACACTTTGCCAATCATTGGAATTTGGTAAAAAGCGGTACTATCAGAATAGAAGTCGGCTTCGAAAAAGCTTTGACACAAACAATAAACTGTGTACTTTACGCCGAATACGACAACGTGCTAGAAATTGATTCGTCCAGACAGGTTATCGCCGACTATAACTCATAAGCCCCTATCCCTGACGCTCAAGAATAAGAGAGGGAGACCACAGTCGTAAACAGCCACGAAGCATACCGCCACACTTATCAGTCTGCTCAAACAGCTCGAGGGGTAACTATACACAAGTGGACGCTACCATGGAAAAACTCGATTTTATAATAGATATTCAAGCATTTCACGATAAAAATGGTGATTTCCTACCAAAAGAAATCGCTGTCATTGGAGTTGACTGTAATTATTTTGCACATTGGATAATTAAACCACCGTGTAAAAGTAGTAATTTACCAAAAGGCATACTTGCTACAAACAGTTATTTATCCGTCTATCAACACGGTATCGAGTGGTTCGATGGTGAATCTACTTTAGAAGATGTAATTGATGGTCTCAAAGAAGTAGCCAGGAACGCTGCTCGCATTTACGTTCGCGGTTATCAAAAACAATATTTTCTTGAAAATATTCTTTCAAGACAAATCATCAATCTGGAAGAATACTCGTGTCCTTCCTTCAAAAATCTACCGCGCGTGAATGAACATTTCTGCTTTTATCATGGCAAAAAAAGAGAATATTTTGCCTGCGCCCTAGGGTTCGCATATAAAATACGAATATGGCTTGTGAAAACGCTTCATTCGCCAACACCGATGCCAAGAGACATAGCCGACGCCCAACAACTACAGAACCTCGATAATCTTTGTGCTAAAATGAAAAACCTCAAAACTAGTTATTCCACAACGACGACGACAACACAGGTCAGCCCCACCCCCTCATCTACTACTACTACTACAAACGAGACAGGCGGAGAAAAAGGTGGGGATATCTCTCACGACCAAAACCTATACTCAAGCATCAAGAATGAACTCACTTCAACTACAGCAAGCTCTACGACACATTCCGGCACAGACTCTAGGCGTATTTCCAGCGAATAAAATACCGATTGTGTTGACACGCCCCTGTGCCCTTGTTGCTAATGTCGACGAAAGCCATAAACCTGGTTCACATTGGGTGGCCATCTACATCGACAAAGATGGACATGGAGTTTTCTTCGACAGCTACGGATTACCCCCATCAGTTCCACATCACATCAATAGACTCCGAAGAAATTGTGTCGTGTACGAGTGGAACATACAACAACTACAGTGTCTCGATTCTGACGTGTGTGGCCATTACTGTATAGATTTTTTGTTTTATATGTGCAATGATTATTCTCTTAATATGTTTTGTACACTATTTACCAATAATTACAGAGCTAACGATGTGTTGAGTGTATCAATGTACAAGAATATTATTAATAATAAGAAATTTTTACATAATAAAATAACATGTAATCATCATAATCAATGCTGTAAATCTAAATCTGTAAGACATTTCTTATAATCTCACTTATTGTATCTTCGATATATCTTATCACATGTACACATATCTATTTTTCAAAAATGTATATTGTATCTTATCTCTGAAAAAATAAAACCGAATTTTCAAAAAATATACCTGGTTATTTTTCTCACACACTCCGATCCAAACATCCATCCATCCTTATCATCTTACTGATTTTCATTCTTTTTATTTATAAATTTACAAAACAACATTCTCCACTTTTAAATATTAATAAAAAAAGTTATTAAAATATTATAATCAATTGGAAATTATTTATGCCAATTTATTGACTCTGTGCAAAACAAAATATTCAAATTAAAAAATTTTTTTAAATGTTATAAACAATCATAAATTATTTATTTAAATGTATAATTATGTATGCAAATTTATTGACACTGTGCAAAACAAAAATATTCAAATTTCAAAAATTTTTTTAATTGTTATAAACAATCATAAATTATTTATTTAAATTTATGCAAATATCCTTCCCTAACACCAATGTGACAAAATATGTAAATTTATGCAAATTTCTCCCCATCTCTAAATCAGTATGCAAAAATATGCAAATATTCAAATTTTTTAAAAATTCACCACCCACAACCACCCACCTCCTCCTACCACCCATCGTCACCCACTCCACCCACTCCTCCCACCTCCCCAACTGCCAGAACCGTACCCCAAGATTATCATCTGCCAGAACCGTACCCCAAGATTATATCTACCCGACACCTCTTATCTCTTCACTGGCGCCATTAGACCACGCCCCCTGTCTGCCAGAAGTGTACCCCAACTACTGTAACTGTACGTGTCAGCAAAAGCAGCGCAGACGGAGACAGTACTTCTAGCGAAGGATTGCGCACAGAATTACCTGAAGGAACCGAACGAGAAAGTACTTACAGTACTTCTTCGCCTCTCTAATAAAGACGACAACAAGATAAAAAGACAAGAATTTTTCACGATTCAAAACATGAATGTGAGTAATTATAGAAGGCTTTTTTAGATTCCGAATAGTAAGGTGCGGTGTTATGCGGCAGGTACTAGTTCACGAATGCTATTACCATTTGAGTAACCGCCAACAGCAGTACTTACCGGTAAACCGCAGCTTGATCGTTTGAAGCAGGGTCCACGCTGTTTGAGACAAGCCAGTGGACAGCCGGTAAACAGAGAGAGAGGGAAGAGAGAGAGAGAGAGAGCGCGATGCGAGTCTGATTATTTGAAAAAGATGGAAGTAAGTACTGCCCAGCTGCTGGCGGTAGCAATGGAACACAGTTAAGACGGCTGCCGCAAGACTGTGAAAAGAGACAGCGCCATGCCGGATCGCGAAACGATTTCGCTGTCACTGACGGAGCTCTCATCGGAACACTGTGGGTATGTTGCGAAATGAAAAATTTTAAGAAATTTTTTCAACCGCGGCAACGTTGCATTATACTATACTAAGCCAATGGCTCAGTAGACATACCCATGTAACATACCCTGTCTCTCTCTACATATATGTATCCATGCTCCTCTTTGTCTCTCTCTTTTTTCTCTCTTAACTTTGCGCTGTTATCGACGAAAGCCGGGAAGTAAAGGAAGAGCTGATTTAATCAGTTTCTTTTCTCATCGGCAATTACGGAGGAACTGAAAGAGCCTCTAAACTAATACGCTCTTTTCGCACGTCTAACACAAACGGTGCAAGGTAAAATCTTTTTATCTTAGTTCATTAGTTGCAGCATTCGTAGAAATTTCACAGCTTACTTATTATTAACATTGTATTCTTGTTTTTGAGGTTAGGAATATTATCGAGTTTATTCCCTGGCGGAAGTAAAAACTGCACATATCTGCATATATTTGCATATATATGTACAATTATGTACATTTCTGCACATTTCTGCACATTTCTGCACATTTCTGCACATTTTTGCACATTTTGTCCACTTATTAGACTTTTGTACAAAAATGTGCAACAATGTGCAGAAATGTGCAGAAATGTGCAGAAACGTGTAGAAACGTGTAGAAATGTACAGAAATGTACGAAAATGTGCAGAAATGTGCAAAAATATACAAAGATGTAGGTACAATTCAATATAATTATCAGATGAAAAATTAATGAGCTTCATAAATGTATAAAAACTTTGTTAATCATTAGTATAAATATTTCGCATGTTCATTAGAAATTGTTTATTATCAATTAAATTGCATTTTAATTATCGCAGAAAAAAACTTACATAAAATTTTCTCCCTGACCGAGAATCGAACCCACGACCCTTGGGTTACTACACACGCACGCAAACCGTTACGCTATCGCTCGCATTAACGAATTGGGGCATTTTCATCTACATAAGGTGCATTATCCGTATTTATTTAATTGATATTACATTTTGATTATTCATCTAATATATTAATGATTTTTAATCATTTTTTATATTTACACAATATTTTAAGAAAATGAATAACTTAATGATAAGACATTAATTAATTAAATTCAATTTACTTAAAAAATTTAGTGCCGGTAAAGTAGAAATCAGACCAGTACTGAAAATATATTCTCTAAATTTTCTTCTTTGGTATTAGCTTTATTCTAGAGCGCTATCAAAAAAGAAGTTTATATTTTTCAAATTTTCGTTCTGTAAATATTTTCTTACTTTAAGAAAATGTTTTTTGAATTGAAGAAAATTAAATTCTTGTTTCGTTTAGTATGATAAATAAACATTCATTTGTACATATTAGAGTACATTTCTGTACATTTCTGTACATTCCCGCACATAACCGCACACTTCTGCACATTTCTGCACATTTTTGCACATTTCTTTACAAAAGTCTAATAAGTGGACAAAATGTGCAAAAATGTGTAAAAATGTGCAAAAATGTGCAGAGATGTGCAGAGATGTGCAGATATGTGCAGTTTTTACTTCCGCCAGGGTTACTTTCAGTTTTAGATGTTAGTTTTAATGATTTGAAATTATACGATATGAAAACAATTTTTATAGGTAAATAGTAAATTTAATCAAATCAAACAAGTTAGAGACAATCGCTTTTTTTTAATTTGTCATAAAATTTTTTTAGAAATTATAAAAATTTATCATTTTACGTGCTAACATTTGTATAAAATTATTAAACCTACTTTCATTAAAATAGTAAATTAGTTGGTTTTAAACGTGCTAAACAACATTGCAGAGTGTTATATTACAATATCACTTTTTTACTTTCCACAGCACAACTCAATCCTATTCATTGACTCCATTGACTTCAAGAAGGCAGTACGTTGGAAGTAGATAAAATTTTTGCCCTGGATATTGTTTAGGAGTCTTTGGATTATTTATGTGTACAAGTGAACGGCAACTCTACTACATCTTTTCTAAATATGTGGATTGGTTGAAAAAGTTGTGGTAGTCATTGACGCAAATGTAATTTGACCGTTTATATATGCTGAGTTAAAGGTTTTAGGCAACACATTAAAAAATTCAAGAATGTTTACACTAAAAGATAAATTTATTTTTATATATAAAAAAAAAATTTTGTGTTTTAGACCAAGCATTCAGCTTCGTACAACTGGAATCATTAAAAGACAGTAGTTAAAGTGCATTGTGAAAATTGATGGACATTGAATTCGAGTGGACTGTTCTGTCATTGGGTGGAAATATACTTTTAACTGATCCTACAATACATTTGGGCAACATATTTGCAAGAGTAAGTCTTAAATAAACAAGCCTCAAAGGATCTGATATTTATTTAAGTGATTATCAGAATTGTTTAAATGGACAGAAAATTGAGTTTTACAAAATATTTCTTTACAGCAGGTGACATCAAATAAAAATAAAGAAAACACTCAAACAATCGTGCTTAAAAACATCCAATTCAAAGGAACACTATATAACTATATAATGAAAAACAAGCTCAATTAATGCATGAATGAAACGTAGTCAATTGTAGAGAATACGATAAATCTTCCGTTGATAACATTATACAAGAAGTATAAAGGGCAATTTTTGTAAGTATAACACTCAATATTTTTATCAGCTTTTTGATACGGACATTCAAAAAATTTACTTGCAAATAGATTATTATTCAAAGTTGACATGTCATATAATCAGTAGGCTTTTAATAAAACTTCATTACTAAATATCATTCACTATACTGTTTGTTTCTTAATTCATTTAAAAATAGGAAATGTCTAAATGTAGTTATTCAAAAGTAATAGATAAAAATACTATAATATTTCTAAAAATAGTAAAAAAAAGTTAAAAACTTGATTTGATAAGTTTAAGTTTTTGTTATTTTATAAGCTTATTCTAGCTGTTTGTAAATTAAACTTCAGAAAATTTTTTGTTAAATACAAAACATCTTTTAGGTTTGAAAGCCCTTGAGCCTTGAGCTCCTCTTCGATTTTGGGCTATGATGGTGTTTCAAAAATAACCTGTGCTAAAATATGTAGTTACTAATAATCTGAAATAATATTTATAGTTTAATAATTGATAGTTTTTTTTTAAGTGTATATAGCAAAAATGTGTAGTGATTCCTACACAAGGTATGCATATGAATTTTATTCAAAATATTCACGATAAATTGTTGTTAAGGGGGTCAGACACCTATAAAATGATGAAAATGCGATTTTAAAAAATTTTTTTTTACATATTTTACTAGAAAAACACTGGTAGAATATGTCTCAATTTGTTTCAAGGCATCTATTTTTGTTTTGAGGATATATAGAGATGAAAGATAAACAATATAATTTATGAACGGGATTTTTTACTATAATATTTGAATTTGAAACTTATAGCAGTTAAGTTGGCACCGTATGCATATGAATTTTATTCAAAATATTCACGATAAATTGTTGTTAAGGGGGTCAGACACCTATAAAATGATGAATATGCGATTTAAAAAAAATTTTTTTTTACATATTTTACTAGAAAAACACTGGTAGAATATGTCTCAATTTGTTTCAAGGCATCTATTTTTGTTTTGAGGATATATAGAGATGAAAGATAAACAATATAATTTATGAACGGGATTTTTTACTATAATATTTGAATTTGAAACTTATAGCAGTTAAGTTGGCACCGTAAAGACCTGACTTATCGACAGTCACTCACTCCTTTATTGTAATATATATATAAAGGTATATAGAAATCAGTGCAAGCATCAGTGTAAACTTGAACAGCTGTCATTTCATATTCATATAACCACTGTGATATCAACAGCTTCTTTATACAAAGTGTTATTTTTAGTGTTCATTTTTTGCATTCATAAACGGATTTTTGAGTAAACATTTGCTGTATAAGGTGTGAAGGTGTATTAGAACAGTTATTAAAAGTGTAATGTAAATGTGCAGTGACAGTTGAATTAATGTTTTAGAAATAGCTTTTTTGTACTTGAACTTTTATTAGAAATTTTATACTTAAAATAGCAGGGATCGATACTAAAGATAAATTAAGTCCAAACTGACTCTTACAACAAAAATTTTGTGTAAATCAATTTTGAAAAGAAGTGAGAGATGTGCTATTGTGTAGAAAAATGTTATGGAACCTTCGCTTACCATCATCAACTATCATCTGATTCTCAATATGATTTAATTGACATTTGATTTACTGAAGTGAAAACTGTTATGAACTACGACAAATATATATTAGTCGTATTCTCTTTATTAAGTGATAATATTATAAGTGAAAAAGAATAATGAAGGAGAAGTTAATAAAAGGTTTACCTTTATCAGATATTAAAAGAAGATCAATATAGGAGTGTTGCTGCTATAAACATCGTTTTTAAACTTTTGGCTATGGCAATACTGGCTTTATAACATGCGCTAAAGATCTAGACATTCTTAACACATTCTACATTTACTTCTGTATATAATTCAGTATATAATAACCTATGTGTGAAAAGGTTTATTAAAAATATGTAGCACCAAAGGAAATGTATGTTTGACCATGCAACAATGCTTAAAACTGACTGATGTGACTATGGCTGTTGCTGCTACGTGTACTCATATAGCTTACAAGTCTGATGGATCGTATACTGAGGTATCAGAATATTTAAAAAAATATAAAGGATTTTAACCTAAAAACAATACTTTTTTATATTTCAGGGCAGAGAAGAAAATAAGTCATAGAAAAGAAGAAATAAAGAAATTTTTAACTAATTTTATCTTTAAAGCTGATTTCTATATTATGTAAAATAGAGACTCTGGCGTGACCTGCAGGTCCAGGGGTCCAGGATCTTTATAGATTTCGATGATTAACCTCTCAAAATGGGAGTATTTTCCCTTTTCATTGACTGAAGAGTTGTATGAATTAAATTTCTTTGAGCAAATAATTATCGGTCCAAAACTTTTCAAAACTCTTAAATTTAAGCTTTTTGAAGCTTTTTTTAGCAGTTTTTGACCGATAAAAATTATTTGTTCCAAGAAATTTAATGCATACAACTCTTCAGTCAATAAAGAGGCTGATCATCGAAATTCATAAAGATCCTGGACCTGCAGGTTACGCCAGAGTCATTATTTTACATAATATAGAAATCAGCTTTAAAGATAAAATTAGTTAAAAATTTCATTATTTCTTCTTTTCTATGACTTATCTTTTTCTCTGCCCTGAAATATAAATAGTCACATCAGTCAGTTTTAAGCATTGTTGCGTGGTCAAACATAAATTTCCTTTGATGCTACATATTTTTAATAAACCTTTTCACACATAGGTTATTATATACTGAATTATATACAGAAGTAAATGTAGAATGTGTTAAGAAAGTCTAGATCTTTAACGCATGTTATGAAGCCAGTATTGCCATAGCCAAAAGTTGAAAAACGATGTTTATAGCAGCAACACTCCTATATTGATCTTCTTTTAATATCTGATAAGGTAAACCTTTTATTACTTCTCCTTCATTATTCTTTTTCACTTATAATATTATCACTTAATAAAGAGAATACAACTAATATATATATTTATAGCAGTGCATAACAGTTTTAACTTCAGTAAATCAAATGTTAATTAAATCATATTGAGAATCAGACAATGGTTGATAATGGTAGCTTTCTGACAAAAGCGTAGGGTCCATAATATTTTTCTATACAATAGCATTTCTCTCGCTTCCTTTTAAAATTGATTTCTATATGTACACAAAATATTTGTTGTAAGAGTCAGTATAGACTTAATTTGTCTTTAGTATCGATCCCTGCTATTTTAAGTATAAAGTTTCCAATAAAAGTTCAAGTACTAAAAAGCTATTTCTAAAACATTAATTTAACTGTCGTTACACACTTACATTATACTTTCAATAAATTTTCTTGTATACCTTCACATCTTATACACCAAATGTTTACTCCAAAATCCGTTTGTGAATGCAAAAAATAAACACTAAAAACAACACTTTGTATAAAGAAGCTGCTGATATCACAGTGGTTATATGAATATGAAATGACAGCTGTTCATGTTTACACTGATGCTTGCACTGACTTTTATATACCTATATATATTACAATAAAGAAGTGAGTGACTGTTGATAAGTCAGGTCTTTACGGTGCCAACTTAACTGCTATAATAAGTTTCAAATTCAAATATTTTATTTTTGTCAAAAATCCCGTTCATAAATTATATTGTCTATCTTTTATCTCTACATTCATAGTTAAAATATTATTTTTAATTTTCTTTACAGTATATATAGATATTTGAAGTGAGAATTAGAGTATATATTAAGACCAGAGAAATCAAGAAAAAATTACTAGAAATCAATATACGATTATATATAAATATCCTATAGGGGAAGGCGGGGCATGGCGTGTCAGGTAGGTAAGTTTGGCACCCTCATATTTTTAATATTAATGAATGCAAAAAATTTAATTTTTATGTAAACCTAATTAGATATGCTTTTAGAATTTTCCTCTATACTTTTGAGATTATAGATAATGTTTAACATTTAATTTAATAAGATTGAAAATCGGTGCTTAGAAACAAGGTTGACTTCATTTTTAAGTCGCTTGGAGCAACGAGAAAATGATTTTTTTTCTAAATGAGACCAAACCTATTTGATAGTTTCAACTTTTATCTTTGAAGCCCTGTTTTTATTATTTTCAGAAAATCTTTATAAATAATATAATTAAAAAATGAAAATGGTATTAAAATGGGGCATGACGTGGCACCCTGGCGGGGCACGCGTGGCACACTCGGGCGTATCAGTGCGCCGCGGCGGCCGCCGAGCGAAGTGGTGTAACCTACAAACCAAAAACGGAGCAAGATGGGTTAACAACTACGCAGTGCAATAATTTAGTTTTAAGTAGTTTTTAGTTTCAATTATTACATTAATAAGTAAATAACGATTATTTCGACTGCGTATTAAGTTATATTTAGAGTAGAAAAAAGCCACTTGAAGACTTAAACACAAATCAGCTTGATTTATCCATTGTTAATAATAATTCAGCTTCCGTAAATAATGAAAATTACTTTAGAGAATTAATACCTGAAGAATCAATTGTAGATACTCAAACTGCCTTTTTCAATGGTCAGGTAGTTCAAATATGCTACATAGATGAAAATGATGCGAAATCTTTATAAATTTAAACTTATTGTAATAATAATGATAATTTGTTAATCAAACAAAAGTATTATGTTGTGATCATATTTTATAAGAAGGAATTTAAAAAATATATATAATCATTTATTAAAATGTAATAATCTATTTTAAAATAAAAATTGTTATGTTCCTTAATAAAAATAAAATTTTAAATTTTCAATAGACTAATTATTTGATTTTTGAAAATTTTATTATAGTATAATTATTAAAGTATTAATAACTGGGAAAAAGAATTGAAAAAAATACCTATAGTAAAATATTAAATTTGACCGTGCCATGCGTGCCCCGTCGGGTGCCACAATCCACCCACCGGTGGGGCACGTAGAGCATTTTTTTCACAATTTCTTTTCTGTATTTTATCAATAATTAAAAGAAAATGAAAAAAAAGTTAATAGTTTGTTTTATTTTATTTTTTTCTGATTTAATTATTCCGTTTTTGTTCATTTTGAAATAATACACGGTTTAGTTGTTATTTTTAATCAAAGTTAGGGTGTCACACGTGCCCCGCCCTCCCCTACAAGGGAAAAACCGCTGCCAATAAATTGGCACTTAGCTTCCTCCAAATGAATTTATCGCTCCCACACGTATATTATATAGTTCAAATATAAAATATGTTTATTCATTCTACATGTTTTTTCAATAATTTACAAATTCATTAGTATTTACAAAAATTACACATTATTTCATATTCCTTAAATCATTTATTAGCTGCCATTGATAATGTGTCAACACAAAAGTACTATGTTAAGATATTAATAATACAAAATAACCTACCAATAACTCCGTTAATATCGAAGTGCAGTCAAAATTATTGTTAAACGTATTTCTCGGCCTCTAATTGGCGAACGTATCTAGCTAATTTCATGTATCGTTGAAGCACGCTGTAAATTAACCTCAAAAAAACTGTATCAAAATTGATCTGCAAACGCACGGTACTTGTGGTAACCCATGCCCCTAAATTTGTTTTCGAGCCGTTCTCAAGAAATTACGATTTGAAAAAAAGGTTAATTTTAACCTCAAATATCTCTCAAATTTATAGACAAATCGTTTTCCTTAAGAACTAAGCCGAGAACTATTCAAAATCTACCTCTACAAGAAATTTTGAATCGATTAAGTCAATTTTACTCCCGCAATGGTTGAACATACCAAACTCATTTTTTTTTTCATTTTTCGATGTTTACGTTTTTGTTAATAAGAAATGAACCATGATAGCTAGAAAATTAATTTTTTTTAGAAAATATAGGTATTTTTATTCTCTTTCAAATGCTACCCATCCGATTCAGATACATAAAGCCGTTCTCGAGAAATTACGATATGAA
Source organism: Torymus aiolomorphi (assembly GCA_036365515.1). Lineage (NCBI taxonomy): Eukaryota > Metazoa > Arthropoda > Insecta > Hymenoptera > Torymidae > Torymus > Torymus aiolomorphi. The sequence continues at coordinate 90,771,746 of CM070873.1, read as the reverse complement.
AAAAATGTTAAAAAAATTTTAACCTCTAATATCTCTGAAATTTACTAACCAATCATTTTACCCAACGAACTCGACCGAGAACTATCCAAAATCTACCTCTATAAGGAATTTTGAGGCGATTAAGTCAATTTTACTCCCGTAATCGTGCGACATACAAAACTCGTTTTTTTCATTTTTCAATTTTTTTCGCAAAAACTAACCAAAAGAATGGATTCAAATTTTTACAGATTATAGCTATTTATATTCTGCATTATCACGATTTTTCTCCAAAAAATTGACCATTTAGTTTGGGAGTTATAAGCTTTTTTAAAAAAAAACACGATTTTGTTAATAACAAAAGAACCGTGATAGCTAGAAAAAAATTTTCTTTTCGAAAATATAGGTATTTTAATTCTCTTTCGAATGCTACCTATCCGATTAAAATATCTCAATCCTATCATTAAAAAAAATCAAAAATAAATTTTGAGAAAATCGAAAATTCAAAATAAAACAAAAACGCATCGGCCCAATCAAAAAACGGATTTTTGAGCCGCTATCACACAAAAAAAGCAAAAAAAATGAGAACTGTCCGGTTAAAATCGACCGCGTAAATCCTGAGATAAAGCAGTATACATACGCACACGCACACGCACACGCACACACGCACACACACACATACACACACACACACACACACACACACACACACACATCCATACAGACATTTTCTAAAATCATGTGATACAAACTTCTAACACCTCTAATCATGTTTCTAGAGCGATTTAAAGAAACTTAAAATTTTACTATTACAAAGCTTCCTCTAGGAGGAAGCAAAAAAAAAACAAATAAAAGGCGTTATCGGGATTTTGTGTGTATATAAGTACCCTGTTAAAAATAGCGAGTCCGAAAACGAGCCCGTTTTCGGGACCGAAACCGGAGCGTTCCAGATTCTCCCCGATTTCTTCTCGATTAGCTCCGATTTCGGGCTCCATTTCGGCCCGATTTCGGCTTCGATTTTGGGCGCACGCGCACGCGCTCATGCACACGCACACGCACATACCCACACACACATGCGCGCGCGCGCACACACTCACACACACACACACACACACACACACACACACGCACACGCACCCGTGTCGAGTTGCTAGCCTCGCATCAGGCGCCTCCCCAGGTGGCGGATAGGGGAACGCTCGTCAGATATGACGGGTACCGGGGAAATAAAATACCCGGGGTGGACCAAAACTAGCTAGGGGAAGGCACTCCGAATAATAAACCAAGAATGGATAGTGTGCTGCAAAATATAGTACCCCAAGCGAGTAACCTCGACAACGAGGAAAATCTCGCCATCGATTCCGATCGAGTGAAAGCCTCGGTGGTCGATGCAGGCTCCACGGATTTTGGGGGGAGCCAGAAGCACGATGTGGCCAATCAGGCTGATACAGTAGGGGTGGGACGCTTGGCCCTTACTTTATCTCAGAAGACGAGCGAAGAAGCTGAAGCACCAAATGTGGATCCTCGGAGTGCTCTTCCCAAAACTGCGCGTAAGATGAAAAAGCACAGTGCATGGGAGGAACACGAGCAGCTAATAGCTAAACTCGTGGAGCATATGAGCGAGAAAATGCCGGACGGAAAAACCCGAAGAATGATGACCGCGGAAACCCGCAAGCTGGTAGAAGGGATCCAAGAGTCCGTCACAAAAATAAGGAAGCTGATGCAGGCCGCACCGAAGAGTATCATCTCATCAACAGCGGCACCTGGCAAACAGACCGACGGACCAGCTAACCAGAGAGTCCAGCAACTCAGCGGTGTCCGCCCGTGTAAAAAAAATTTCATTTGGCCAAAGTACAGCGGAAGTTTTCCGTCCCCGAAGTTTATAAATAGTTGTGTCAAGTTTGGGAAATGATAAAATTCCAAACTTAATAAATAACAAACAAATGTTAAGGCAAAGTTTGGCGAAACTTTATCCAAACCTTTGACAAGTAAGCTAGTAACTTTTGGGGAACTTAATCCAAACTTTGGCGAAACTTCAAGTTAGTCAACACAAGTTTGGGGAAACTTTATCCCAATTTGGCCAAACTTCATGTCAGAAAAAAATTATGACAAATAATGTTTCGCAAAAGTTCAGGTAAACTTTTACCAAACAAAGTTTGGCGCGAGTACTGAGGGACTTACGAGGGTCATTTGACAAGTACCTAGCCTCACCGCCAGATGGTGCCACTATCGCACCAGAAATACACTACAGTGCAGTATCTTCCTGTAAACGGTTACAGACGAAATTTCAGCCGGATCGGAGTTGTAGTTTATTTTTGAGAGCGTGTGAAAGCAAATGTGTCCGTTGATTTTCGAAAAAATGGAGAAAGAACAATATCGGTCGGTGATTCGATTCTTGTTTTTGGAAGGGAAATCGCGCAGTGAAATTAAAGAACGCTTGGATGCAGTGTATGGGGATGCTTCTCCTTCGATGGCGACCGTTAAATTTTGGTATAACGAGTTTCAACGTGGTCGTACGTCGGTTTTTGATGATCCACGCCCAGGTGCTCCGAAAAGAGCCACTACGGAGGAGAGCGTGACAAAAATACACGATATCGTTTTGTCAGACCGCCGATTAAAGGTGCACGAGATAGCTGCGATAGTAGGCATCTCAGAAGAACGCGTGTGGCATATCCTACATGAGATTTTAGGCATGAGGAAGCTGTCAGCAAGGTGGGTGCCGCGTTTGCTGACTGCAGACAACAAGCGCATCCGTGTGACCAGTTCAGAGCAGTGTTTGGAGCTGTTTAATCGCAATCCAAAAGAGTTTTTGCGTCGTTACGTGACCGTCAACGAAACATGGATTCACTACTACACTCCAGAGACCAAGGAGCAGTCAAAACAGTGGACCTTACCCGGTGAACCTGCTCCGAAGAAGGCGAAGACGGTCCCGTCGGCCGGAAAGGTGATGGCCACTGTTTTCTGGGATTCTCAAGGTGTGATTTTTTTGACTATCTGGAGAAGGGCAAAACGGTCACAGGACAGTACTACGCCGAACTATTGAGCCGATTTGACGCCGTGTTAGAAGAAAAACGGCCCCATTTGTCTAAAAAGAAAGTGCTTTTCCACCACGATAATGCACCGGCTCACACTTCTGCACTCGCCACGGCTAAATTGGTCGAATTACGCTACGAACTGCTGCCCCATCCACCGTATTCTCCAGATTTGGCTCCGTGCGACTTTTTTTTGTTTCCGAACCTAAAAAATTCGCTCGCCGAGAAGAGATTCCACTCCAATAACGAAATAATCGCCGCCACGGAGGCCTATTTTGCAAACCAAGAGAAAACATTTTTTTCAACGGGGTTAAAAAAATTGGAACACCGCTGGACCAAGTGTATTCAACTAAAAAGAGACTACATTGAAAAATAAATTTTATTTTTTGTAAAATTTTGGTGTTTTCATTTGTAGGCTAGGTACTTATCAAATGACCCTCGTATGTCGAGAAGCGCACAGTCCTCTCTCCCTCTCTCTCTCTCTCTCTCGCTCTCTCTGCGCTTGGGACCATCAGGTAGAGAAGCTGCGCGTCTTGGTCGATTCTTGTGCCTTCTCCGATTTGCCAAACATTATTTTTCATAATTATTTTCTGACATGAAATTTGGCCAAAGTTGGGATAAAGTTTCCCTAAACTTGTATTGCATGATTTGAAGTTTCGCCAAAGTTTCGATTAAGTTCCCCAAAAGTTTACTTGTCAAAGGTTTGGATAACGTTTCGCCAAACTTTGCCTTAACATTTGTATGTTTATTTATTAAGTTTGGGATTTTATTATTTCCCAAACTTGGCGCAACTATTCATAAACTTCGGGGAAGGAAAACTTCCGCTGTACTTTGGCCAAACGAATTTTTTTTTACACGGGCGGAAGGAATTGTTCCAGACGCCAGGAAAGACAAACTGCTACAGCCCCCTCCAAGAGACCCCAAAAAGAAAAGAGCGCTCTCCGCCCTCACCAAACGTGAAACAGGCTGAAAAGAAGGCGTCCCTAGAGAAAAAACCACAACAGGCAGCGGTAGCGCTCCCCGGAGTGGAACAAACTCAAGATGAGAAACCCTCACAGACGGCTCCAAACGAGGACCAAGAAATGGAGTGGCAACAGAACACGAAGAAGAAGAAGAAGAAGCGAGCAAAAGAAGAAGAAGAAGAAGCGAGCAAAAGAAGAAGAAGAAGAAGAAGAAAAAAGAAAGAAGGCCCCCAAACAGCGTAAGAAGAAGGCGCTACCAAAGGCACCTGACATCCTGAAAGAAGTCAAGAAAGGGCTAGCGGAGGAAGGACTGGAGGAAAATGTCGATAAGGTCAGAAGAACCAACAACGACCACCTGCTGATAGTCCTCAACAGGGAAAATGGGGATAAGCTGGAATCTCTCCAAAGAAAGGTGGCTGAGGTACTAGGCGGTCAGGCAATTGTATCCGGCAAGTCACACGAAGTGGAACTCTCAATACGGTATATTGAGGAGACAACCACAAAAGAAGAAGTAGAAGCGGCCCTGCAGAAAGCAGCAGGCGACGAGCTCACAGTAACGAAAGACGCTATAAGAGCGCTACGCCCAGCCTACAAAGGGACCAAAATTGCCTCAATCAAGCTGCCCGAAGAGGTGGCCCGCAAAGTGATAGGAGATAGAGGCAAAATCCGCATCGGACTAGTGAACTGCTCCGTTAAAGAAGTGACCAGACCGCAGAAATGCTTCAAGTGCTGGAACACGGGTCACATTGCCAGCAAATGCCCGAGTCAGATCGACAGATCCGGCCTCTGCCTCAAGTGCGGACAGGCAGGGCACAAAATCGCCAACTGCAAGAAAGAACCGCACTGTCCCCTATGTGCTGAAAGGGACAAAAATCACCATCACATAGTAGGAAGCTACAAATGCGCTGCCTTTCACGAGAAGAATAAGAGCCAACCCGTTAGAAAAAGATGAGAGTGTTACAACATAACATAAACCACTGCGAGGCGGCACACGATCTGTTGACCCAAACGGTCAGAGAGATGAAGATAGACGTGGTCATTATCGCTGATCCGAACATAAGGCTAAACACGCAGGCATGGGTGACAGACACTACTGGCAAGGCTGTCATCTGGTCCTGCAACAACCGGTCGTTCGAAGATCAGCCGGACACCAAGCATAGTGGTTTTGTGAGGGCAAAGCTTGAAAACGTGAATTTCTATAGCGTCTATGCTCCACCCAGCTTAAATATCAGCGAATTCACGGACCTACTTGACAGACTGGTCGAGGATGCCAAGGAACACTCCCCCTGTGCCATAGCGGGAGATTTTAACGCCTGAGCAGTCGAATGGGGCAGCAAGAAAACGAACGATAGAGGAACCCAGCTTATACTGGCAATGGCATGCTTGGACTTGACCCTTCTGAACACCGGGACCCTGCCCACCTTCGAGAGGGACACTGGAAGCTCGATAATCGACCTGACTCTGGTCAGCCCTAGCTTGGCAAGAGTAGGAAACGACTGGACGGTACACGACATGCTCAACGCGAGCGACCATCGGCTCATCAGCTGGTCTGTGCTGAGCACAAAAGCCAAAAAGCGACCCCCATTTAAGAGGGCGACCTTCAGAGGATGGAATGCGAACAAATTTGATGTGGAACTGTTCCAAGAAGCATTCAATAGCGAACCTATTGCCGCCAACAGTGCACAAGAGGAGGTAGAAGAAGCCATGCGCAGAGTTGCCTTTGCATGTGACGCCACGATGCAACGAAAGCGCCCCCATAACGACCATCAGTCCATGTACTGGTGGAACAATGATATTGCCAAAAGTCGACAGGAAAGCATCCGTGCAAGAAGAAAAGCAACGCGAGCCAGAAAAAATCAAACTACAGAGATCTCCGGGAATCTTACAAAGCAGCACGACTTAAACTGGTCAAATCAATCAAAAGTAGCAAGGCAAATTGCTAGAAAGAGCTGGTTGGTGAAGTAGAAAGCGACCCATGGGATAGACCATACAAAGTGGTGATGAAAAGAGTGAAACCACAGCCACTGTCTTCACCCACATGCTCGGTCCTGCTGGAGAAGATTGTCACAAACCTCTTCCCACAGCAACCGGAACTGCAGATCGGTGACCTTAACACGGAGGAACCAATACCACCGATAACACTGGAAGAGCTGAAGATTACGTGCTCTAGACTAGGCATCCCGAACATTGCCTTACAAAGGCGATAAGTATAGTACCGGATATGTTTCTTCAGATGTACAACAGATGCCTACAAGAAGGTTAGTTCCTGCCAAATGGAAAACGCAGAGGCTGGTCCTTCTCCTAAAGGGAAACAAGCCGCCCGACGAACCATCAGCATATCGTCCCCTCTGCATGCTCGACTCGGCGGGGAAGATCCTCGAACGGATCATGTACACGAGAATTAAAGCTATAGCCGAAAAGCACCTGTCAGACAGACAGTACGGATTTCGAAAAGGAAGGTCAACCGTAGACGCGATTAACCTAGTAGTTAACATCGCGAAGGATGCGATCTCAGGGACTAGATGGAAAAATGGTGAGAAGCAATACTGCGCAGTAGTGACGCTGGACATGCAGAACGCATTCAACTCTGCGAGGTGGGACCGAATTATGGAAGCACTCGGCCAGTTCGGTACTCCAAAGTACCTACAAAAATTAATAGCTAGCTACTTCACGGACAGAATCCTACAGTATGACACAGACGATGGACTTAAGGTATATAGAGTCACTGGAGGACTGCCGCAAGGCTCGGTACTGGGGCCGCTTTTATGGATCATTATGTACAACGGCCTACTTAAGCTGGCGATCCCAAGGATGGTAACGCCTGTTGCATTTGCAGATGATGTCGCTCTTGTAATTGTAGGCAAGCACCTCGAGGATATTAAAAATCTGTTCAACGTGACATTCAGCAAGTATACTGGATGGATGAACGAATCAGGACTCAAGATGGCTAAGCATAAGACAGAAATTACGCTTATAACTAGTAGGAAGACATGCGAAACAATCACACTACAAGTCGGTGAGCACGAAATTGAGTCAAAACCATCTATCCGCTACCTAGGGGTAATGATAGATGCGCGTCTCAACTTCAAGGATCAAGTCGAGAATGCCAGCTCTAAAGCCGCAGCAGTTGGAGGAGCGCTCTCCCGCCTCATGCCAAATGTCGGTGGGCCCAAACCAAGAAGACGAGCTCTCCTAGCGTCAGTGGTTACATCAATACTTACCTATGGTATTGCCATTTGGGCAAGTGCGTTACAGCTGCAGGAGTGCCAAAGAAGGATATACCCAGTAGGCCGGCAAATGGCGCTGAGAGTTTCCAGTGCGTTTAGGACCGCCTACAGAGACGCTGCACATGTAATCTCAGGGCTACTACCAATCGAGATCCTGGCTGAGGAGCAGAGGAGGATATATCAGCACAGAAGCCAAAGGCAGTCAAATCCAGATGACTGTAGGAAAAGAGAAAGACAGAAAAGTCTTCAACGCTGGCAGGCACTGTGGGACAGCTCCGAAAAGGGTAGATGGACCCACGAGCTCATCCCGCGGATAGCGGAATGGCTAAACCGGAAACATGGAGATCCAAGCTACTACCTGACACAGATGCTGACTGGACATGAATGTTTTCGAGAATACTTATACAAGTATAAGCACGAGGACTTCCCAGAATGCCCAACATGTCACGGACTAGAGGAGGACGCAAGGCATGTGTTTTTCTCATGTCCCAGATTTAACATACAAAGACGAAAGCTCGAAAGAACACTTGTGACGGCGATCACGCCAGAGAACCTGGTTTGACAGATGCTTGCATCAGAGAAGGCATGGATTGCCGCAACGGACTTCGCTCGGTCATCGAAGAGCTACGGAAAGAAGAGAAGAAGAGAAGAGAACAGCGAATGATAGATGCAGAGCGCCAGGCTATAGAATAGTAGGCTTTCTTTCTTCATGCAGGTGACCGGACGATGCAGTAAGAAGAAGACGACTGGACGATGCAGCAAGAAGAAGACGATAACCAAGAGGAAGAGAAGAAGGCAACCTATCCTGAACCTCCAACCAACTAACATCAGTTGGGGGATGTAGGGAATGACAGCAAGAAGGAAGAACAAATTAGCTAATGCCTCCCCCGCGAAGTAATACCTAGAGGCAGTTCCACGGGGGTTTTGTTTAGGCTTACGGAAGACAAGAGGTTGGAGTTTAGAGGACAAGTTAGACCATCAACTTGGCGAGCCCCACACATGGGGAGCTCCGAGTAGCTCTTGACATGGTGCGTAAAAAGCATTCTCCACCTCTTGGGAAAAAAAAAAAAAAAAAAAACGCACGAACACGCACACACACAAAAGTAAAATTTTTGTCTAAAAAAAATGACTTTGAAAAAAATTTTTAAATACCGGATAATTATTAAAATACTAAAAGGAAAAAAGTTATTGTAAAAAAATAATTTTTAAAAGCTTTTTAACATCGTAAAATTAATTTCCAAAATGACGAACTAAAATTGCGAAAAATTTAAAGTTAACTATAGGTATTATTTTCAGTCAAGGATGACTAAGTAATTCTTAATAATCTACGTAATAACATAATATAAATTATTTGTGCAATAATTATTTCTTAACGACAATAATAAAATAATATTTCATTAAGGTACTTATCTCAATCATGTCATGCTCCGGGGTGAGGCTAGGGACGTTCCCTCTCTCCCTGCGGGCTCTCGCGCAGCCTACGAATTCGGTGTTTTGTTTTCGCTTAGTTCTTTCCCAAATGCCTGACAAGCGACCAAGACCCGTCTGCGTTTTTATTCTTTGATTATTTTTCTATTCGAATAAAGGATTTTTAACTTTATCTCTGCTTTTTTTGTAAGTTATTTTTATGTACAAAGGTCACAATAACCTCACTCTCCCATAAGAGTCTATTAAAAACTTAGTAATTCACATAAACAATTGTACGTAACTTGGTAGGTATTGATAATTTTTAAATTTTTATGTCCGCACCTCACCCTCAAATTAAAAATGGAACAAAATGAGTTTTTCAAAATTGAAATCGGATAAAAAATAAAAACGATTCCTGTGTTTTGTGAAATATTTTTTTGAATTGATGGTATCTTCTTTATTAATAATTGAATTTGGTTTAAAAAAATTTTTTTCATTTTTTGAAATACCCTTCTTTCCAATTATATCATCACTGATATTCTAATATGCGAAAAAGTAGTTGAAAAAAAATTTTTCGTGACCATTATTGGTTTCCACCTCAAAAAGGGTTTTTAGGCATATTTTGAACTACTGAATTGATATTTTCAGAGTACTTGTTCGAAACTATTGAACATTGATAGTTGTAAACAAATTAATTCTTTAAATTAATTATTTTTTTTATCTATCTCAACGGCATAACAAAAAAGTTCTATGTCGCTGCTCAATGCAAAAAGGTGCTATCTCGGCGCCCAATGCAAAAAGGATCTATCTCGCCACTTAATGCAAAAAGGTGCTATCTCGGCGCCCAATAAAAAAGGGGTCTATCTCGGAGTTCAGCGAAGAAAAGGTCTATCTCAGCGTTCAGTGTTAAATATAAAACGATCAGCATGATTATTAAAGAAAATTTACACCCAAGTATCAGGGGGGTTCGAGGTCCTGTACGTATACAAGGAAATAACGCAGACGTGCGATAAAAAAAACACGGTTATTTAGGTGGTTCTATGAAGACTCTCAAGTCAATTGAATATCCACAAATACAGACTAAAATTATCTTATTAGGATTATTAATATTCATAAAATTCAGTTTTTAAATATGACAATTAAATAGTGTATTATATAAAAACAATTTAATTTTACACAAAGAATTGTTTGATGTACAAGCATATGATTTACGTTGTTAGTCATAGACGTGTTCAAAACGGAAATTATGACGTATATTGACGTACTTTTACGTCAACCTAACCTATCCCAGTACTTTTACACGGATTTTCATATTACCAATTAAATTATCTCGAAAATTTTCGTGGTTCCATACATTTTGTATGATATCATTATAAAGCTTAAAGCTTGAACTCTAACCACTTCTTTACTGAATTTCCTCGGCATTCGATTTCGGTATTAATTTTGGAAGTTTATACGCAATGCACATGGTTCTATATTTACATGTAAAAGTATACATTTTCAAGAATTTTTTTCTCAAAAATGGTCGTGGCAACCTATATTGAAAAAAATACTATAAAATTTGTTAGCATCTGTAGAATAATAATATATTTTCTTTGTAAATGTCCGCATTCAATGACATTTTCATAGAACTACGCTTAAACGACTTTAACCGTAAGTAGCCGAGGGATGCGAGTTCCTCGCGTATACGGGAGCGCGTCAGACGTGTATACATGGCAAAATAATTATTTACATAATTCTTAACCCCAAATAGGCGGGGGATGCGAATTCCACGCATACATGGGAGCGCGTCAGACGTGTTTACATTGCAAAATAATTATTGAAATAATTCCAAACCCCAAGTAGGATGGGGATGCGAGTTCCTCGCATATACGGGAGCGCGTCAGACGTGTATACATGGCAAAATAATTATTTAAATAATTCGTAACCCCAAGTAGGCGGGGGATGCGAGTTCCACGCGTATACGGGAGCGCGTTAGACGTGTATACATGGCAAAATAATTATTAAAAAAATTCTAATCCCAAGTAGGCGGGGGATGCAAGCTTCACGAGGGAAGGTGAGTAACGCAGACATGCGATAAGAAAAATACGATTATTTAAATAATTTTTCCCTTGTGAAGGTTGTATTGTCCGCCTACTTGGGGTTAACATTTATTTAAATAATTATTTTGCTATGTATGCACGTCTGATGCGGTCCCGTATACGCGTGGAACTCGCATCCTCCGCTTACTTGGGGTTAAGGCCTAGTTAAATAATTATTTTGACATATATACACGTCCGACGCGATCCGGTATACGCGTGGAACTCGTATCCCCCGTCTATACTTGGAGTGAAGGTGGCTCATCACTAATCTCCCTAGTGAAATCAGTGCTAAATGAAGAGGATACCTAAAATATAACTAGGGGAGCCGAGCCCCCCTGCGTGCCTTCGGCACGCCACCCCCCCCCCCCCCCCCCCCCACTCCCACCCACACCTGCTCCTCGCTTTGCTCGTCGCCCGCCCCCTCCCTATGTAAAAACTTCGTTTTTACATAATAGGCACGACCGCAATGCTCCGGAGAACCTTATACTTTAATTATTTCAAAAATTGTAATACTTTATTTATCGTTTTTATCATTAAAATAAACATAAATGCATCTGTAAAATTTAAATAAAAACAATCGTCCATTTTATTTTGGCGTTTAAAATCGTTTTTGTAAGTGTAACTCGTCAGGAGTTGATTTTACATGAAAATGTTAAATAGAAAAAAGTTTTGTTTTAATATTATCTATAACTTTTACATTTAACATTTTTGTATAAAATCAATTCCTGTCAAGTTATAGCCGAAAATCATCCATTTTATGTGTATTTAGGCGTTAAAAATCGTTTTTACGAATTTAACTCATCAGGAATTGATTGTACAAAAAAATATTTAATAGAAAAAAGTTTTGTTTTAATATTATCTATAACTTTTACATTTAACATTTTCGTGTAAAATCAAATCCTGTCGAGTTATAGCCGAAAATCTTCCATTTTTGACCTTTATCGCCGTTTTTTCGCATTTGTGTTGGTAAATATTGCTTGTAACAAAAAACTTCCAACAGAAAAAGGTGTCTTTTAATTAGTTTTAGCAGATAGGCTTGTAAATATTAGCTTAAAATTAATTTTTCTAGACATTAGGCTTAAAAATCGATTTTTTAAGATATTTCTTTGTGCTCGTAATTTAAAAGGTTTTCATCGATCTATCTCAATTTTGAACCAGCACTTAGGCATAATTAGAGGAGTACTTTCCCGCAATCTTGATGGAATCGGTCGAAAATTCATTGAGATAATCGAGAAACTTGCGTACATACGGACGTACAGACATACATACATCACAGAAAACGCTTAGAATGCACTCATTTTGGCTGGAAAAGACTTTCTTGCATTAAATTGTTAGTTTTTAAATTAACACAATTTTCGCTCTGGTGAAATTATAAGGCTCTCCCGAGCAGCGGTCGTGCCTAAAAATACCATAGTTTTAATGTGATTTATTTATTTAAAATTAGAGATAGTCAATGAATTATAAAGAAAGTGTATTTGTCATGACGGAGATAATCTTTTTCTCAAAATGTTGATATTTAAGAAACTAGATATTGTGACTAAAAACCATTATTGATAAATTACGGGAATCTTTCGTGTTTGTCAACCGATTTCAGTTTCGAAAGTCTCATTTTGTTCGTTAAGTAATTTCACGCAGACTCGCCTAAGGAAAAAGTCAAAATTATTCATAACTCAGAAAGTTATAGCCAATTAAAACATATTTTTGCTTCCTCCTAGAGGAAGCTTTGTGATAGTAAATTTTTGAGTTGTTGTAAAAACATGTTATAATTGTGTTCCGAGGTGTTAGGAATCAAAATACATTGTTATTGAAAAATGTCTGTATGGATGTGTGTGGTGTGTGTGTGTGTGTGTGTGTGTGTGTGTGTGTGTGTGTGTGTGTGTGTGTGTGTGTGTGTGTGCGTGCGCGCGCGTGCGTGCGTGTGTGCGTGCGTACGTGCGTGTATGTGTGTGTGTGTGTATGTATACGCCTGGATCTCAGCTTCTACACGATCGATTTTAACCGGACAGGTCTCATTTTTTTTGTTTTTTTTTTGTGACGGCGGGTCAAAAATCCGTTTTTTGATTGGGCCGATGTGTTTTTTTTTTATTTCGAATTTTCGATTTTCTCAAAATTTATTTTCGCTTTTTTTTAATGAAATGATCGGATATTTTAATCGGATAGGTAGCATTCGAAGGAGAATTAAAATACCTATATTTTCCAAAAAAAAAAAATTTCTAGCTATCCCGGTTCTTTTGTTATTAACGAAAACGTGTTTTTTTTTTTTAAAGCTTATAACTCACAAACTTAACGGTCAATTTTTTAGAGAAATATCATGATAATGCAGAATATAAATAGCTATAATCTGTAAAAATTTGAATCCATTCTTTTGGTTAGTTTTTGAGAAAAAAATTGAAAAATGAAAAAAATGAGTTTTGTATATCCAACGATTACGGGAGTAAAATTGACTTAATCGCTTCAAAATTCTTTGTAGAGGTAGATTTTTGATATTTCTCAGTCGAGTTCGTTGCGCAAAATGATTGGTCCATAAATTTCAGAGATATTTGAGGTTAAAATTTTTTTAAATTTTTTTTCAAATTGTAATTTCTGGAGAACGACTCTATCTATCCGAATGGGGTAGACAGCATTCGAAAGAGAATTAAAATATCTATATTTCATAAAAAAAATTAATTTTCTATCTATGACGGTTCTTTAGTTATCAATAAAAACAAAAACGTGTGTTTTTTTTAAAGATTATAACTTCATAATGATGTTATCCTCTTTTTAAAAAATGATGGATGAAATCTCTTATCACAATAAGACTGTTTTGATTCGTTGTTGTAGACTTATTTGATTGGTCTATATAGTATAGGCGCCAAAAAATATAATGTCTGAATTTTCAAGATTGAATTCTTGAGTTTAAGTATACAAAAATGATGAATAATTAAAAAAAAAATTTCATTATTTTATTTATCAAACTTACATTATTATCGTAGAATTTAAACTCAAACAAACTTTTAAATTGGAACTAACTTGATCATGTTCATAACCTCAAAAACAAAAAAAAAATAGATAAATAATACGCGCTAAGTGCGTTAAATGTAGCTAGTATATTATATCTTATATGTTATATATGTATATATTATGTTAAATCTAGGGCATTCTTGCCCGTTGATCTAAATAAATAAATAAATTTAAATATAAATACTTTTATTTTTAATACAAAGATCTCTTTTATTTTTATTTAATATAATTTTACTTCATCAATAGAATAAAATCTGTTAACATCATTTGGTTACTTTTCATTAATAAATTTAATTATAATTATGTCATAAATTTTTGCGAAAAGTATAAATTTTGTTATTAAAAATTAATTAATGGAATCAGCAAATTAAGTTTGAGGAAGCTACGAACCAATGAATTGGCAGCGGTTTTTAACCTCGTGCATGAATTTAAATGAACAATTAGCTATAACTTTATGAGTTATAAATAATTGTGACTTTTTCCTTTGGCGAGGCCCCGTGAAATTACTAAGCGAACAAAATGAGACTTTCAAAACTGAAATCGGTTGAGAAACACGAAAGATTCCCGTAATTTATTTATCAATAACGGTTTTTAGTCACAATATCTAGTTTCTTGAATATCGATATTTTGGGAAAGAAATTATCTCAGTCACGTCAAATACACTTTATTTATAATACATCGACTATCTCTATCATATTAAATACATTTTTTATATTTTAGGTAACCTCTTCATTTAGCACTGATTTGACTAGGGAGGTTAGTGAGGAGCCACCTTAAGAATTATTTTAATAATTATTTTACCATGTATACACATCTGACGCGTATCCCCTGCCTACCTGCACGGAAAAAAATTTCTTGGAGTATGACTACTCCAACGCCGGTAGTGACAGTAGGAAATATCGTACAGTGTGACGTGAGCTCAATCTAAGTGGTATCTCAGGGAGGCGGAATATTTAGGAGGTAAAGGAATAGACGAGAAATATGGAATTAAGTTTAAAAAAATTTTGCGTATAAAAAAAAAGATAAAAAAAATAGTAGAGTACGATAAGTAGGGAATGGTAAATTATAAAAAGAAAAAAAAAAAGAAAAAAAAGGTAATAGAATTAGTACAATAAAACACCAAAAAAAGGCACGCGCTAGGTTTCTAATGCAAACGCGTTTCTTTTACACGGGTGCGCGAAACTCGAGAGAGTGTCGGACCTTCACCCTACGACACCGAGGAAACTCGGCGAGTATCGCACCCTTTGTGCTGTGAGCGGACGAACGTCCGCACCAAGCGAGGGTTCGGGTACTCTGTATGCCAATGGCGGATGCGCCTTCGGCGGGAGTCAGGCAGCGACTGTCCCTCACGAGAGTCTGGCGCTTTCTACTTCCTCCGTCATCGTGAGGAGGAGAGCGATTGCGCTCCGAATTCTATTTCGGAGCAAGCAAACGCTTTTTGGGGAAGAGGGGAGAGTTCTCTGGTCGCTGATTGGCCGCGGCGAGTGGCGGCGTCAGCTGCACGACGGCGACCGCGTACAGCAGCCACAAGCGAAAACTTGGGCCTCCCCTCTCCTCTGCAGGCGCGCGAGCGAGTACAATGGCACCGAGCTTCCGCGAAGCTCGCGGCTCGAGCTCGCGCCTACCCTTTTACCGGGAAAAAGTCGGTCGAGAAAAATCAATACTTTTTTTTTAAAATAGTATAAGACGTGCGGACGTCAAGTGAGTACAAGTCACTTTGGAATAGCGACAGCCAGCCTTTGGCACACTGAGTATGCCAATTGTCACGTGATCGGGCAGAAGTCGCAGCTCTTGTTTATGTCTCCCTAACCTAAAAATATTGACTTTTATATTTTAGGCTCTCGCAGTGTACTATTCGCCTTGTTAAAGGTAGCGCCCTCTGTGGCGGAATTGGAAAGTGAGCTAATGGGTGTAAACACCGTAAATACAATAGAAAAATCAACAAAATGGAGCAAAAAAATTGTTTAAAAAATAAATTGAAGTGGTGCAGTGTACCCCAATGTAAATTTATGAAAGGCTCTTCTGTACACTACTTTCCAGCTGATAAAAAGCTCCGAAAGAAGTGGATAATGGCTTGCAAGATAGGTAAAACCATAACATAGCCCCATAAAATGTTATGTGTGGTGGTCATATTGCTAAAGAAGATTACCTACATACAAAGTAAATTAATTTTAATACAAATTTTATGGTAATTGATAATTATCGCAATTATTAAAACAATATTAAGAATAAAAAAATGATTTTTTGCATTGAATCCGCAAAAATTAATGTTAATAACATTATGTTTTAATTTATTTCGTTGCGGATTCAGTGCTAAAAATCATTATTTTATTCTTAATATTGTTATAATAATTACGATAATTATTAATTACCATAAAATTTGTATTAAAATTAATTTACTTTGTATGTAGGTTCTTTAGCAATATGGGCACCACACATTAACATTTTATGGGGTTATGTTATGGTTTTACCTATCTTGCAAGCCATTATCCACTTCTTTCGGAGCTTTTTATCAGCTGGAAAATAGTGTACAGAAGAGCCTTTCATAAATTTACATTGGGGTACACTGCACCACTTCAATTTATTTTTTAAACGATTTTTTTGCTCCATTTTGTTGATTTTTCTATTGTATTTACGATGTTTACACCCATTAGCTCACTTTCCAATTCCGCCACAGAGGGCGCTATCGCTACCTTTAACAAGGCGAATACTGTTTGAAACCCATATGTAAGGTAATTATTTACGACATGAGATGTTCTCCGCACAAGCGAAGCGAGTAATAATATCTAAGTACCTCTCAAACCAATCTCATAATGTACTATTCACGCAATTACCGCTCCCGCTCGATTGGCACACTGAGTGCGTCAAATTGGCAGAGCCACTACAGAAATCTATAGCGCTGCTGCTCTAGTAGTTGTGGTTGGGTGAGTCCCGGAAATTTTTTTCCGTGTGGGGTTAAGAGTTATTTAAATAAAATTACGTGTAACTATCTGAAGCGTCCACATTTATAAGTTGCCGACAGTTTCACTTTCTCCGTCATTTTTTATTTATAAAGTTGTACTGAAACATATATAAAGAGATATAGCTGCAACATGTGAAAGAGTGTCTTACAACTTATTTTTAAATATTGGAAAATTATTATGTTATGATTTGGTATTTGTTATCTTTATTGATAATCATTATTTTACGGGACTATCACTAAACGTGAACGATATGCACTATTCAATTTTTAAAAAAGTGTTAAATTCACGAAAGAACTGAATGAAACGGTGAAATTGGATGAATTTCGAAAAGCAGATATCGAAGAGGCAAAATAGAACTGATTGTAATAGATAAACGTTAACATTGATAAATTAAATCAAGTTATTAAAAAAATAGACCGAATAAACCGAGAACTAATGAAAAATCAAGTACTAAAATCAATAACTGTTCTGTAAAAAATGGTGGTTATATATGAGCCATTCTTTTAAAAACGGGACAAGTTTGTACCTCGGGTTCTTCAATTTGTTTCTCTAACTTTGAGAAATGTTTATGTACCCTATAAAAAGTGGAAAAATGCCCTTGTTAAGCTGTTTAGGGCACTTCTTTTGGCGCGCAATTTGAATTTAAAAAAATTTTAAAAGTGACTTTTAACTTCTTTTGCTTTTTCCTAGAGGAAGCTTTGTGATAGTATAAAAAAAAAGTTTATGAGATAATGTGTTAGGAACGTTATTTAGCAAATTTGGAATCGAAATACACTATTTTTAGAAAATGCCCATATGGATGTGTGTGTGTGTGTGTGTGTGTGTGTGTGTGTGTGTGTGCGTGTGTGTGTGCGTATGTATACCGCTTTATCTCAGGATCTATTCGGTCGATTTTAACCGGACAGTTCTAATTTTTTTTGTGTGATGGCGGCTCAAAAATACGTTTTTTTATTGGGCCGATGCGTTTTTGTTTTATTTTGAATTTTCGATTTTCTCAAAATTTATTTTTGGTTTTTTTTAATGATAGGATCGAGATATTTTAATCGGATAGGTAGCATTCGAAAGAGTATTAAAATACCTATATTTTCGAAAAAAAAATTTTTTCTAGCTATCATGGTTGTTTTGTTATTAACAAAATCGTGTTTTTTTTAAAAAGCTTATACCTCCCAAACTAAATGGTCAATTTTTTGGAGAAAAATCACGATAATGCAGAATATAAATAGCTATAATCTGTAAAAATTTGAATCCATTCTTTTGGTTAGTTTTTTCGAAAAAAATTTAAAAATGAATAAAACGAGTTTTGTATGTCGCACGATTACGGGAGTAAAACTGACTTAATTGCCTCAAAATTCCTTGTAGATGTAGATTTTGTTCGTTGGGCAAAGTGATTGGTTAGTAAATTTAAGAGATATTTGAGGTTAAAATTTTTTTAACATTTTTTTCAAATCGTAATTTCTCGAGAACGGCTTTATGTATCTGAATCGGATATATAGCATTCGAAAGAGAATTAAAATACCTATATTTTCTAAAAAAAATTAATTTTCTAGCTATCATGGTTCATTTGTTATTAACAAAAACGTAAACATTGAAAAAAGAAAAAAAATGAGTTTGGTATGTTCAACCATTGCGGGAGTAAAATTGACTTAATCGATTCAAAATTTCTTGTAGAGGTAGATTTTGAATAGTTCTCGGCTTAGTTCTTTGGGAAAACGATTGGTCTATAAATTTGAGAGATATTTGAGGTTAAAATGAACCTTTTTTTCAAATCGTAATTTCTCGAGAACGGCTCGAAAACAAATTTAGGGGCATAGGTTACCACACGTACCGTGCGTTTGCAGATCGATTGTGATAGAGTCTATAACCCAAGGATCAATTAGTAATACATTCTGAATTCTCTGTATGCACAATAATATATACAGAAAACTGTATACAGAAATACGTATACATAAAATTGTACAATAATAATTGCTTTTTAATAATATTAAATAGAAAGAGTAAAAATAAAAAGCAAAAAAATATATATTACATATAGTCTCACCGTATTTTTTTTTTTTTGAGGTTAATTTACAGCGTGCTTCAACGATACATGAAATTAGCTAGATCGCCAATTAGAGGCCGAGAAATACGTTTAACAATAATTTTGACTGCACTTCGATATTAACGGAGTTATAGGTAGGTTATTTTGTATTATTAATATCTTAACATAATAGTACTTTTGTGTTGACACATTATCAAAGCTAATAAATGATTTAAAGAATATGAAATAATGTGTAATTTTTGGAAATACTAATGAATTTGTAAATTATTGAAAAAACATGTAGAATGAATAAACATATTTTATATTTGAACTATATAATATACATATAATATAACTATATAATATATAATATACATGTGGGAGCGATAAATTCATTTGGAGGAAGCTACGTGCCAATATATTGGCAGCGGTTTTTTTTTTTTGTACTAAAGTGTACCTTTCTTTTACATACATTACGCCTTTTATTATTATAATTAACAAACCTGTGGTATGATTTATTTTCATAAAGATCCTTACAAGCTGTATCGAACCTCCATAAGGGAAACCACTCGACAATGAATATATTCATAAGTGTACGTGGAAAAAACTTAATATTGCCAAAAAGTTATTTCTTAACTTTCTGAAAGCTTTTTTATAGTGTTGGCTTATAAGTGATCATTTAACGTGTTGTTATTTTATTGTATATGAATCATTTCGGATATTTTCGATTGCTGTAATTAAGTTCTCTGTCTAGAATCTGAGCATTTTCCCAATCAAATTCATGAGCATTCATCATTGTTGAGAAACAACAGAATCTTTACATTTTTACTTTTTGTGTTCATCCAGTCTGTCATGCAACGCTCTTTTTGTTTCTCCAATGGAACATCAAGAACAAGTTTTACAATTGAATTTTTATACGATTTCAGTTTGATTTAATTTTTTGTATACTGTCTTTACCTGCTTTTATTATATTGTTTTTTCTGAGGTATGATTCATTATAGGGAGACGGAACGAATATTAAATTTGTTTTTCAAAATGCGAGAACATTTGTAAAATAAATCTTTGTGATAAGAATTACTTTTTTGAACCGTGTTTATCGCACTCGCTGAGCTCACGCGCTAACCTCATCGTGAAAAAAAGGATTTCTTATGCACGGCTAAGCGTGACAGTGGGCTTAGGGCAGGCAGTGTTATAAAATTCTGTACTATACTTGTAACCTAAGTAGAACTGTGCACGGCATGATTAGGACCTTCACTACGCTCGAGTCCTAATTTCACACCGCGCAAAGATACACGCGTGTACACGAAAAGATACCGCGCCTGTACACGAAAACTATTTTTGTTAAAATTAAAATTAATTTTAATAAATAAACTGATATTATGGTATAATGTTTTTCTTATTACAGAGATCATAAACACGATATTAAATAATGGAGTCGAGGAAACGCTGTGGACCTCGGTATTCTGAAAGACATGTTCGACGGATAAAGGCACCTAAAAAGAAATCTTTTTTTCAAGAAGTAGATACTAAATTTTTAGAATACTTAGATTTAGCCACTAATTACGACGAAAAAGTCCATACTTCTAGTCAAACCATTCCCGAGGATAATAGAGCTTCATGTCCTTTTTCAGAAGATCAATTGTATATTTTTGGTGCAAGTAGAATGCTAGATAGCCTTACAAACAGTGAGAAAGAATCGACTACGGTATCAAATATTAAACCGACAGTAAGTGTGGTTCATTCAGAGAAAGATAATGTTTGTAATGATGAAACTCTCTTTATAAAACAAGAAGAACGACATGCACATGTAGAATTTTCACAACAAAAACAAGAGTCTGAAGAATTCGATAAGGATCGATTAATTGCATACCTTAAAGATCCATGCACTGATACTGAAGATAGTTCTGAAAGCGATGATGATGAATCTGAAGAAATAGATAACTTTGACGATAAAAAAGACTCGAAATTCGTTAATGATATTCAACTGTGGGCTGTAAAGTATATACACGTTGTTCCACAAATGGCAGTTGATGATTTATTGAACATTTTAAAAGAAAATACGAATACAAAATTTCCGAAAAATTCAAAATCTCTTCTAAAAACCCCTAGATCGACTGAAATATTTAAAATGGATACTGGACAATATTGCCACTATGGTCTACGAAGAGCACTTACGATATTTGTTATAAATCTTACTAAAAAAAAGATAAATACCGATAAGTTAGAAATCCTGGTTAATATTGATGGTGCTCCATTAGCAACTTCGTCAGGAAAAGGTTTATGGTTGATTTCTTGTTCAGAAAAAATACTAAAGAATGTTGAAGTTGTTGGGATATATTATGGAGAGGATAAACCATCTGATTGCAACAATTTACTGAAGATGTTTTATGAAGAGATCACTAATTTACTAAACGAAGGTTTTGAATATGATAACAAGGTGTATGGGGTAAAACTACATGCTTTAGTATGCGATGTTCCTGCTAAAGCATATATTTTAAATGTGAAATATCACACTGGCTACTGGAGTTGTACAAAATGTGTTATTAACCTTTAGAGGACGGGATGGCCCCTATACGGGCCATGCCCATGATCGACCCTTTACATGTGTTAGTTTTGAGATGTGAGACATCACAAAAACTCGATTTCTATAGAAAAGTGAGAGAAAACAGTAAACCCAAATCCCCGTCCTCTAAAGGTTAAAGGGAAATGGTTCGGTAAAGTTTGTTTTCCGGGACATGCTCAAAGGAAAAGGACTGACATAGGTTTTAAGGAAAATCAATATATTAATGATGGAATAAACGACGGATATCAACACGGCGAAACAATTTTAACCAATATTCCGAATTTTGGAATGGTTACTAATGTTGTTTTAGATTATATGCATTTAGTGTGCCTTGGAGTAATGCTAAAGTTAATTGATTTATGGACAAATGGCCCTGTAACCGTTAAACAATCGGCAGATCAGTGGAAAAATACTTCTGATAGATTACTTCATTTCAAAGATGTCATGCCTTCAGACTTCAGCAGGAAGCCGAGATCGCTTAAAAACGCAAGACGTCTGTGGAAAGCTCACGAATTAAGACAATTTTTGATATATTCTGGGCCAATAGTTCTTCGTGATACTCTAAGAGAAAGTTTATACATTAATTTTTTACATTTCCATGTTGCCATCACAATATTAACAAATCCTGTATTATGTAAAAATGAAGAATATTTAAATTTAAGTGATAATTTACTAAAAAAGTTTGTTGAAAACTATGAAGTTCTTTATGGTTCTGAAAATGTATCATACAATGTTCATAATTTATTACACCTTACTGAAGATGTGAGAAATTACGGTTCATTAGATGACTGTAGTGCTTTCAGATTCGAAAACTACATAGGTAAATTAAAAAATTAATTAGAAAAGGAGATAAACCATTACAACAATTAGCCAGGAGATTAGCTGAGGTAAGCGCAGCAAAGAGTATAGAAGAAGATGAAGATGAATGTAATATCAAATTAAAACATCCCCATTCTGATGGACCAATATTAACACCATTTTCACATCAAGATCAGCAATTCAAGATTTTAGAAAAGGGAGCGTTACATCTGAAGTGTTATGATGAGAGAAATAATAATATACTCTTGAAAAGTGGAGTCTACATAGAATGTTTAAATTTTATGAAAGTCATGGAGATGATTTACATTGTCGGTAAAGAATTTAAAACGATTAGCAATTTTTATTCCTTTCCTATTAATTCCCTTTTACTACAAATAGCAATAGTAGATACTTCAAAAAACATAAAATTGTATAAATATGAAAATATAATATCAAAAGTATGTAAAATACCGTATAAAAAAAGTTTTGTAATGTTTCCTATGATTCATACCTGTAATAGCTTAAAAGCAGAATAAAGCAATAAAAAGACTAATTCGTGCATCTAAAAAATAACACACACACACACACACACACACACACACACACGCGCGCGCGCGCACGCGCACGCACGCACGCACACACACATACACACACACACCCCCCAAATATCCTCAAAGAGCCCTCAGCTGAGTTCTTTGGACAAAATGATTGGTACATAAATTTCAAAGATATTTGAGGTTAAAACTTTTTTAACCTGTTTTTGCTTCCTCCTAGAGGAAGCTTTGTGATAGTAAAAAAAAAGTTTGTGAGATAATGTCTTAGGAATGTTGTATAGAAAATTTGGAATCGAAATACACCATTTTTAGAAAATGTCCGTATGGATGTGTGTGTGTGTGTGTGTGTGTGTGTGTGTGTGTGTATGTATGTCCGTATACTCTGATATCTCATGATCTACTCAACCGATTTTAACGAGAGAGTGATCATTTTTTCAGATTTTGCTTCAACAATTGGGGTCAATATTTTATTTTTGTCAAAATCAATTTTTTTGTTTTTTATCGCCATTTTTAAATTTTCAAAATTTTTATTTTCAATTTTTTTATATTTAGAACAAATATTATTTATATACGATAAATTCTCTGTATGCAGAATAAAATTTTCTACAATTAAAAAAAAAAAAAAACCGTTAGCTATATTTCGTCATAAGTTATTCATGAAAACGTCATTTTTAGTAAATAGGTTATATTTCAAAATTAAAAAAAGATATTAACATGAATATTTTTTTGGTTATAAAGAATACTGAGTACTATAACTTACTAAATTTTTAGGTTTTTTTATTCATTATTTTTGGAGAAAAAAAATAATTTATAAAAAAAAGTGTTTTTTTTTGTCGTTCAATAACTAGAGTAAAATTGGCTTAATCAGTTTGAAATTCTTTGTAGGGGTAGATTTTGTATACCAATCGAGTGAGTTCTTTGGGCAAAAGGATTGATCCATAAATTTCGAAGATATTTGAGGTTAAAATTTTTTTCAATTTTTTTTTAAATCGTAATTTCTCGAGAACGGCTCTGTGTATCTAAATGGGGTGGGTGGTATTCGAAAGAGAATTAAATTACCTATATTTTCTAAAAAAAATTAATTCTCTAGCTATCACGATTCTTTTGTTATTAACAAAAACGTAAAAATTGAAAAATGAAAAAAAAAGAGTTTTATATGTTCAACTATTACAAGAGTAAAATTGTCTTATTCGCTTCAAAATTCATTGTAGAGGTATATTACTGATAGTTCTCGGATGAGTTCTTTTGCCAAAGTGATTGGTTCATAAATTTCGGAGATATTTGAGGTTAAAATTTTTTTCACTTTTTTTTTAAATCGTAATTTCTCGAGAACGGCTTTATGTATTTGAATCGGGTGGGCGGCATTCGAAAGAGAATTTCAAGACCTATATTTTCTAAAAAAAATTATTTGTCTAGCTATTACGGTTCTTTTGTTATTAATAAAAACGTAAACATTGAAAAATGAAAAAAATGAGTTTGGTATGTCCAACTATTGCGGGAGTAAAAATTGACTTAAGCGCTTCAAAATTCCTCGTAGAGGTGGATTTTGGATAGTTTTCGGTCGAGTTATTCGGGCAAAATGATTGGTCCTTAAATTTCAAAGATATTTAAAAAATTTCAAGTTAATATTTTCCATAAAATTTTCCCAATTTTTTTTAAATGTATTGAGGATGGCTCTATGTATCTGAATGTGATGGGTAGCATTTGAAAGAGAATTAAAATATTAATATTTTCTAATACTTATAGCATTGACTCAGAGACTCAATTGCGGCGACACTTTGGGCCTTGCGGCCTTGTCCGTCAGCTCGTGTCCGGGGGCCTTTCTACATAAGTATGTGTGTTCTGTGTGTTCCGTGTGTTCCCGACAAAGACAGATAGGATCTGTTCCGTTTATGTAATACAGAGACAGACATAGAGAGAAGTTGTCTAGAACACTAGAACAGACAGAACACACATATGTAGAAAGGGCCCCGTGTGTGTTGTGTAGGTACGCGTATGCCCAAGCGCATGCGCTGCCGCTCGTTTGTCGTCGTAAAGGAATCGAGCCAATGAGGATCTCTATTGCACGACTGCAAAGTAGAAAACCCATCTCCAAAGCAGCATTACCTAGTGCAGAGAATATAGTTAGTTGTTTTTAAAGGGCGGCTTTGTACCAAAGTCTCAGTAAATCGTTCTCACTAATTTTAATTGTCGTAACGGACGAAGAAATGGAGTGAGTATTTCCGCCGACGAAGAAGAGAATGAAAGTTGCTTGCCGACCGTCGGATGACGAGCTACTTACTATTTAATATTCTCGTGTAAAATCAACTCCTGACGAGTTGTTAGACTTATAAAAACGATTTTAAGCCGTTTACATCGTACAAAATAAAGTATGAAATTTTAAATATTGGAAGTAAAAATTAATTAAAGGAATCAGTAAATCAAGTTTGAGGAAGCTACGTGCCAATGAATTGGCAGCGGTTTTTCAAATTGTATTTCCTCGAAAACGACTCTATGTATCTGAATGAGATGGGTAGCATTCGAAAGAGAATTAAAATACCTATATTTAATAAAAAAAATTTCTAGCTATCACGGTTCTTTTATTATTAACAAAAACGCTTCGTTCGCTGTAATTTATTTCAACAAACTTCGTGTCACTTTTGTTTTTGTAACCTAGCAACCCATTACTCCTACCAATTAAATCACCAAATTTTAAATATTAGAAGTAAAAATTAATTAAAAGAATCAATAAATTAAATTTGAGGAAGCTACGTGCCAATAACTTGGCAGCGGTTTTTTAAAGTTGTAATGACGTTCTTCTGACGTTTTCTTGAGTACCTTTTTTTCATTATTTGACGTTTCTTTCAAGTTTTTCTGACGTATTTATGATATTTTTATATGACGTTTTTATGACGTTATTATTACGTATTTACGAGTATATCTGCGAAAATCGATCTCAAAATGTTATTTAATGTATAACGTTATTTTTAAGTTGTAATGACGTTATTCTGACGTACCTTTTGAGTACCATTTGACGTTTTTCTTACGTTTTTCTGACGTATTTATGATATTTTTATAACGTCAGTATGACGTCATTACAACGTCAAAATTTATAAAAATTCTGTTATAAAAGAAAATACAGCGGACATTTTCAACGTTTTTCTGACGTCATAATGACATCAGAAAAAATTGTTTTTTCTGACGTCACGTGGTCACAAATATGACGTCATAACGACGTTGAAAAAACGTTTTGTTCTAATAGGGAGCTTTATCTTTGATACTGTTTAATTTATAGTAAAAGTTCAATAAATATCAAATAAGTAACATCTTTTGTGTTTAAATACACCCTACTGAAAAAAACCACATGGGATCCCACGTGGAATCCCACACGAGATCCCACGTGTGAATTTGATATGGGATCCCATGTGGCATCCCACGTTTAAACTCGAAGCATGAATTCCCACATGAGATCCCACAAGAGATCCCACATGGGATCTCATGTGGGATATCATGCGTTTAACTTGAGTACGGGATCTCATGCAGATATGGCGTAAAACTTTGAGTCCCCCATTGTAAGTAACGGAGTTATCAAAAACAAGGCAAGCCTTGTAATTAGGACGCTTCACAAAGAGTCATTTGAACGGTTGACTTACACGCCTTATATACTCTTGGCCGTCCAACTTATCCACAGATAGCACTACCGAAGCACCGCATAGCGGATAAATAGCCGAAGCTTACTTATGGAGAGCCGTCCATCACAAGTTCTGCTTTGTCACCGCAATGCGGCGTTCCGATAGCGCTTTCTGTGAATACACTGGATGGCCAAGAGTATATAAGCCGTGTAAGTCAGCCGTTCAAATAACTCTTTACGAAGAGTCCTAATTACAAGGCTTGCCTTATTTTTTATATCCCCGTTACTCACAATGGGGGACCCAAAGTTTTACGCCATATCTGCATGAGATCCCGTACTCAAGTTAAACGCATCATATCCCACATGAGATCCTATGTGGGATCTCTTGTGGGATCTCATGTGGGAATTCATGCTTCGAGTTCAAACGTGGGATGCCACATGGGATCCCATATCAAATTCACACGTGGGATCTCGTGTGGGATTCCACGTGGGATCCTATGTGGGATCCCATGTGTTTTTTTTCAGTAGGACATACTTATTATACCTAATATTTCTCTCTAAAAAAAATGAAAGCTAAAATCTGTCATCACAATAGGCTTGTAATGAATAAAGTATTAGTGTTTGTTAACATAATACTACTGGAGCTAAATCTATTCAATTAATGACTTTGAAATTTTGTGAAAACAATTAGTGCTTATAGATATGCAATGCTGATTAATTGTTTTTCATTCTTTAAATCTTGCTCAGGGTTTGTTTTACAATTGATACATTTAATATACGAGATAGGCAACTCGTGTCTGTAATTTAATTTCGATGATTAGTTTTTGAGATCTTTAAAATGAAGAATTCGGACATTTTTTGCATATCTTCTGTTGACACGAAGATGTCTTACTATTTTTTCTTTATATGCTACATGTTTTTAAATTGAATTAAAATTAAAATCTTTTTGCTAACGTTAAATTGATTTTTTTACATGTTTTAATCTTGTTAATTGTTACTAGCTATTTTAATACATATATTTTAATAGGTATTAAACTACTGGGTCGAAAACGGGTGGTCAGACGGATGGACATTTTGGCTTTTTAATATAATTGTGTGTTATGTGTTATGTTATTTATCACTTTATTTTACAAGTCGTTTAATATATATAAATGATTATCTTAATACCCTAAAAATTTAATTATTATATTGAACAACCTACTTATATTTATTTTTATCATAATTGTATGTAATCAATATATCGTTTTCGTATGCCATGAATACATAGCGGCTAATTTTATAATTATCATGCCATCTATCGGGATAATTTTATTATTTATATACTCTCTGTTTTATCGACATAGTTCTAATACCGATTCAAATTTGTTACTAGGCGCTATGGAACTAATCTGCGATTGGTCGGAGCATTTTGAAATGCACGCTTCTGATTGGTTGCAATTTCGTCGTTTCGGAACAATGACCATGATTCGAATTATCAATCACAACACCCCACAATGTAACAAAATAGCTATTATATACAGTTTAGTAGATAGAGCATTTAAACTATCACATGAAACCTTTCATAATAAAAATATAGCCTTGATCAAAGAATTATTGTTACATAATAATTATCCTTTAGAATTAATTAAAATATATATAAAAAAACGATTAAAGAAATTAACAAATACACAGAATTCAAGATTAAATAGTAGAAATAGAAAGATGTTTATCAGCTTACCTTATGTAAAAGAATTTGAAAACTTTATGAATTTACTTTTCAAAAAATTTGATACTAATATAGTATATA
The DNA here is from genome assembly GCA_036365515.1 of Torymus aiolomorphi. NCBI lineage: Eukaryota > Metazoa > Arthropoda > Insecta > Hymenoptera > Torymidae > Torymus > Torymus aiolomorphi. Next base: position 90,743,773 of record CM070873.1, on the reverse strand, counting down.
GCACTAATAATAAATTAAATACTATCATCAAATTAGGTAAAGATAAAAATCAAATTGGTGATAGTGCAAATGTTGATTATAAAATTAAGGGGGTGTCAAACTCAATTTTTACCGACAGAGCAAAAACCATCTTGTTTTTAGTAGAAAAAAAAAATATAACGATATATGAAAAATAATGAGTGTATTGCCCTCCGTAATAACATCATTAATCATTCTACAAAATCCCAAGTCAATATTCGGAAGCGTTTAAGGGGGTCCGAAAGTCAATTAAAAATTCAAATTTCGCGCCACAATATAGCAGACGAAAAAATAAGTAATTTGCCCATAACAAATAGTAAAAACAATATTACGGAAAACCAGGACTGCATTGCCCTCCGTTATATTATTATCTATCATTTTACAAAGTTTGAAGTTTCTATATAAATATTTCGCTGAATGGCATTTGAATTACTTGATTTTGAGACATTATTCAAATGCCATTCAGCGAAATATTTATATAGAAACTTCAAACTTTGTAAAATGATAGATAATAATGTAACGGAGGGCAATGCAGTCCTGGTTTTCCGTAATATTGTTTTTACTATTTGTTATAGGCAAATTATTTATTTTTTCGTCTGCTATATTGTGGCGCGAAATTTGAATTTTTAATTGACTTTCGGACCCCCTTAAGAATGGCATTTGAACGAAAATTTCGTTCAAATGCCATTCTTAGATGCCTTAAAATATCGACGTGAAACATTGCAGAATGATTAATAATGTGATTACGGAGGGCAATACACTCATGGTTTTGCATAATATTTAAAAAAATAATAGTTTTTGTTATCATGCGGTAAATAGTAAAGTTAATAAGTGAAAAATTTACCGTCTAAAAGACATTAGTGACCGCCTCTTACGGACATGTTACCGCGCAATGGTCATAGTCATATTGTTCGTGTATGATGTATTAGATACGTGTGATGTTTATCGTGCATGACAGCATGACGCTGAGCACTGCCGGGTGTCGAGCCGCGACGCACCCCCGCAGCCCCCGCTGAAGTGACAACAATGCGAGCTGATCACCGACCACGACGACGACGAGGTACGGTACCTATACCCTGGTTCGCACCGCGTGCAGAGCACACCCACGAGGCGGACGCCGCGTACTGTACAGCCATAACCTCACTTTGACGGGTCGCAGCTCCGTTATCGCGAGACGCATTCACGCATGTGTTAGGTGAAGGTGTCTCGGACTCTCGGTTGCGAGCGAGCGGGTACGTACGAGGTACGCTTGTGATTGTGTGCAAGTGAAGTGAGATAACTGCTGAGAAGAGGTAGTGAACCTGCAGCAGCAGCAGCAGGGGGCTCAAGAAGGAAGGATACACCATATAAAGAAGTTTGAAATCACCAGTACTTGCTATATGTTGACAGCTGTGTTTATATTGCTGCTAGCAGTCAGTTAAGTGTAGGTATTGTAATTTATGGTTATGGTACCTGTACATAGTCCGATACTACAAACATTTGCAACCTATCTTAACATTTAAATATTTTGTAGAAATAGTGCTAGATTTTCCCACCCATAGGTAACAGTGTGATAATTTATTCTAAGTAGAATTTTGTAAAAGATATTATTGATAATCCATTTCTTTAGTTTTTTTTTTCTGTAATGTAATTATTTTTCATATTGAATCCAAAAAATTTCTATTTTTGTTTTCCCTTTTCTTTTCTACACGAGTCAGGGTATTCAAATCTAAAATAACAACCGTTATTTACTAAACCAAATTTTTTTCCCAGTACAGTTCTTCAGCATCTATTGGAAGTTATAATGGACTCTCGATATGACTATTAATATGACCATCATAAGGCAGGAGACTTTTAAGAAAATAGCACCAAATTGGGAACTGCAACTTTGAAAAAACTACACAGTGGCATTACAGTGAGCAACCTTAAGTGAAGGGCTTCCTGATACATGCATCTGACAGCTTCATCTTCCAGATTATCCATGGAACCAGATCTAGTCTGTAAGTATTTTAATACTCTATGACCACTTTGTGGTCTCCTTTAACATATTTGATATTTACTTTGAGGTTACGTGTTTTCGAACTTAATTTAAAAGAGAATAAGAATGATAGAAATCTGCTTCTTAATGCATTGCATGGCATCATTTTTAAGCTGATTTTATCTTTTTGTAAGTAGGTATAATTTAATAAAAAAAAGAATGAAGTTATGCAATTTTTCAGATTTAGTAATAAGGCACTGCTTGTTTATTTTTTAGAACTATCAAACTGAAAAGTTACATATTTTCATTTTATTATTTAATTATGTTTAATAAAAACATAGACTAGTACTCTCAGAAAGATAAAGTCAACTCAGATATACATGAGATGTCTGAGATGCATTACTGGAGCGCATTACTATCATTCTTATACTCTTATGAATTAAGTACGGTAACATGACCTCAAAGTCAATATCGATCAGCAAGTGTTGAGTTATTGCCTTTTTTGTGTGTTTTTCAGAAAATTTTCAAGAAAGAAAGTTTTTCCCTACACTGGCTGATTGAAAAGGTCTTAAATTGGATATACAATCCCTCAGCATGTATTGCATTGTGTGAGGACATTTTGGTAAACTTTGAGCAAGGGTCTGGTGGTTTTAGTTGGAAATGCACATGCGTCTTTTCGACTTTTGAGTTCAAAAGATACATTGCCATTCTCACAACATATTTCTAACTTTACACACACCATGCAATACATACTGAGGGATTGTATATCGAATTTGAGATCTAAATATTCAGCAAGTGTTGAGTTAATGCCTTTTTTGTGTGTTTTTTAAGAAATTTTCAAGAAAAAAAGTTATTACCCAAAACTGGCTGATTGAAAAGGTCTGAAATTGGATATACAATCTCTCAGCATGTATTGCATTGTGTGAGGACATTTTGGTAAACTTTGAGCAAGGGTCTGGTGGTTTTAGTTGGAAATTCACATGCGCCTTTTCGACTCTTCAGTCCAAAAGATACATTGCCATTCTCTCAACATATTTCTAACTTTACACACACCATGCAACACATACTGAGGGATTGTATATCGAATTTGAGATCTAAATATTCAGCAAGTGTTGAGTTAATGCCTTTTTTGTGTGTTTTTTAGGAAATTTTCAAGAAAAAAAGTTATTACCCAAAACTGGCTGATTGAAAAGGTCTGAAATTGGATATACAATCCCTCAGCATGTATTGCATTGTGTGAGGACATTTTGGTAAACTTTGAGCAAGGGACTGGTGGTTTTAGTTGGAAATTCACATGCGCCTTTTCGACTTTTCAGTCCAAAAGATACATTGCCATTCTCTAAACATATTTCTAACTTTACACACACCATGCAATATATGCTGAGGGATTGTATATCGAATTTGAGATCTAAATAATTATCAAGTGTTGAGTTATTGCCTTTTTTGTGTGTTTTTAGGAAATTTTCAAGAAAAAAAGTTATTTCCCAAAACTGGCTGATCGAAAAGGTCTGAAATTGGATATACAATCCCTCAGCATGTATTGCATTGTGAGAGGACATTTTGGTAAACTTTGAGCAAGGGTCTGGTGGTTTTAGCTGGAAATGCACATGCGCCTTTTCGACTTTTGAGTCAAAAAGATACATTGCCATTCATTAAAACATATTTCTAACTTTACACACACCATGCAATACATGCTAAGGGATTGTATATCGAATTTGAGATCTAAACGATCATCAAGTGTTGAGTTATTGCCTTTTTTGTGTGTTTTTTAGGAAATTTTCAAGAAAAAAGGTTATTTCCCAAAACTGGCTGATAGAAAAGGTCTAAAATTGGATATACAATCCCTCAGCATGTATTGCATTGTGTGAGGAAATTTTGGTAAACTTTGAGCAAGGGTCTGGTGGTTTTAGTTGGAAATGCACAAGCGCCTTTTCGACTTTTGACTCCAAAAGATACATTGCCATTCTCTCAACATATTTCTAACATTACATACACCATGCAATACATGCTAAGGGATTGTATATCGAAATTGTGATCTAAATTTTCTGCAAGTGTTGTGTTATTGCCTTTTTTGTGTGTTTTTTAGGAAATTTTGAAGAAAAAAAGTTGTTTCCCAAAACTGGCTGATCGAAAAGGTTTGAAATTGGATATACAATCCCTCAGCATGTATTGCATTGTGTGAGGACATTTTGGTAAACTTTGAGCAAGGGTCTGGTGGTTTTAGTTGGAAATGCACATGTGCCTTTTCGACTTTTGAGTTCAAAAGATACATTGCCATTCTCTCAACATATTTCTAACTTTACACACACCATGCAACACATACTGAGGGATTGTATATCGAATTTGAGATCTAAATATTCAGCAAGTGTTGAGTTAATGCCTTTTTTGTGTGTTTTTTAGGAAATTTTCAAGAAAAAAAGTAATTCCCAAAACTGGCTGATCGAAAAGGTTTGAAATTGGATATACAATCCCTCAGCATGTATTGCATTGTGTGAGGACATTTTGGTAAACTTTGAGCAAGGGTCTGGTGGTTTTAGTTGGAAATGCACATGCGCCTTTTCGACTTTTGAGTCAAAAAGATACATTGCCATTCTTTAAAACATATTTCTAACTTTAAACACACCATGCAATACATGCTAAGGGATTGTATATCGAATTTGAGATCCAAATGATCATCAAGTGTTGAGTTATTGCCTTTTTTGTGTGTTTTTTAGAAAATTTTCAAGAAAAAAGGTTATTTCCCAAAACTGGCTGATCGGAAAGGTCTAAAATTGGATATACAATCCCTCAGCATGTATTGCATTGTGTGAGGAAATTTTGGTAAACTTTGAGCAAGGGTCTGGTGGTTTTAGTTGGAAATGCACATGCGCCTTTTCGACTTTTGACTCCAAAAGATACATTGCCATTCTCTCAACATATTTCTAACATTACATACACCATGCAATACATGCTAAGGGATTGCATATCGAATTTGAGATCTAAATATTCAGCAAGTGTTGTGTTATTGCCTTTTTTGTGTTTTTTAGGAAATTTTGAAGAAAAAAAGTTGTTTCCCAAACTGGCTGATCGAAAAGGTTTGAAATTGGATATACAATCCCTCAGCATGTATTGCATTGTGTGAGGAAATTTTGGTAAACTTTGAGCAAGGGTCTGGTGGTTTTAGTTGGAAATGCACATGCGCCTTTTCGACTTTTGAGTCCAAAAGATGCGTTTCCATCTTTTGGAATCCATCATTCTCTAAACATATTTCAAACTTTACACACACCATGCAATACATGCTGAGGGACTGTTTATCAAGTTTTAGATCTAAATAATCAGCAAGTGTGGAGATATTGCAATTTTTGTGGTCTTGTCAAGAAATTTTCAAGAAAAAAATTTATCCTACACTGGCTGATTGAAAAGATTTGAAATTATATATACAATTCCTAAGCATGCATTGTTTTTTGTGTGAACATTCTGGTGAACTTTAAGCGAGGGTCAGGTGGTCTCAGTTGGAAATGCACATGTGCCTTTTCGACTATTGAGTCTAAAAATCCCTTTCCATTTTCTACAAATATCTTAAAATTCACACATACTATGTTATACATGCTGAGGGATTATATATCAGATTTCAGATCTAATTAATCAGTAAGTGTGGAGATACTGCATTTTCTGTGTGTTTTTCAAGAAATTTTCAAGACAATAGTTATTTCCTCCATACTGGGAGATTGAGTAGATAATCGTCTATTCAATAAGCCCTCTTTAAAAATGTTAATAACTTTTTTCATGACTGTACAAATAAATGTGTTTGAAGTTCTGAACGTTCACGGTGAACGAAATATCGAAAATTTCCAAATTCGGTTTTTTTGTTATTATCTTTTAGAGATATGCATAAAACATCTACAAACTGCAAAATAAGTTATTTCCAAAGTGATTATCCCCCAAATCATCCCTAAAACCACCCCGACTAGACAATAAATGACAAAAAAAATTGGTACCATGAGAGTTTATTAATTTAAGACAAATTTATGACTGATATTTCTTCGAGATGCTTCCCTAGCATTGTCAAAAAATTGGCGATATGAAATTCGAACCGGATCCTTTCGCTTGGGGGTGCAATGGTGCTAAAATATCGGAAAACACACGAAAAATACGGATAAAAAAATCATGTCTCGTGAGTTTATTCATTTGAGACAAATTTTATGGCTGATATTTCTTCGAGATGCTGCCCTAGCATTGCAAAATAATTGGCGATATGAAATTCGAACCGGATCCTTTCGCTTGGGGGGTGCAAAGGGGCTAAAATAGCGGAAAATACACGAAACGTACCGAGAAAAAGTCATGTCTCGTGAGTTTATTAATTTAAGACAAATTTTATGACTGATATTTCTTTCAGATACTGCCCTAGCATTGAAAAAAATTTGCGATTTGAAATTCGAAACGGATCTTTTCGCTTGGGGGGTGCAAAGGAGCTAAAATAGCGGAAAATACACGAAAAATATATACGGCGAAAAAATAATGTCTCGTTAGTTTATTAATTTAAGACAAATTTTATGGCTGAAATTACTTCAAGATATTGCGATAGCTTTTTGAAAAAATTGCCTTTACGAAAATCGATTCGGAACCTTTCGCTTGTTGCTGAGGGGGGGGGGGGGCTGGAAAGGGGCTGAAATAGCGAAAAATAATCCATTACGACTGAAAAAAAATCAGCTCTCGGGAGTTTATTAATTCGAAAATTTTTGTTTTTTTTTTTGTCATTATATTTTCTGGAGGGGAGATGAGTGCAAAGATATTTGAAATGTACATTTTTTCATAGTTTTTTCAATCTGCAGTTACTCAAGAACGGTTTCATGTGAAACTTTATAATTCATAGGAGATATTGTATATTGCACCTCATTAATTTTTCGATTTTTGTTATTATATTTTTATCTTTTTTTTTTTAACGGCAATATTGCTTCGGTTTTATTAATGTTATAAAAGCCAAATAAGATTTTGAAAATATGGCTTATTGATATAAGGTAAAGTATGCAGATGTGAGTTGTGGGACAGTTTCGAGCATATTTTTTTGTAATCTTTTGTAGTACCATATCGAAGCATAATACATGAAAAATCATCACCTCAGCAGATAGCTCGTGTTTGGAGATTTATTTAAAAAAACAAGTTTTTTTCGTTGCTGGTGTTTTGAAATAATCGCATTCAAAGAAATTAACTATTGTCTGATGAGTGGGTCACACTAATTTACTTGGGAGCTGTAGTAGGACGTCCGTCCGGATGCAATAATGGGACTATACTTTTTAACGTGTTTCGGACTGTCTCACTGCTGTGATATGAAAATCAAGAGGTACCTTACGTGGGACAAGGATTTTGCTAAATGCATTCGGAAAATTAGCCTCGAAAAGTTGGTACCATGTTATGCACTATTTTCATCTGCGAAATCAACAAAATAACGAAGTGATTACATAGTAAACACCATAAATAATGCTAATAAATTAATGACATTATCGTCTTAAGTGTTTATTGTAGATTTTTTATTGCTGCCCTACTACTGGTCCGAAAATTGTCTTTGTCCCAGTACTGCTTCCTTTCTTAGTTAATTTTCAGTTATTACTGAAATCGTTTTTTCCGTAAACAGTTTGTATCACAAACATCGACTTTTCGATTTTTAATACATTATTTTTCCATTTTATATACTATTAAAGCTCATATTATTTATGTATTATTAATGAACTTTCTAGTAGTATTATGTTTTTCACTATTTAATAAAAAAACAAAACAATTTTGATAGTTATAATTTGTCCATAGCGATTATTGATTAATACGTGATTTGCTGTCCATAGTTCATGTTTGAAAAACATAAAGAGATATTTTAATAAAATTAAACTATTTTGAATAGAACAACTCTCTTGGTTAGCATGTTAATCAAATGGAGGCATTTTTAGTTTATAGGTAAGGTAGTACTGTAAGGATTCGTGAGTCAATGCAGCGATCATGAAACAATAAGTATTATTTAACATTTTAATTAGTCAAATCATGTGTGAAAAAATTATTTATGAACTTATATGATTTTTTAAGTTAAGGGATAATTTAAGCATAGAGTAGAAAATAAATAATTTCTAATTGCACAAACACGTGATTCCCGTACTAACACAAAATAGGTTAGGAAAACATCGATTTTTTATTCTCAACAATAAATACCGTTTTAAAAAGGTCGTCGTAATACATTTTATTGTACTTATAAGAAAGTGCAGAATTTCTTGTTTAATAACATACTTCTTTATTTTTTAAAACCAACTTTTAAAATAACAAACTTTATTACTTTTCATCACAATTGATATGATTCATATTAACTGTAGTGTAAAAATGACTAATTTCAATCATTTTTATCTCAAAAAATAGGTTGGCTACATATATTTTAAGAAATAAAAAAAACTCCATAGAATTTTGTTACTTTCGAAACCCACTTTTTGATACATTACAGAACTACCTTAAGATTTAAATTGATGTTTAAATAAAACTATTTAAAATTATGATTATATTTTAAAGCATCTATAATATAATATTTCCATATTTTCTTTGTTGGCAGTAGCAACACATGTTTTCAATTTAAAATTTGGTCTGTTACAGGGTATACAAATTTATAATTTGACTATAATATTGTATAATGAATGTTCATTGTTTACGTAAATGAAAAAAATGACAAAACGTAAATAACTTGTTTGAAAATTAAACTCTCACATCAAGGAATAGGTAATTAAATCCGCAAATATCGATAATGTAATCAGTCTGTTAAAGAAAATAAATAAATAGGAATCACGCGCGTCATGTACTTAGCGACGCTCGGCAAATAGAAACTATATAAATGCTATGCAAATAGAACACTTGCCGAGCTGACGTTTCCCCCAGTCTTCACCAGCCAGAGGCGTGTCACACGTCATACTGATGGCGATCATATAGTACCTATAATGGGAGGCGCATATTTAGCGTAAAATACACTTTGTTCAATTCGCATATAATCGTATGCTAAGTTTCTAAGAAAAAAAACAAAAGACATTTATCGATAGATTTTTTCCTGCTCTTTCCAATGTTCCTATTACTTTTACTCCGAAACAATACTTCCTTCTGGTCGAAAATTCAAGTTGTCAGTTCAGAGTCATTTTTCTCAAAATATATCATGTTTTTGTTTGAAAATGCATTTTACCATTCGAAAGTACAATTCTTAAGCTACAAAAACTTCATTTTTTGAGTTCGAGAAATGAAGGGTTCAACAGTAACAAAGACAGCGACGAGCGGGCCGCACGCGCTCTTCACGCTGCGCCCGAGCGAGCTCTATACTAATAAATGTAGTGAACCATTTCGGTTTTTCATACTGAAAAATATCATTAAACAATAAAGCCTCAAACATCATTTTTATTAGTAGGTCACAAATTTAACTTTCAATCCTGTTAATTTCTAATTTTTTTTTATTTTTATTCGAATAGGAGGCGTTTCACGTCAACTGCCCCAGATCGGCGCGCGAGTTCCAAATCTTGCTATTTCCAACTCATGTTTATGATACTAATATATACTTAAAAAAATTGTTTGATAAGCGTTTTCAACGTATTTTTTCCTCAGCTTTCCAATGATATAGGCAATTTTTCCGAAATTTTCCATTTTCAGCTTCAAAAACTACAAAACATCTTATATCTCAAAAACCGCGCTGGGGCAGTTGACGTGAAACGCCTCATAGATATGATACAATTGGGAAGTTCCCGATACTGAAAATCGTTTTATCTAACTTTGCAGTATCTGCTAATAATTTGACATAGTGAAACGATGGAGTTTCAGGCACTGTTTTTGCTGAATCTAACCGTTGTTTTAGTTTATGTATAGTTTTTAAATATTCATCTTTAGATGAAAAAAAGCAAACAATATTTTCAAAATATTGTTACCCTCTCGTAAAGATCTTGTGGCGTTGGTATATAATTATCGGATACTTCCCGCGAACTTGCCCGCCTAGCATTACTTTTTACGAAAGCACCAATTCTATCACATTCATTTTCTCCGTGAGCAGTCCGATGACAATACCACTTTAACAGAAAAATCTTCATAGTGATGAAGAAGATTCTAGAAGTTGGGTATATTTTTTAAACATTTACTTCTTTAATGAAATCAAAAGATTTTTCAATGTAATTAATTATTATTTCTTGGATTTGGTAAAGTGCTACGGCATCGTGAATTAAATTGTCTGAAAAAATTATCATTTTTTTGTGTTCAATTTTAGAATCCGATCTTTTATGGTAAATGACTATTGTTGTCAAACTAAATTGATTATTATTATTATAGTAAAATTATTGCGCCACATATTATCCAATGAAAGCATAGTTTTCTGAAAAACCTAGAGAAATTAAAAATTATAAAAAAGTGAAATATATAACCTATATTAATAAAAATGATGTTTGAGAGCCCGCTGGGGCGCAGCGCGAAGAGCACCCGCGGCCGCTCGCCTCTTTTTTAATCTTATTACTTTTGAATCCTTCATTTCTCCAACTCGAAAAATTAGGGTCTTGAAGCTTAAGAGTTGTACTTTCCAATAAAATGCATTTTGAAAAAAGAACATGATTTACTGTGAGAAAAATGACTTTGAACTTTCAACTTGAATTTCCGACCAGAAGAAAGCGTTTCGGAGTAACAAACATAGCACCATTGGAAAGAGCAGGAAAAAGTCTATCGATATATGTCTTTTGTTTTTCTTTTAGAGACTCCGCATGCGATTATAAGCGAGTTAAACAAAGCGTATTTTACGCCCAAAAATGCGCCGCGTGCGCCTGCTGGCCCGCTTCTCATGCGGCGGACGCTCTCACATGTTCGAGGTTCGAGCGTAGCGTACTCACGCGAGCCAGCGGTGGCCGTACGGCCATACCGACTAGAGATGCAATGTGACAATGTCATAAATTTTTGGACGGTCTATTGACCGTCTATTGACTGTCGCCAGACCACTAGAAAAATGACGGAAATTGTCACAAATTTCAATGGTTAAATTAAGAACGGGTGCGTTCGATTTATAGAATTTATACGACGTAACAAATTCTATAAACCGAATAGACTAAAGATTAAATCTATCATTTTATTCAATTCAAACCAAAATCGAAGATGTGATAATTGAAAATGAATATAATTTGTAATTATAAATATAATATTAAATAAACTTATATAACTTTAAATGCTTTAAATAAGACAGTATTGTTTTGTAGAATTAATTTAGCTACTTATATCCTTATTTATAATGAAATATATTACTATTAAATAAATTATAAAAAATTTGTGACAAAATTCATGACCAAATAAAAAAAAGACGGTCATTTTGCAACTATATAGTTGAAGGGGGTATATTTGACCTTTTTTTTTAATGACCGTCTTGTCTTTTTACTGTTTGAAAAAATGACCGTCTATTTACAACGAAAAATTTGGAAATTACTTTATGACGGTCTTTTTTGTCCAAGGACGGTCTTTTTTTTTGTCATTCGACCAATGAAGAAAAAGACGGTCATTTTGCATCTCTAGTACCGACTCTCTCCGATTTCCCCCGCTCCGCAGCGATTCCAGGAACTGATCGCGCGCTGTATACAGTTTTGTTCGAGCGCCGCCGACTCTCGTGAGCTGCGTCAGCCGAACCACCTTCTACCGCTTCCGCCACTCCGTCTCGACTCAAGTCGCACTGATCGTGTGTATATGAATGGATATCTATATTATGTGTTCGGTCGTAGGGGAGTCGCGCGAGCCAACGCCAGCCGGGCACAGGCCATCTCTTCCCGATTTTCCCACTTCGCTCTAATTTGGCGCACTTATAGCTCGTAATTTAATAGATGAGTAAACAAAACGCTAAAATCAACTTTTCAATAAAAGAAATTATAATTAATGGTAAAAATTTGTTTTTTCGTTTAAGAGTAATTTTTCAAATTTTGTTTATTTCTTTTTTTGTACATTAAAACTAATGTTAGTTATACGTTAAATAATTAACGTACTTATAGCCAAGTGAAATTCTTCATAGTGTGAGAAAAGCGGCGTTAATAGTTATATTGTAGTATAGACTAAAACATGATGTTATGTAATAGATTAATTTAAAAAATAGAAAGAGATATATGGTATTGAAATATTTTTGATGTATATTATGAAAAGATTTATAATTTGTTAAATACTGTTGATCTTATTTTTTCTCAGAGAGAAAATCCATTTGTAAAAATAGTCGAATTTCTTTTTGTATTGATAGGTGGAGTAAATGAGATTCAAATGTAATATCAATTTTGTTAAGTGAGAGAGTTTACACATTTATCGCACTAGTTTGTTCGCTGCAAAGATTGGTTCATAAATCCTAAAGATATTTCAGATGTGAATTGTTCCATTGTTTTTTTCAAATCACAATTTTCCGTGGTGATATTATATATACGATATACGTGTGTACAATCGCATTAAGATTCGGCAACAATTGAGTTTTCATATTATTTAAAATAAAAGCGACTGTAAAATCATTAGTATGTGATGAGTAGATTTCAGGATTTCAAAGAAATTTGAATCAGACAGAACTTATTGTTTCTGCTGTTGCATACATTATTAAGAATAACACCGTTATATTGTCAAATCTGATTTTCAATTGTAATTTTTCGTTTCTATAATATTGTATTTTTCGAAAAACCTCCAGTCATTGACACGAAATTCCGATCTTTATGCACGAGAATTTTTTCTTTTTTAGAAAAACTAACAGGAAAATTTTTCGCCGATGTAAATGATTTTCTCTGCTTGAGTAACGTACGCTAAATTCCGTAACGTATGTGAAATGCATCTCGTAGGCCATACATCTAATGGATGTAATCAGTACATGCATAAACATATTTTTCCGATTCAGCATGCCTAAAATGCGATTTTACATATACATAAACTTTTAAAATCGCCTTTACTTCCCCTGTATAGATATATCGTTCGATACACGTGCGAAAGATTGTTCTACACTCGTGTGCTAGAATCAATACTTTCCCACTTGTATCGAAATATACTATTAAATATAAGAAGAAACTATATTTTGTAAACTTTAATTAAATGAGAAAAAAAATTACATTAGGCGCCCCTAACAGAAGGATTGGCGTTACTTTACATGGTATCATGGTCTTATACTTGTTCGCGTCAAAATCGTTTTTTTTTAACAGTTGCTTGAAACATGCATTTTTTCACGACTAAAAGTCGCATAGGAAATAGCGCATTCCGAGCGTTTTTTCAAAGTTTAGCGGGAAAAAAATTCTTTCCCCGCTAATTTCAACGTAATTTTGTAAAATTGTTCTCTTAGTGTCAAATTTATATATTATATACTTTTTTGGCTTGTTTAGATGATATAAGATAATTTTTAAAGTTTCAATCGTAAAATAACAAGAGTTATTACCACTTATACAAACAATTGAAAAAAATTACATTTCGATTTAAAATAAATATAAGAAAGACGCATATATTTGTAATAAGCTATGCAAATAAAAACAGAAAATGCAATGATTTGTAACTGCATAGTACATGACTCGAAATGCGCGATCCCCAGTGCCTACACAACTTTTATGCCTACAAAAAGGACCTCTCATGGATTCGTTAAAAAAAAGGTGTGTACTCATCACGGAAAGTAGAGCTATTTCAGACTCAGGTGAGGAGTTTTCAGCTCATTTTCTCTCCTTATTGCACAATATGCTATTTGGATGTGCTTATCCGTTATTCGATTTTATGGACTCGTTTCCAAACGTAGAAAATCAGGTATATTATGGACACGTATATCAAAAACGAATTTGCCTTAGTTTTCTGAAGAACATTTTCGAGGACGTAATGGAGGTATGAAAAAATACAAAAACCAAAACAATTTTTGTTTTTCAATTAATTTCTTACAAATAAAGTATTATGGCGATGGAATAAGTTTTGGCATACTACAGAAAAAATCGTTTTTCTCACATACATTTTACATTAGTCTATTATTACGAATATATTCCTCTCTTAAAAGAATGATGAAGGAAATGTGAAGCCGAAATAAAACCATTCCGATTGGCCAAGTCAGTTTAAAAGGAGCGCCCGATTGGTCGACGGTGACTTCAGTTTTTCGCTTACGGTCTTGACTGATTGGGCCGAATAAAACCCGCAAAGTTTGGAATAATGAAATATTTAAATAAAAGATATAAGTATAAATAGTATTAATCATTTGAAATGTGGTTTTGTATGACAAAAAAATATTAAAAGTTATCTGTAGTTAACAATGAAGGACTATGAATACTGTTCTGATTCCAGTTAAATTTCTAACAAACCAATTGCTTCCTCCTAGAGCAAGCTTTGTAATAGTACAATTTTTATAGCAACATAATGAATTATTTTCATCCAAAAAATTTGTGTTGAGTTAATAAACTCTCTAGAACTGATTTTTTTCCGTATTTTTTGTGTATTTTTCTCTATTTTAGCCCATTTGCACCCCCCAAGCGAAAGGTTCCGGATCCAATTTCATATCGCCAATTTTTTACCATGCTAGAGCAGTATCTCGAAGAAATATCAGCCAAAAAATTTGTCTTAAATTAATAAACTCACGAGACATGATTTTTTCTCGGTATTTTACGTGTATTTTCCGCTATTTTAGCCCATTTTCACCCCCTAAGCGAAAGGATCCGGTTCGAATTTCATATCGCCAATTTTTTTACAATGCTAGGGCAGCATCTCGAGGAAATATCAGCCATTAAATTTGTCTTAAATTAATAAACTCACGAGACATGATTATTTCTCGCTATTTTTCGTAGATTTTCCGCTATTTTAGCCCCTTTGCACCCCCTAAGCGAAAGGATCCGGTTCGAATTTCATATCGCCAATTTTTTTAGAATGCTAGGGCAGTATCTGGAAGAAATATCAGCGATAATATTTGTCTTAAATTAATAAACTCACGAGACATGATTTTTCCTCGGTATTTTACGTGTATTTTCCGCTATTTTAGCCCATTTGCACCACCTAAGCGAAAGGATCCGGTTAGAATTTCATATCGCCAATTTTTTTACAATGCTAGGGCAGCATCTCGAGGAAATATCAGCCATAAAATTTGTCTTAAATTAATAAACTCACGAGACATGATTTTTTTCTCGGTATTTTTCGTGTATTTTACACTACTTTAGCCCCTTTGCATCCCCCCAAGCTAAAGGATCCTGTTCGGATTTCATAGCGACAATTTTTTTTCAATGCTTGGGCGGTATCTGGAGGAAATATCAGCCATAAAATTTGTCTTAAATTAATAAACTCTCATGGTACCAATTTTTTTTGTCATTTATTGTCTAGTCGCGGTAGTTTTAGGGATGATTTGGGGGGGGTAATCACTTTGGAAATAACTTATTTTGCAATTTGTACATATTTTATGCATATCTTTAAGAGATAATAGCAAAAAAACCGAATTTGGAGATTTTCTATTTCGTTCACGGTGAACGTTCAGAACTTCCAACTCATAGGAGGAGGTGTTAGTTGGAAATGCACATGCGCTTTTTCGACTTGTCATTCCAAAGATCCCTTTCCATTCTCTACAAATATCTTAAACTTTACACACACTATGTTGTACATACTGAGGGATTATATACCAGGTTTTAGTTCTAAATAATCAGCAAGAGTGGAGATACTGCATTTTTGTGTGTTTTTCAAGGAGTTTTCAAGAAAAAAAGTTATTTTCTCCATACTAGCTAATTGAATATATCTGATATTGGATATACAATCCCTCTGTATGTACAGCGTTGTGTGTGGACATTCTGGTAAACTTTATGCGAGGGTCGGGAGGTCTTAGTTGGAAATGCACATGCGCGTTTTCGACTATTCATTCATAAGATCCCTTTCCATTCTCTACAAATGTCTTAACTTTACATCTATCTACTCCCTCTGTTCCTGGCAGGTCGATACTGCTATATTCATTCCTATACTGCTTAACACTTTATTAATATATTTTGTTTTGCCCTAGGCGAAGAGCTCCTGCAGAAGACAACACGTCTTCATATAATTCTACTCTCCTCTAGGGCAGCCAACGCAACTACCAAGTCCTGAAGACATCAGCTAGACAAACATATCGTAGAAGTGAGAGCGAAGGTGTATATATAGTTTGATCTGTGCCAGACTCGATTAAGTACTTCACTCCGGATTTGGACTTTATCTTGTAGTACAGCCGAACTTAGTCTCCAACATTCCATCGGTCTACTCCTCTGTTCCTGGCAGTCGATACTGCTATCCTCATCCCTACTGCTTAACACATTATTAATATATTTTGTATTGCCCTAGGTGAAGAGCTCCTGTAGAAGACAACACGTCTTCATATAATTCTACTCTTCTCGAGGGCAGCCAATGCAACTACCACTTCCCGAGGACATCACCTAGGCGAACACAACGGAGAAGGGAGGGCGAAGGTGTAATTGAATGTAGTTTGCGCTCCCGTGACAGACTCGAGTAAGTACTTCACTTCAGATTTGGACTGTATCCTGTAGTAAAGCCGAACCTAGCCTCCAACGTTCCATCTGTCTACTCCTCTGTTCCTGGCAGTTTGATACTGCTCTCCTCATCCTCACTGCCTAAAACATTATTAATATATTTTGTTTTGCTCTAGGCGAAGAGCTCCTGCAGAAGACAACACGTCTTCATATCATTCTACTCTCCTCGAGGGCAGCCAACGCAACTACCACTTCACGAGGACATCACATAGGAGAACACAAGAGAGAAGTAAGGGCGGAGGTGTATAGTTGAATGTAGTTTGCGCTCCCACGACAAACTCGAATAAGTACTTCAGTTCGGATTTGGACTTTATCCTGTAGTCTAGCCGAATCTAGCCTCCAACTTCCCATCTGTCTATTCCTCTGTTTCTGGCAGGTGGATACTGCAATCCTCATTCCTATACTGCTTAACACTTTATTAATATGTTTTGTTTTGCCCTAGGCTAAGAGCTCCTGCAGAAGACAACACGTCTTCATATATTTCTACTCTTCTCCAGGGCAGCCAACGCAACTACCACGACCTGAAGACATCAGCTAGACAAACGTATCGTAGAAGTGAGAGCGAAGGTGTATATACATATAGTTTGATCTCCTGTGCCAGACTCGAGTAAGTACTTCACTTCGGATTTGGACTTTATCTTGTAGTACAGCCGAACCTAGTCTCCAACTTTCCATCGGTCTACTCCTCTGTTCCTGGCACTTCGATACTACTATCCTCATCCCTGCTGCTTAACACATTATTAATATATTTTGTATTGCCCTAGGTGAAGAGCTCTTGTAGAAGACAACACGTCTTCATATAATTCTACTCTTGTCGAGGGCAACGCAACTACCACTTCCCGAGTACATCACCTAGGCGAACACAACGGGTAAGGGAGGGCGAAGGTGTAGTTGAATGTAGTTTGCGCTCCCGTGACAGGCTCGAGTAAGTACTTCACTTTGGATTTGGACTTTATCATGTAATATAGCCGAAAAAAGCCTCCAACTTTCCATCTGTCTACTCCTCTGTTGCTGGCAGTTCGATACTGCTCTCCTCATCCCCACTGCTTAACACATTATTAATATATTTTGTTTTGCTCTAGGCGAAGAATTCTTGCAGAAGATAACACGTCTTCATATAATTGTACTCTCCTCGACGGCAGCCAACGCAACTATCACTTCCCGAGGACATAACCTAGGCAGACACGACGGAGAAGGGACGGCGAAGGTATACTTGAATGTCTGTGCTCCCGCGACAGACTCGAGATGTAGTCTAGGCGCCAGGGGGGTTTCCGTTGCCGATGGATGTCCACACTTCCACCAAAGCTTTTCTTACGTATTTTTGTCTGCTGATTCTGAATTTCGAAGGTGGACAGTCGCCAGTCTGTTAGTTTTTTGTTATTAACAATTTAATTGTTTAAATTGCTGCCAAATCAATATGATTAATTATAACTGAATCCTAACTGCCTAAAACTGTAGTAAATTGATCTAGAAATATGCTCATTTTTTCAGAATTGAAAAATTTTTATTAGAACCCGAATTATTGCAAATTTAGTGCAATAACTCGCGAATTCGAGCGCAATCGTGCATAATTCTAAATCAATTTACTACAGTTTTAGACAGTTAGCGTTCATTTATAATTAATCATATTGATTTGGCAGCAATTTAAACAATTAAATTGTTAATAACAAAAAAACTAACAATCTGGCGATTGTCCACCTTCGAAATTCAGAATGAGCAGACAAAAATACGTAAGAAAAGCTTTGGTGGAGGCGTTGACATCCATCGGCCACGGAAACCCCCCTGGCGCCTAGACTAATGTTAGTATTTAGGGCACACCTGATTTTTAGGTACGAATTATACCTCCCCAAAAAATAACAGTTTTCTGCGGGTGCACACGGAAAGAAAACTCCTACTGCTACAGTTAAAACGACTTACTCGTGGAGTATAGGAGTTCCTTTACTATATAAGTACGGTGGTTTTAGCAATCTTGGTACCCATACTTTTATGGTATGGGTCGCTTACTTTTAAAGTATGTTGCTTTTCATACTACAACAGTTACACAATTATACGATCGTTGGATCAGCAGCATACCGACGTAACAGCGTCACACGATTTGAGTATACATTGCTTCCACCTTCAATTGTAAGGGAGAAATACTATAGCGGTAACGGTTGCTACCTGCTAATACGGAAATTACAACTATTATAAGGAAGTGTTACTTATCGATAATTGAAAGCATCGAATGCGTCGTCTAGGTCTTTGGGGTGGTCAATGATGGATTCTAGGTGGTTCGCTCCGTAGTTTTTTGCATTAAAATATCAGGGCGCATCTAATACGCAGTGCAGGTGTTTAGGGTAGCCGATGACGAGGTCTAGGTGGTGCGCTTCGTAGTCTTTTGCGTTTGGATATCAGGGCGCATCTAATACGTGGTCCAGGTCTTCGGGGAAGCCGATGACGATATTTAGGTGGTGCGCTCCGTAGTTTTTGGTTAATAGGTGTTGGATATGTCAAAACTTAAAGTATTACTAATCACGTATTTTTATATTATAAGTAAAAATCGTGATTATAAATAAATACTCGAACGTAATTACGTTCAAATTGGTATGTGTTTGTAATAAAAAAAAATAGTAAATAAAAAAATGCGTATAGGCGAAATACGCACAATTATTCATAATAAATAATGCGTATATGCGAAATGCGCACAATTATTTATCATACAAAAATGCGTATAGGCGAAATACGCACAATTATTTATAATAAAAATGCGTACAAGCGAAATACGCACAATTATTTACAATATCAAAAATTTGTATAAGCGAAATACGCACAGTTGTTTATAATGCAAAAATGCGTACAGACGAAATACGCACAATTATTAGTTATAAGGAAAGCTGTATGGGCGAACATATTTAATTATAATAGAAAAGAATTATAATTACATGAGTTTATTTAGTTATCTATTTATAAGAAACTAGATGTCTTGACACAAAATTAATTCTTTTCCGTTTTTTTTTTCAACAAAACTCATAAAATTTGAAAAGAAGCTAAAGAAACTTATGAGCCTAGCTCAATGAAATTATAGTAACTCTACTTTTGCCAACCATTCAGTAGCATGACAAGTATAATGCTAAATAATTAATAATGGCAATACCTCTAGAATTACAATTTTTGTTAAAATGTCCAATTTGCAGTTATGCGTTTATATGATGGAAGGTGTATATTTTAAAATGCCGATCAACTTAAATACCATACTCAGGTTCATTTGAAGTTCAACCCTTGGTCTCAAATTTTGTTACACCTTCCTGTTGTTTCAGGTATATGGGATATTTCACGTTAAGTCAGCAGCTCAGAATTTTAAAATCGCTGAAAACTCGTTTTCTTTTAGTTTTTATGTACAAAAAATGTTCCTCAAATTTTAGGTCGATATTTGCAAAAATAAAAAAGCTATGCAACATTGAAAATTCAATTTATTAGCAATTTTTGGTTAAAATCCAAGTTTATTCATTTTTTAACTCAAAATCTTGAAACTTTTTGCATAGTACATTGGTTGGCAAAAGGTTTGCATTTTTTCTGTAGAATGTGCCAGTATTTATTTTATGACCCTTTTTGAAAGTCTCTGATTGGCTGCTTCTTAGTATACCTTCATCAAAGGATATGGAGGCTGCGGCCAAATATTCTTTATTCGACAAATTTCTTTTTGTATTCTTCTTCGAAAACCCTTCAAAATGCTTTTTTGATCAATACTGGCCGAGCATAGGGAAAAAAGTTACAATTTTTTGAAATATCAAGAAAAATCCATAATTTCAATTTTTAATAACATGATTAAGGAAACTGAATATTATTCATACATCTTATGGCATGGACCGTACCACTGAATTTTGTTAGAGCATCAAATAGAACATTAGAAATATCTATTTTCAATAATATTAGGCTTACACAATAAGCGATACCTAATTATGAATGAAATTATCAGTCTGTTGCCTGATTTCATTTTGACAGCATTATAGTAATTAACCTCTATAGCTTAATTTATTATTAATTCATAATTAGGTATCGCTTATTGTGTAAGCTTAATATTATTGAAAATAGATATTTATAATGTTCTATTTGATGCTATAACAAAATTCAGTGGTACGGTCCATGCCATAAGATGTATGAATAATGTTCAGTTTCATTAATCATGTTATCAAAAATTGAAATTATGGATTTTTCTTGATATTTCAAAAAATTGTAATTTTTTTCGCTTTGCTCGGCCAGTATTGATCAAAAAAAGCATTTTGAAGGGTTTTCGAAGAAGAATACAAAAAATATTTGTCGAATAAAGAATATTTGGCCGCAGCCTCAATATCCTTTGATGAAGGTATACTAAGAAGCAGCCAATCAGAGACTTTCAAAAAGGGTCATAAAATAAATACTGGCACATTCTACAGAAAAAATGCAAACCTTTTGCCAATCAATGTACTATACAAAAAGTTTCAAGATTTTGAGTTAAAAAATGAATAAACTTGGATTTTAACCAAAAATTGCAAAAAAATTGATTATTCAATGTTGCATAGCTTTTCCATTTTTGCAAATATCGATCTAAAATTTGGGGAACATTTTTTGTTCATAAAAAACTAAAAGAAAACGAGTTTTGAGCGATTTTAAAATTTTGAGCTGCCGTCCCATTATATCCCATATATTTTTAGCAGCAAATACTTAAAATCTACCAAAAGATAACTTGATTTCATATTGATATTTTTTTTATGGTTAGATTGAATAAAAAATAAAAACATTGAAATTTATTTAAATTTCAATAAACAATTAAACCCTCAACCAAAAAAATAAAAACCAAATCTAAACTATCTCTTGGTAGAAATTTTGTAAACTACATCCAGAATATGTACAAAAAAGTGCAGTACCGTGCCACAAAATTTCAGATGCAGGTAATATTTTGAAAATCATAATATTAAATTGGACTCCATCATCGGCAATCTAAACACCTAGACCTCGCATCCGACCTGTCCCTTCACCTGGACACAAAAACCTACGGAGCGCACTACCCGGACTCATCGACCATCTGGAACACCTAGAACTCGCATTCGATTTGTCCTGGCCTCTGGACACAAAAACCTACGGAGCGCGTCACGTAAACTCCATCATCGGCTACCTGGAACGCCTAAACCTCGCATCCGATCTGTCCCGACACCTGGACACAAAAATCTTCAGAGCACATCACCCGGATTACATCATCGGCCATCTGCAACACCTAGACCTCGCATCCGACCTGTCTCTTCACCTGGACACAAAAACCTACGGAGCGCACTACCCGAACTCCATCATCGGCCGTCTGGAACACCTAGACCTCGTATCCAGTCTGCCAAAACACCTGGACAAAAAAGTCTACGAAGCGTATCATCAGCCGCCTGGAACAGCAAGACCTCGCATTCGAGCTGTCCCGACACCTGGACTCAAAAACCTACGAAGCGCACTACCCGGACTCCATCATCGGCCATCTGAAACACCTAGACCTCGCATTCGATTTGTCTTGGCCTCTGGACACAAAAACCTACGGAGCGCATCACGTAAACTCCATCATCCTCCACCTGGAACGCTCAGACCTCGCATACGATCTGTCCCGACATCTGGACACAAAAATCTTCGGAGCGCATCACTTACACTCTATCACTGGCCACCTGGAACAGCTAGACCTCTTAATCGAGCTGTCTCGACACCTGGGTACAAAAACCTATGGAGCGCATAACCCGAACTCCATCATCGGCCATCTAAACACCTAGACCTCGCATCCGATCTGTCCCTTCATCGAGACACAAAAACCTACGAAGCGCACTACAATTTTTAAGAAAGCAGTTGCAATCATGCGAGGCGACGTCCTGAATTTTGAAATGTCAATAACTGAGACTATATAATAAAGTAACGAATCTGCATCTCATTATTATAAGAAATGTGTATAGGCGAAATGCGGACATTTGTTTATAATAGAACATGTGTATAGTCGAAATACACAAAATTATTTATTATAAAATGCGTGTAGGCAAAATGCACACGATTACTAACACTGGAAAGTGCGTATAAGCGAAATACGCATAATTATTTATAATAAAACATGTGTATAGGCGAAATACACCAAATTATTTATTATAAAATGCGTATAGGCGAAATGCGCACAATTAATAACACTGAGAAGTGCGTATAAGCAAAATACGCATAATTATTTAGAATAAAATATGTGTATAGGCAAAATACACCAAATTATTTATTATAAAATGCGTATAGGCGAAATGCGCAGAATTATTTGTAATAAATATGCGTATATATGTGAAATACACACTATTATTAACAATAAAAATGCGTATACGCAAAATACGCATAATTAATTATAAAAAGAAATACGTATACGCGAAATACGTACAATTGTTTGTAATAAAAAAACGCGTATCTTTAATATTTTTGAAATATGTAGCGCCATCTATGTTAAAATCGATTACGATTTTCCAGAGATGGCGCTTGTGTCAAATTTCATCAATAGTATGTACTTCTTACCTTACCGACCTATGGGTCGGTCAAATCGCAGAATTGAGTTTGACACCGCCTTAAGTGTAATGATTGTATTGCTACATATGTTGGCAGACAAGTAGACGTGTGAATGCGAGAATTAAGGAACATGCTAAAAGATATATGATAAAAGACACCAATTCGTCTTTATATATGCATAAAATTGATAATAATCACACTATTGATTTTAATAATTATAAAGTAGTAGACACAGAAAGTAATAGAGGAAAACGTTTATTTTCCGAGGCATTGTTTATACATACGCAAAAAAACTACATGAACAAACAATTTGAAATAAATAGATAAATAGATTATCCAACGAATATGTATCATTAATTAAAAGTTGTGAATTTATGTGTTTATAATATCATATGTACTTGTTTTAATATTATATCCGTCTATTCTGTAGTAGATAGACCAGGAGCACATGTAGAATAGGAGGAGCCACGCCCACTGAGTGCTAAGCCAGAGAGTCTATGTTAATGTCATTGATGTTGGTTTCCTACCAATACGTGTGTTCCTGGCAGTGTCTTTTTCACACGGCCTTTCTGTGGTCTATTGTAGCCCCTCCCTCTGTATGCGTGACGGAAGGGAAAGCATATATATACATTACACATAGTTATAATAAAAGTATAAAAGCAGGCAATAGATTGTTAAACTTACTGACAACGGAAAATTCTTCCGAGTAGTTAAGCTTGACAAATTTTGTAAGTAAATGGTGTACATAATATTAAGTGTGTAAGTGTTTTGTAAAACGTTATCGTATTAATTTAATTTGTATTTATTGTATATATAGCACCTGAAGAGGGACATAAAAAAATGTCCGAAACGTTGTGTTTAATAAAAATTTTTTTTAATAGTTAAACACCTGGTAGTGATTGGCCATCAGCTTCCTGAAATCCATATTATATACTACTACCATTAGCGTCAAGAATCAACCTAATAGTTATTAAATATATTTTTACAAAATTCTTATTAGTTTATGAATATTTTCAAAATTCTTAAATTGAATTGAAATCTATATGGGGCAACATAAAAAAACCATATGAAATGATTTTAAAAATACATTTCATAATTTTATTCTTAAATATAAAAAGTCATGAGCTACTTACATTATCGTTGATCATCATGTAGTGATCATTCTGAATATAAAAGAGCTTCTTTATTATCAATTGAAAATACTGATACTGTTATTAATTCAAAATTAATACTTTTTAGTATGAATAAATCTTCACATCGAAATCATCTTTAAAACAAACAAGTACATATTTTTTAAGTTCGCAATTTTCTAAAAATCATTATTACATTTTTCATAATAAACACTTTCACTTAATAGTAATTTAATGGTTAAACTATATTATAAGCTTACATTTGAGTGATTCTTCATTCATCTTTTCTTTTTGGCAGTTTTGTACCCTTTAATAATTGACTAATAGATTTCTTTTCAGTTGATTCCACTTTGACATCTTCTTTATTTGTGACCCACAAATAGGGGCATTGTCATTCCCTTATATAACCTTTAATTTTCACATGAGGGCCAAAAGGAAATTCTTGCATGTCATGTGTCATTGGCATGCGTACTTCCAATTTATGCAATAAACCATCGGTTATGCATCCTTGGTTAATTATTTTCCCATGACGCAGTGGTATTTTTTTGAATTCATATTTTAGAAAACCAACACCTACAAAAATAATTAAAAAATAATTCAATATCAATATTTATACAAGTACATTTTGACTGAGAAATTAAAAACATACTTATATTTCCTGTGTGATTTAGGACATCTTCAATAGCTACAACTGGAGTATTCATTTTTTTAAATAAAATGAGTGTTTTGCTTCCGCAGATTATTCGAGGGAATTGTAGGTACTTCACAGCTTCAAGATGCATTAACATGAGCTAAGTATAGGTCTCTCAATTTCTGTCAGCTTCTGTGCCGCTCATTTCTTCGCACCAACCGGGACAACGGAGCAGAGGCGTCGGCGCCCCGCAGTGTTTACACGGAACGGAGCAACGACGCTGACGTCCCGAATTTATTGGCACTGAGCGGACAAGCTGCAAATTTTGGTATAAATTTAAAGAAAAACAATTCTAATCATAGGCAATTGTATGTACACTTGATACTTTTGAACATAAAGACGGTCGACGTGACGGTCACAAAACCGAGACTAGCACGTTTGCATTCCACCTTGAACATGCAAACTTGCCAGTCTCAGTTTTCTGACAGTCACGCCGACCGTTTTATGTTCAGAATTAGCCAATGAATTTTTTTGATAATGCTTTCAAGTTTGCTCAAAGCTTAAATTAGATAATAATCGCTATCTACCTTTTAAAATAAGGAGTACGTTCTTGGAATTTATTGCGAATTTATTTATTGAGAATTTATTTAAATGAATCCGACAGAATAAAAATTAAAAATCAGATGTACAAAGAACTCTTTACTTTTGATATTCCAGAACGTCTACTTTCAAGAAATTTAATTTAAATGATTTTTGAGTTAAATTTAACAAAACATAACAACAGTATTTTAATATAATAAGTTAATAATAAAGAATTTATATTACATTATTACATCAGTACATAATTAATTAATTTTAGACGCAAATCGACTGCCATCTCTTATTTGCAGTTATTTGTAAATATAATTACATTTTCTTTTTTTTTTAATAAGAACAGAATTAAAGGTAAATTTTATTTAGTTTTTTTTGGCAAATTGGCAGATTCTCTGTACAAGAAAATTAAGCGCAGAGGATTTTATATTTAATGATATTATTAATAATAATAATAAGTTTAAAACGTAATCCATTATAAACTTTTATTTTCTAATATACTTGACAATAATACAAATCCAAAACAAATTTATTTCAGTATTTATAGATATTTTGTAAAAAATAATTTTATAAAATTTAAAGTGAACAATAACCAATTTATTCAAAAAATTTCATGAGATTAGATTACTAAGTTTTTCAGTTTTAATCGAAATTATATTATTCATTAACCAAATGATTTTTTTAAGTGATAACAATGAAAAGAAGTATTTACAATAACGTAAATGTACATTTATAAACAGAATTCATATCTTCAAATTTTTGCATACCACTTACATAACCTCTTATATGTATTTTTACAATTTTAAACACATTTGTACTTCGAAAGTCTTTTTCAATTCATATGAATGTGTTACAAGTGGTAACTCTTGATGTCATGCGCCTTTGACAAAAGATAATCTACTTGAATTCATCTTATTTTAAACTTTTATTTAACTTTTTAAGAAATTAAATTAGAAATTAATTTTTATAACTAAATTGAATAATGCATGCATTGAATTCTTAACTTGTATCTGTTTTACATACCTGAAATAAATAAATAATTCATAATAAAATATACATAATAATAGTTAGATATATTATTTTTACGAAATTCTAATAATTGATTTACGAATATTTTCAAAATTTTTAAAGTAAATATAAATTGAAAAATGTATATAAGGCAGCATAAAAAAACATTTCAAAAGATTTTAAGAATACATTTCATAATTTATTCTTAAATTATTTTTAAATATAAAAAATCATGAGCTACTTACATTATCGTTGACTACCATGTAGTGGTCATTCTTAATAAAAGAACTTCTTTAATCAGTCAATTGAAAATACTGTTATTAATTCAAAGTTAATACTTTTTAATATTAATAAATCTCCACATCGAAATCATCTTTTAACGAAAAAAACAAGTACTTATTTTTCGAGTTTCACCATTTTCTAAAAGTCATATTCCATTATTAATAATAAAAACTTTCAATTAATATTAAACTATATTAAAAACTTACATTTGAATGATTGTTAATTTCACCTTTTCTTTTTGGCAGTATTGTACCTTTTAATAATTGATTAATAGATTTCTTTTCAGTTGATTCCACTTTGACATCTTTATTTGTGACCCACAAATAGGGGCATTGTCCTTCCTTTATACAACCTTTAATTTTCACATGAGTGCCAAAAGGAAATTCTTGCATCTCATATGTCATTGGCATGTGTACTTCCAATTTATGTAATAAACCATCGGTTATGCATCCTTGGTTAATTTTCCCATTAGGCAGTGATGTTTCTTTGATTTCATTTTTTATAAAACCAACAACACCTACAAAAATAATTAAAAAATAATTCAACATCAATATTTAAATAAGTATATTTTAATTGAGAAATTAAATACATACTTATATTTCCTGTGTGATTCAGAACATCTTCAATAGCTACAATTGGAATCGGACTATTGTCATTCTCATCGTTATGTGAATTTTGTAATTTTTTCAGCACTTTAACTGTTGTATTTGACATAACGGTCAAATCAAATGTTGTCGTTCCCTTACTCAGTCCTTCATTTCTTGGTTTGGCAAAAGCTCCATCGATATGTAAAACCTATTTTTATGTAAAATGCATACAATTAGACAATAGTATATATATTGATTTATTTTTATTTTTTATTTGTAAAAATAATTGAATTTTATAAAAATATTTTTTTATAAAATACATTGTTAATCATTATTTTATTTTTTATCTTCTTTATCAGCTCTTCACCCCAAATAAGCATTTGAATTTTATCACCTTCCTTATTTTGCAGAATAAACTTAAGTAAATTATTTTTTTCTTCAACATTGATTACAATGCTTATTACTTCATTAAAAATATATGTAAAAAAGAATATTATATTATAATTTTAATTACACGTATAAAGTTTAATATATTTTAAGTTTTTATATCTTTTTTACTAACACAGTCTTTTCATAAATGCATATTTGGTTCAAAGCTTCTGTTGTAATGAAATCATTCACATCATCCACGTCGTAATATTGTTTATCATCTAAATCATAAAGACAAATACATTATTAGATTTTTATTATAGTTGACAGCATCATAATTTCTTTTACAAAAATGGGGATTCCTTACTCACATAGGTTATACATAATTACCAATATTCACTGATTTTTCCAATTTATCTTTTACTCTACATATTTTTTTTAAATATTCGAACAGAGGCACATTCTTAGAAGTGACCAGATTGTCATGTGTGCGATTCAATAATTTTGAAATACGAAAATTGATTGAGAATTATTAAAAATCAAATATAGAAATTTGTAATTGAGTAAAGCCTCCCCTTAAGGGGGTCCGAAAGTCAATTAAAAATTCAAATTTCGCGCCACAATATAGCAGACGAAAAAATAAATAATTTGCCTATAACAAATAGTAAAAATAATATTACGGAAAACCAGGACTGCATTGCCCTCCGTTACATTATTATCTATTATTTTACAAAGTTTGAAGTTTCTATATAAATATTTCGCTGAATGACATTTGAATAATGTCTCAAAATCAAGTAATTCAAATGCCATTCAGCGAAATATTTATATAGAAACTTCAAATTTTCTTAAATGATAGATAATAATGTAACGGAGGGCAATGCAGTCCTGGTTTTCCGTAATATTGTTTTTACTATTTGTTATGGGCAAATTACTTATTTTTTCGTCTGCTATATTGTGGCGCGAAATTTGAATTTTTAATTGACTTTCGGACCCCCTTAACTATATAAAAAATACTCAAATGTCAAAAATATTCATGTTAAAGAAAAAATTATACGAATTATTTTTTCAAATCAGTGATAGAAAACTATAATAACTACAGTTCGAAAGAACAAGGTATCGTTGATATAATAACTACAATTTATTTTTATTCATAAATAACTTTTGGATGCAATAAATTGAATGTTTTTTATGATTTGTGTGTATGTGTGTGTGTGTATATTTGTACATTCTGTATTAAATAATACCTCAACTAAAGTAACAGATTAAACAAAGTCTCAAAAAGGTCATGATGTTATGAATTTAGTTAGAGAAAAAAACGTGTTTAAAAAGAGACTTGTTTTCCAAATCTTTCATATTTTCATACTGAATCTTTTTTAACCTTCGCGTATTGTCACCAAGAATAAACATTTATTTGATTAACTTACCTCCAAGAGTTTCCATTTTTCAATAATTTAAAGTTCGACCGAAGATTATAAACAGTCGAATATTTAAAGATAAATTTGAATGCGTCGAGAATACGTATAAACGTCCTGCGCCTTTCAGCTTTTTTCGTCGTTCCTGGGAATCTTGTGTACTTAACTGCTTCGAGCTACGTGAACGACTGAACGTGAAGTCAGAGAATTTAGAACCGACCCCCTTCCAGCCGTAAGAATTTTCCAGTTTTTCTTATTTTTTTGACTAAAGAAATAATCCACCCTTAACAAAAAATTAGCTCTTAGTGTAGTTTTATTTGCTCTATTCGGCTCTACCTTCAGTTTTTTTTATTGTTAGGAAATGCTACCGTTAACGTGAAAAAATGATAATTACACATCCTAGCTTTTTATTACTAATTTTTTAGGAGCATATGTTATTGCAAGATAGCTCTGGATGGAGCAAATAAAAATACAACAAGAGCTAATTTTTTGTTAAAGATGGATTATTTCTTTAGTCAAAAAATAAGAAAAACTGAAAAATTCTTACGGCTGGAAGGGGGTCGGTGAATTTAGAATATATTATCATTCAGTACAGAAGGCCAGATCGGCCGTTTTCGTGAAGCCAAAAATAAGCGTTAGTCAGCCCCCCATGAGGCAGGCGGCGCTATGTTCGCCCATGCTTAAGCATAAATCAGTATAGAAGGCCAGATCGACCGTTTTCGTGAAGCTAAAAATAAGCGTTAGTTCAGCCCCCCATGAGGCATGCGGTGTTACGATCCCAGTGGCCATAAACTAAAGTCTTTAATATAGAGCGGCAAGCGAATGTAACATTTGACAAATGAAATTCTAGAATGGCCCTAGGGTTTTATACAGGTAGTGGGATCGTCGTCCAATTAAGTACAAAAGTACAAATAGCACAAGAAATAAATTTATTACACTTTCTCAAATTATAAATTAAGTGACATAAATTGTTATTTTATAGTTTGAATTTTGATTTAAAGACTACGCTATCGTCTTATGCACAAATATAAATTTAAATAAAATTAATCAAAGATATAATTGATGTTACATTCGTGGATGGCATTAGTTATTACATAAAATTATTAATTATTAACTGGTTAACTTAAAAATCTTATCTATCTTTTACTAGATGCATGTAAAAAGTACGAAAATTAATATAAAAGTTAATTGAATGAATTGAATTTGTTATTGCGATTCAAAATCCTTAATTGAAATTAATAAAGAGAATTTATTACGTATTTGTATTAAGTAACCTTACTAATCTTATATCTTAAATTCTTAAAGACTTATCTACCTTATTATGCTTTTAAAATACAGAATTAATTATAAACAGTTAATTGATTTATACTTTAAATCGTAAATTATTTATCCTTGAATTTAGTTATTATGATTTGAAGTATTTAAAAATAAAGTCTAATTTATATTAAATGATCTTAATTATCTTAATAATCTTAACTTCTTAAAATCTTATCTAATTCGTTATTCTTTAAAACACAGAGTTAAATATAAAGAGTGTATTAAGTTGTAAATTATCTATCCTTAAATTGGCTATTATGACTCGAATCTCTTAATCGACTTTAAAGACGAGACGATTTGCAAATATATATATATATGTATATGTTATCTGATTTATCCGTCGGATTCGGTATTGATTGGGGCTCTTCCTTCGATATGGACGGCCGTGGACCCAACTTCAATCACCCGTTGTCCTGGTATTCACCCTGAAGTCCCAAGGAAAACCACAGCCTCAAAAACCTTGGGCAGGACAGCTCTCCCTCCTCTGATTGGTGAGGTTGTTGATCCTTTCGTTGTTGTTAACTTGTTGTTGTTGAATGCAGTTGACTCGTCGAAAGATCGTCGAAGTAATTGAAACTGGTTGATGACTCGTTGAAACTCCTCGAAACTCGTCCAAACTCGTTGAAATTGATGAAAACCGTTGAAACTTGATATAGAATCGTTGAAAATGCGTTGATCTTGATATAAGTATATATATTCAGCGTAATTCTTGAAGATACGTGGGTGCTGATAGGTACAAGATTGGATTATTTCTCTAAGCGAGACTGTCCGTTGGTGTGCTGGGCTCCCTTTTATATGGTGAGCGCGGACCTGAAAGCCGTTGAAGATGATCCCTCTCCCTCTGGTGGCGAAAACTTGAAATAAACCTATAGCCTGTGGAAGTGCTGTAGGACCTCAAAATCTGAAAGGAGGCTCCGCCCCTTCTTCTGTGGTGGGAGATTCTGCTTCTTTCATTGGTTCCCTCTTTTGGACGGTTACCTACTACGTAATTTCGTGGAATTGTTTACTACCTAGAGGTTCTAGGAATAAAATATCCGTTAAAATACTCTGTAACAGATTATTATGTTATTACGTTTAAAGACGTATTATTAATAACAATATTAATCAACAATTTATGCAACTTGAATCATCAACAATTTGCTATTAATTACGTTGTGTATCCCGTTTCTCTTTTATCAATTGAAATGGTCTCAATTTATTAATTAGAAGTGCTTTTAAACAAATTATCAACAATAACCTTATTAATGGATTAGCTTATTTGTTCCAATTAATCTTAATTAATCTCTCAAGTCAGGTTTAGTTGTTATCATTATTTATTAACTATACGTTGCATAACATTGTTGCATACTGTCTTAATTGTCTATCAAATTACAATTATTTTTAGTATTATCTATCAATACCATTAACATTATTAATCAATAAACCAATAGTTATGATATTATTAATTAATTATATGTTCAAATTACGTTTTATTATACAAATCCTAATTTTCTAGTAAATACCGTTGATAATTGTATAACAATGGCCTTATTTATTTATTGCAATTGATATTAATTATTCTCGAATTGGTCGTAGTTCGTTAACTTTATAACGTTGCATGATATCATTAACCTTCAATTTACGTTGAGCAACGTTTGGTTACTATTGTCCCGGAAAACTACTTAATTAAGTATATTATAGTTATAAACAATTGTTGTTATTACGCATCAGTACCTTCAAAAATAGCCAATTATCCGGATAACTCGAGATTGTTTTATTGTTTATCTTTAGCCCTTGTGATAAATTATTGTTATTAATATTATTAATATCCTTAGTCGGTTATGATGATTGTTGCTAATCAACTCCTTAACTATTTTTAGTTATTATATTTGTTTATTTACACAACGTTGCACAACGTTATTATCCTCCGATTATACGTCGCGCAACGTTTGCTATACAATACCGCGCATTCTTAAATAATTATAAGCGTTATATTTTAACAGTTAATTATCAGTGACGGTGATGCTCATAATTTGTTAATTATTGTTATATGGTTGTTTATTAACCTGAAATTTTGACAGGGTTGCTTCTGTTATTTAAATGATTATCCGAACATCAGTCATCCCCAAGATTTTAATAACATTTGTAGTATTATTTATAATAATCTCCGTATTTGTTATAATTTTAACCTATTGTTATTATTTCTAGTTATTTCCATGAATCAATAGGGTTTATTCTCATGTTAGTGTAAAAGGGTTCGATCGATTGCTTCCATTGCAAAAGGGGCCTAAAGGTCGGTTTGCATCCATTTTGTATTCCAAAGAACGCTAGTTCCTTACAGCGGCGCTATGTTCGCCCATGCTTAAGCATAGGCGAACGTAACGCCGCTTGCCTCATGGGGGGCTGAACTAACGCTTATTTTTGGCTTCACGAAAACGGCCGATCTGGCCTTCTATACTGAATGATAATATATTCTATATTCTCTGGTGAAGTCTCCCAAAATTTCTACCAGCTTCTGAGCCGCACATTTGTTCGCACAAAACAGAGCAGCGGCGTCGGCGCCTCGCATTTGTTCGCACAAAACGGAGCAGCGGCATCGGCGCCTCGCATTTGTTTTCACAAAACAAAACGGAGCAGCGGCACTCTACTATGCATGACTGCGTCGTCATTCTAGCCGCTATAGTTCTACCCAGTGACCCCGTGAGAAACGTCCTTTGCGGAATTTGAAGATAGACGCCTAGCCGCTATACTCTGTACCCAGTGACCTCGTGAGAAATGTCTTTTGCGGAATTTAAGGGTAGACGCCTCGACAGTCTCACAGTAATAATTGAACGCGGTTGGCCATTGCCATAATTACACGAATTAGTAGATACACTACCGAAAATGTTAACCGCAGAGGATTTCACACCTAACGATATTATTGATAATATTCAAATTGGAGATAAAACTGTGTAAGTAATAATCCATTACAATAAACTTCTATTTTTCAATATATATGGCAGCGTCCAGCAGAAACGGGCCACCGAGCGGGCGCGGTGCCTTTTTTCGCGTAAAAGGCGCTCTGTTTAACTCGTTCATAATCGTATGCTGCGTCTTTGAAAAAAAAACCAAGGACCTATATCGATAGATTTTTTCCTGCTCTTTCCAATGGTGCCATTGTTTTTATTGCAAAACGCGTTCTTCCGGACGAAAACTCGAGTTGAATATTGAAAGCCATTTTTCTCAAAGTATATCAGGTTTTTTTTTCAAAATAAACTACACCATTGGAAAGTACAACTCTTAAGCTTCAAAACCCTATCTTGGAGAAGTTGGAGAAATAAAGGGTTTAAAAGTAACAACATGAAAAAGACAGCGCCGAGGATCCGCGCGAGCCCCTCGCGCCCGTGCGTACGGCACGTTTAAGTGCACGCTCTATTCAATTCGCTAATAATCGTGTACCAAGTCTTTGAAAAAAAAACTAAGGACATATATCGATAGATTTTTTCCTGCTCTTCCCAATGGTGCTATTATTTTTATTCCGAAATGCTTCTGTTATATTGTTATGCCAGATTAAACAATCTATAAGGTTATTTTAAATTTCTGTTTCACTGCTTTCAGTGCGTTCATGGATATTTTTATGTTTAATATATTATGTTTTTCAAATTTTGTTATACAAATGAACAAAGTTCATTGTAATATTATACTAACTGTTACAACTAGATCCACAAAATTATGTCCACACATTGGGATTGTAAGTTACAAAACATTTTATATTTACAAAAAAGAAAGGGCGAAATAGCACATCGCGTGTATTAATCCGCCCTTAAGCATAGCGTAAAAAGTTCGGGCAGCCGCTGTCTTTTTGATCTTACTATTTTTGAACTTTTCATGTTTCAACTTAAAAATATAATATTTTATAGTTTAAGACTTGTACTTTTGAAGAATATAATTCATTTTGAAGAAAAGACTGATATTTTATTGAAAAAATAGAGTTTAAACATTCAAATGGAATTTTCAACTAGAAGGAAACATTTCGGAATAAAAATAATAGCACCATTGGAAGGAGCAGGAAAAAATCTATCGATATATGTCCTTAGTTCTTTTTTCAGAGACTTGGTACAAGATTATTAGCGAATTGAATAGAGCGTGCACTTAAACGTGCCGTACGCACGGGCGCGAGGGGCTCGCGCGGACCCTCGGCGCTGTCTTTTTCATGTTGTTACTTTTAAACCCTTTATTTCTCCAACTTCTCCAAGATAGGGTTTTGAAGCTTAAGACTTGTACTTTCCAATGGTGTAGTTTATTTTGAAAAAAAAACATGATATACTTTGAGAAAAATGACTTTCAATATTCAACTCGAGTTTTCGTTCGGAAGAACGCATTTCGCAATAAAAACAATGGCGCAATTGGAAAGAGCAGAAAAAAATCAATCGATATAGGTCCTTGGTTTTTTTTTCAAAGACGCAGCATACGATTATAGGCGAGTTAAACAGAGCGCCTTTTACGCGAAAAAAGGCACCGCGCGCGCTCGGTGGCCCGTTTCTGCTGGACGCTCTCATATATAAGTTAAAATTGAGACAACCTAAACTCGACATTTTGCTTTCTTTTTACAAGCGTTAGTATAAGTTTTGTGGTTTCTTAATTTATGAATTTTAGCTGAATAATGAACAAAATATAGTAAGAAAATATTTGTAATTGAAATAAATATTCAATAACTATAACGATTTCAACAATCATAAATTTAAAAATGAACTATTCTGATTTAAGACAAGTCTTTTATGTAGTTGCCTATACTGGGACTGTATTTCCATAGTATCTTTTGTTTTGATTTTGCCATATCAAATACCTTATTTTCCACTTAATATATGTAGCCAAGCATTGTTAGAACGTTGAAATCTTTTTATAATCAAGTATTATACATATTTACTAATAGAAATATAAATTATCCGACTATCGGCATGTGTTTTTTTACAAATACAAAACAAATTTATTTAAGTATTTTTATTTTGGAAATTTGTTATTTCAGTGACATAGTCGGACACGTTTCAAAAATTAACAGCAACTGTAATGTTACCAAAGGGGCTAAATTTTTCAAATTTGTAGTGAACAATGACAAAGGACGAGAAGTCCAAGTCATTGCTTGGAATGAAAATATCAATTTACTAAAAGATGTTCAAGAAACTGGATCAGTAAGTATGACACTTTTGATTGTAATTTTTAATATTATAATTTTAAGTAACATAACCTCTTTTTTATTGCATAGATTGTATTAGTTACTTCTACAAAAGCTTCTGCAGTGAAAAATAGCATCTATAATAGTGGAAATGTACAGTTTGAACTGATAATAAAACAGAACTCTTCTGTACAAATGTTTGGATACCATTTGGATGCCAAAATTACGGTAGCGGAGGAAGTATCAATACAAGAAATCCCTACAAAAATTAATCAAAAGATCAGTAAGTAACTCGTTCTTAAAAGTTGTTTAAACATTCATTTTATACTAAAGTTTTATTTTGATTTTTGCAGAAGTCGAAGGAGTAGTAAAAACTTCCCTCAGGGAGTACAAAAATAAAGATTTTGCTTACTACGTTGGCGCTATCACTGATTGTGTATACAAGCTTGAAATAAAAGCAAATTTTGATTGCTCAACTATAAAATGATTTCAGAAAGGTGTATCAGTCGAAATAACAGAATACGTCGAGAGATTCCCACCAGGTCCAGTCTTCTTGCGAATTGACAAAATTGAAAATATTAAACAAATTGAGAGAATAAGGATTCCTTTTTTAAATGTATTAAAAAGATTTAAAAATATTGTGTGTTTGTAAAAAACAATGGTGTTATAATTTTATAACCTATTTTTATATTTAGAATAAATAAAAATTTGTAAATTTAGAAATTAATAATCTTGTTCTTAAAATAGAGTAAAACTAATTTTGTATAAACATTGTATTTTTATTAATTTTTTTAAATATATAATCTCATAATTTATATTGAAACCTTAATGAATAAAATAAAAACATTTTAATTGTATTTATTAATAAATTTATTTAATAATTTAATGGTGAGTGTTATAGCTGCAATGCATTGTCCATTATTGCAGGCCGCGATGCTGATTGGTTAATAATAAATAATAGTTAATATTGAGATATTAACCAATCAGCTCTGTGATCTGGGAGATGGTATATATTTATGCGTGACGGACGCAGAGCAGCGCAGCGTCTCGCAGCGCTTATGTACGTAATTTTCCCCGTGTACTGCACTACATATACTAAAAAAATCCCTTGGATAGTGAACATATTATATAATTCCCTGTGTTGAGAAAGCAATTTGGCAACGTCGCTCCCCAACAGCTTCCTTACGGGAGCAAAGCAGCAGAGGCGAACCCGCACTTGAATTCACCTCTGAACTCGCACCGGCTCTCGACAGAGACACACGCATTCCAGCATGTGAGCCATCTTACACGACTCGAGCACGCATCGACTAAGCCGCGCCGCACACGTACAC
The DNA here is from genome assembly GCA_036365515.1 of Torymus aiolomorphi. Lineage (NCBI taxonomy): Eukaryota > Metazoa > Arthropoda > Insecta > Hymenoptera > Torymidae > Torymus > Torymus aiolomorphi. Next base: position 90,707,022 of record CM070873.1, on the reverse strand, counting down.
AATCAGCGCGCACACACACACACAAGTCGCGCGCTATAAACATACATGCGAGCCGAGCCTTTTCGGTAAGCCTCGCGGAAGCGTTTACACGCACCGAAAGAAGACTCTCGCGCTGACGAGCTCAGCGACAACACGTCGCACGATCGCGCCCGCGCCCACGCGCTCGCGCGTTACCTTTTGCACGTGTCCGAGCACTAACCGTTCACGAGTGCAACTTCACGCTTATCTACGCCTGCTGTATCTAATTATCATCATTTGTAAATAGCTGTAAATAAATCTAGTGTAGTTTATTTCAATTACTGCAAGCATTTTTCCCTATCCTCTTCACCGTGGCTGTCTTTCGATCCGAGCAACATCTTTCCCAGACGAAGACGCGACGTAACCTACAGGAGGAGTTTGCGGCGTCAGCAATCTGTCCACATGGTCCTTCGAGCCGGATATTCAGCGAAGAGGAGTTAGGAAACTACAGCCGGCCGCGAGACTGATCAACGGAGCCCTCGACGACTTCGCCGTCGATTGATCCAGTTCAGGAAATCGCAGTCTCGTCGCTAAACAGCGAAAGGTTGGAGAAGCGTTTATTTAACTCCAGGTGATCGCTAGCTAAGATTATCAATATCTTAGGCTAGCTGATCAAGGAGATTTTTGCGAGCAATTGAGTCACATTCTCAAGGTCGTTGGTCGTGTGAATTGTTTGAATTCACCACCATTCTAATTTAAAGTCGAGCGCGATCGACGTGGCAAAAGCGAAAACGCTCTTCATAGCGTTCATTCGTTCGCCAAAAGAATCTGCATTCTTTTTGCAGAAATCATTACGCACTCGGTATCAATAGAGTGTCGTAATAATTACTTATTAAACCGAGACAGAAATTTCTCGAGACAGGCTTTGTGAGTCGCGGCTAACAGTTCCATAGCTACCTGTAACGTGCCTGACTGTATCGTCCCGTCGGATCGTAGCGGTCGACTTATAACTTCGAACCACTAGTGGAACTTCGAACCACTCGCGTGGGAAATAATTTACCTCAACACGTAATTAGTCTAAGATAACTACCACATCGAGCATCCGCGGGTTGTGCACTTCGTCATTGGAAGAAAATCAGATTTCGGACGCGCGCGCGCCAGACACGTGTTTCAGTAACCAACGCGTTACATCGTCGCACTTACATCGTCGATCAAATTCGAAAAATCGGCGGAAACTCATCAGCAGATAATTTTCCTCGCTTGATATCTGCACCGCGCAAGTGTCCCAGAAGGAATTTTTCTCATTCGGGCCATTTTCCGGCCAAGGAAACTCCAGTCGGCAGCGCACCTCCGCGCACGGCTCTTCGCTTGCCGTCGGAGCACGAGCGGTTCACTGCAACGTCCTGTGACAGAGGGGGACTAGTGGGAATTTTCGCGGACTAATTTTCCAGTCTTCGCAAGCGCGTTCCGCCGGTGCCGCAACAATAATTATTTTGATTCGAAGCGTTTTCCTCCTCAGGAAAGCTCAACTTGTAGGTGCTACTCACAGCGCGTCACCAGTCCGTCGGCGGGCGGAGTACAGCTCCCATTGCATTGCCCGGCGGCGACAAACCAAATTAGCTAGAATCTTTTGGGGGGTAATTTTTTTTTTGCCCAACACGCGCCCACCACAGGCCTCAATTAAAATTTGTTCGCGATTTTGATGATTTGTAACTTAGGCCTGTTCGTTGCAAAAGCTGATTCACCATCAGATCGTGAAAGACTGTCTTCTCGCATTTCGCTCGGAGGAAAACTTTGAGACTGAGCAGTCCTCGACCCTCATAAACGCGCTCTCTATCTATGACAGTTCGCTTGCTGTGAGATTATGAATGCGCGGTTGTTACTTGATTAATAACAATTAAACAACTGAACCTGCCCAGCTCGAGTATCTTGTCGTTGAAAAGAAGAGTTCATTGACATTCATCACTCTTCTTCTAACGCGTTCTTTACGCCAGCCTTCGAACAAAAATCTTTACGTAGTTGCTAAGTAAAATTGTACAGGCCTGGCCAAAAGATCTTTTTTGCTACCTCAGGGGATATTTATTGGATAAATACAACATCCCCTCATAGGCATCGTTGCCTCATCACTTTGGACGATTGAGATCATCCGCGATGGCTTTATGTAAGTCTCAGAGTACAGTCCGGCCAAAAGGTTAGCTGGTACAGTCAAACAAAAACTCCTTATCGCTTTGATTGTATATTATTATTATAAGAATAAATTAGGAACCTGCCATCGGATTTCATTTCAGCTGCGCTTTTCACTACTTTAGCTAGACGTTTTAAATTTTAGTTTTAGGTACAGGTTCGCCTAAAATTAAGTACGTTCTAGTCAAAGACCCCGTTCTGCGCCTATCATTGTTTTGTGTTCTTCATGTCCGATTGCTTATCTGTGAGTCGCCTTGACTTTTCTTAAATTTTTCTTGGCATTGGAATCTCTTGTAGGACCTTAGAAAGAATATTGCCAATTCTTCTGATCATCCAATTGAGTATCTTTTTAGTGCCCCTTCTTGTTCTCCGCGCGACTTGAAACGCCGACTGTCATCATGACTCTTAAGGACATGTTACGGGACCAGGTCGAGCGTGGCAAGTGGATTACCAACTTTTAGTCCAACCTTCTTAAGAAGGACAGGACAAAATCACTCTTGGGTCGCTTACTCATCGTCAGAAGTTATTGGAAACTTACTGGTCAGAGTTTATCGCCAGTCATAGACTCCTCATGGCTGAGGACCAGATTGACAAAACTGAGTACGTAAGCAACGGTTTCTTTGGAGTCATTGAAGAGAACTACTTCGACTGTGCTGCTAAAATTTGCGATGAGTTGAACAAATTTAGGTCAGCTACGACCTCCCGGACTCACGTACCAGCAGATGCAGGCAATCAATCCCAAGTCGGACACAACACGTCGAAACTGGTCCAATTAGCTAAAATTAATCTCCCAGTCTTCGATGAAGATTGGCTTAATTGGCCAAGTTTCAAGGAACTCTTCGAGTCGTTAGTGCACAATGACCCGGAAGGGCCCAAACCCTTCAAACTTCAGCAACTTCTGGCTCATGTGAGCGGAGAAGCCGCAGCTATGCTAGAGAATACAGATGTATCTGACGACGGCTACGACGATGCGTGGAAGGACCTCGTCGAGTGTTATGAAAATAGTTACTTACTGTTGTGCAAGTACATAAGGTGTATGTTTGATTGCGCACCAGTAGCTAAGTCTTCAGCTGCTGAATTGAAGCACATAACATCAATCTTCAAGCGATCCAAAAGAGCATTCATCGCGCTCAAACGCCCCGTCGACTCGTAGAGTGACTGGCTCTTATTCTTATGTTTAGAAAAACTTGACAATGCTACGAAGATGTACTGGCAGACATCGTTAGGTGACAATAAAGAGATCCTTACGTTTGATGAACTTTTGAAGTTCTTAGAGTGCCGCACTCAGGCTTTGACCGTCACCTACGGTCAGAACTCTAAATCTCCGACGTCGGCAAATTCTTCTTCAGTCAACCGGCCACACACAAAGGGTAAACATACTACAGTTGCTCTTCACACCTCTACCAAGGGTTCAGACTCGAAAAAGAGAGCTTGCCCTCTATGTCAAAAGGGACATTCAATTGGCTTCTACCGTTAGTTCAAGGGGCTAGTGGTAGGTGATCACTGGACGAAAGCTATAGCGCTAAAGCTTTGCGTGAACTGTCTACGCCCGAAACATCCTGTCAAAGCATGTAACTGCCAATTCGCGTGCCGCATTGGCGACTGTAATAAAAGATACCACTTTTTGCTGCACCAGTCTTCAAGTGCGATAGTAGGTGACTACAAAGAGCCAATCGATACCCAAAAGGTAGTTCAAGCGTCCACGGAATCCACCGATAAGAAGTTGCAAGTGTCGGCTTACACTGCAACTACCTCTAGTTGCGCGGTGTTCTTAGGCACTGCCAAGGTGATTATCGAAAACGATCTAGGAGAGAAGATGACGATTAGAGCTCTTTTGGATCACGCAGCAGAATCGTCGTTTATCACGGAGAGAGTCGCTCAGTTGCTTAGGGTTCATCGCCAACATGTTGCCGTTCACACTTCCGGTCTTCAGGGAACAGCAACTGGTGAAGCTAGGACATCAACCTTAGTTAAGTTGCGTTCACCGCAAAATGATAAATTCTCCGCCACCATAAGTGCGCTAATCTTACCTTCGCTGACAGGCATGGTGCCAGCCGAGCGAGTTAAGCTGTAAAGATGGAGACACCTTGAAGGCTTAAGTCTTGCGGATCCCGATTACGCTCTCTCAGGAAAAGTTGACGCGATTCTAGGTGCAGACATTTACGGCGCGCTCATCACCGGCGCAGTGAAATTCAGCTCTGCACAGGAACCGTCCGCTATCTCAACGGTATTCGGTTATATAATAGTCGGTCCATCCGCCGGTCACGCGATCTCAAAAAGGTCCACTCGAATTATGCACTGCGCCACTCACGAGCTGTATGACCAACTCCAAAAATTTTGGGAATTGGAGGAAGTTAGCGCCAAAGCCCCAGCTCTCCCTGCCGACGATTTTTGCGAAACTCAGTTTCGTCAGACTCACACCCGAGACAATAACGGTCGTTTCATTGTCCGGCTGCCAGTCTCGAATGATGAGTCTCTAGTTTTAGCTAACAACCGAAAACTCGCGCTCCAATTGTTCCTCTCAACAGAACGCAAACTCGAAAAGTCGGAGGTGCTTCGCGAAAAATATATTGGTTTTATGGGTGAGTATACTCACCTCCAACACATGATCAAGGTCGATCCGAGGCAGTCCGCTTTTTATCTACCGCACCACGCAGTCTTCAGAGGCCACGATCAGAATGGTAAGATCAGAGTAGTCTTCAATGCTTCATCCAGATCACCGTCCGGTCTCTCTCTCAATGACAAACTTCTCACTGGACCGAAGCTCCAGTCAGAGCTTTGGGTCGTTTTATCTCGCTGGCGCATGCATCGAGTAGCCTTTTCGTCTGACATAGTTAAAATGTTCAGACAGATACAGGTGCATGAAGATGATCGCGATCTTCAGCGGATCTTATGGCGAGATAATCCCGACTCGCAAGTGGCCGAGTACCAGTTAACAACCGTGACATATGGTACTGCTCCGGCCCTATTTTTAGCATTAAGAGTTCTTTTGAAGCTCGCTGAAGACGAGGAGAAAAGGTTTCCGCTCGGAGCACAGGCCATTCGCCAAAACTCTTATGTCGATGACATATTCTCCGGAGCCGATACGCTCGAGCGAGCTATAGAAGTAAGGAACCAGGTAGTTCAAATCTTCGCTGCCGGTCAATTTCCACTCGGAAAATGGGCTGCTTCAAACCCTCAAATTATTAAAAATTCCGCACCAGCTGAAATACAGTTCAGCGACGCCGACACGGTCTCAGCATTGGGCCTATCTGGGCCCCATCATCAGATAGTCTGCTAATCAATTCTCGTTAACTGATCAAATCCTAACTCTAACTAAACGATCGATTTTGTCGACGGTGGCAAAGTTGTTCGATCCACTCGGCTGGCTATCACCTGTCATAGTGGTAGCCAAGATCATCATCCAGGATCTATGGATCGATGACGTCACATGGGATGAACCAGTATCTCCTAGTCACGCTACTGACAAGTAACCCTACGGAAGTGTCACTCACCGATTTTCCTGAGCCTTTGCACACGGTTTTTATACCGAAAAATATGAGACACCTCTATGTTTTTAGGTGCCCATAAAGAGTTTTAAGGTTGTGGATAGCCAATTGTGAATTTTTATATACAAGGCAGGCCTATTAAATCTATTCACGCAAATTGCTTCAAAGGCATGGTTCAAAGGCGAAATCTACCTTTCACCAAAGTTGAACGGTTCAAGAAGGACAATCTGAAAATGGTCTGCAATTTGACCGAAAAACAATTTTCAAGGATATTTGAAGATCAAAATCTGACATTTTAAATAGGATCCCCTTTTTTATCATAATGACCTTATAAGATCATTGAATGGTCACTATCATTCGTTCTATTGTAGTCTACTGGAACTCGACCTCTACAAAGGTTTTATGATTTGAAGAATGAAAAGTAAAAATGACTTTCAACTTAACGTTGAAGACGATTTTTGCCTTCTTTAAATGATGCATCTTTTCTAGAGGTCGATTTTCACTAGATTTCCAATAAAAAGGATTTTATTGACCATTACATGATCTTATAAGGTTACTTCGACCTAATACAAAAAAAAATTCTATATGTATGTAAAATTTCCCATTTTTTACAATTCCTAGGTCAAAAATAGTAGTGCACATGTTAGAGAGTAAAAAAGAGAGATGGTGGTACCGTAAAGTGAAAACAAGAAATAAAAAAAAATAGTTTTAGGCGCATTTTGATAAATAAAATAATAATAATTTTTTAATTTTCTTTACATTAAATACAAAAAATAATAACTTTTTATTTTCTCTACAGTAATATTAATGTATCTATGGTAACTAAAAACTTATTAGTATTTTTCCTGAAATGAATATCAGAGAATGAAAAAAGTTATGAGAATAAAAATATAAAAACTATGAGTTATCTAATTTATAGTATAATTTATTTATAATTAATATGTATTTTTATTATTTACAATAATGCGGATTACTTGTATTGCTTGGGTCAAAGAAATGATCGATACATAGAGCTTTAGTACACCAAGCGCACCTAATAATAGCAATACTACTGCATAGTTGACAAGATTCATCGCAATTTTTAAAACAGTAATCTACTGGAGTTTCAAAATGTGGCGGTTTTTCTACATATCCACTTTTATTCCAAGCATACTGAGACATATTAACGAATCTAGGTGAAGAAAATTGATTATGAATGAGAGATTGAAGTTTCAGTATGTTATTTCGCAAATGTAAATTAATGTCATAACTATTTAAAATAATTAAATCTGAAAAACACCTCAAAAAATTTTTCCATGGTCTAAAGGTGTATACATCGAGTGGTTGTATCATTCCTGTTGTACCAGCCGGAATTGTCAATATTTTCACTTGCTTATTACAAACAATTACATCTTGAAATTTTTTTTCAGTTTGTCCTGACCAAGAATCTAAACACAAAACAGAAGTTTCTCCAACATTAGGTAGAAAAGCTTCTTCATACCATTTAATTATTAAGTTTGAAGTTAATTTTCCAGATATTGAAGCAAACACAATAATATTTTCTGCTTTGTATAAATTTTTTTCTACCAATGGTCCGAAATAACCGTTTTTTTTCTTGTGTTACTATAAGTAAAGGGGATTTTAAAACTCCACTTGCAGATACAAAAGGTTGAATCATGTAACTATGAGTAAGCGAATTTAAAGATTGCGCCAATGATTCAATTTTCAAAGTTCCCTTGAAAGACAATGTACGCCCTGCACGCATTTCCAGATTAAAACCCGACTGATCAGTATTATATACATTATCTCTTCCTATTTGTGAAATTTCAAATTTAACTTTATCCGTGAATCGCGAAGTCCCTTCAGATAATGCTACTTTATTTTTCAAACTAGATGTAGTGACGAATTTATTAATTTTCCTTGATACAATTCGATGCTGCTGTTTAAATTTATAAATCCACTTTGAAGATGCTGTAAATAATTCATTTGATAGACCAACATCATCTCTAGATTTAATAGCCCATCTCTTTATATCTAAATCATGAACTGATAGAGATTATTCTCGCGCATTTTGAAATTGTTCTAGCACATATTCAGAAATTTTCAATAATTTGTCAAGTCTAGTTCCCCCTTGAGAAATTTGTTTCTCCCATCTATATAATGTCTTAACATTATTGACTTTTCTAAACCTATGTTTAACTGTAGTTAGTTTAAGACGTCCTTTACTTTCAGAACGCCAAAAATTAACAGCATTGGTTTTATAATCTAGATCTATTGGTACCAAAACTTTTTTGCTACTTTCTAAATTATTTATTACATTATAATCATCTTCAAATTCTTCTTCTATAGCACAAGCATCAGAAATGACACTTTCTTCATCAAAATTTAACGTATCATATGTTTCTATAAATAAATTATCATTTATTGCATCTTTAATTAAAGTTTCAAGCTCTAACGAAAACTGTTTTTCTTCTTTAGTAATAATTGATTGAATGTCAAATCGAGAATCATTGAAAGCTTTTCCTAATAGCGTTAAAACATTCTTAGGATTGATCATTATTGTGCAAAATATACACTTGTATCTGAAATAAATAATTTTTTTTTACACTCCGTGCGCAAAGTTCGATTTCGCACACGCTCTAATAAAAAAAGATTCCCTAGATTAAGCTTGTCACACGTCGTGTCAAAAAATAATGTTTGATACACGAGTGAGAAAGTGGTTGTATCTTCGTGTGGCCTTTTCACCTTTGTTTCGCTCGGGCGCAAACGTCCACCACGAGGATAAAATCACTTTTTCGCACTTGTATCGAAAATAACTATTTCTTTAAATGCATGCATATTACAAATTAATGTAAAAAAATCGTTAAGTATGTTGGAATATGAGTACATTTATATAAGTGAGATGGGAGATGCACGGCAGCGCCATCACGCGGTTAAGAGCAAGCGAGCTAGCGAGAGCGAGCGGGAGCGCTCACTCGTCCGCCGTCCTCCGCGTGTAGCGGTTGTAAGAGAGAGAGCTGTACACAGAGTCAAGTAATAAAGTTCACTGCATGTTACTGTTCACGTGTGTGTGCTTATTGAAAGAAGCCCTGTCCCATCCATACCTCAAATATTAACATGGTAGCGGAGCGCCGTGGTTGTTGTTTTATTATCCTCTACATGCACTCTCGAGTCATGTAGGGATAATCTAAAAGTGAAAAAGTGCTTTTGAGTTGAGCGCGTGGTAAGCGCAAGAACAAAGAAAAACGCATGAGCGTAAAGACAGAGCCTCGGGAAGTAAAAAGTGAAAAGTCAAGTGAAACTGAAAGTGAAGAAGAGTTTTTTGATACAGAAATTAAGGAAGTTAAAAAGGAAATTCCTGTTGAAAGCGAGATGGCATCGGAGAATAAAGGATTCACGTTACAAGTATTTGATGGGACACAATATGATAAATGGAAGTATAAGTTGAAATTGTTCTTGGAATTTAAAGAGTGCAATGAAGTTATAGAAAATGATGCAAGACCGACAACGATAACAGAATTCGAAATGGGATAAAAAAGCTGATTTAGGAATTTTGATAGGTTATGATGTAGTAAGTTACAGAGTTTTGATAGGAAAGAGAGTCATTGTTGCTAGACACGTTGATGTTATAGAAGAAGATATAAAATGCATTGGATTTGATGATATTGATGAAGGAAATGGAAACAATAATGACTTAATCCTTCCGCCTACTTCGACTCTCGAGTCAAGTAGGGGAAGTAAAACTAATTCGGAAACACAAGCTATAAATGAAAATGAAAATGAAAACTGTAAACAAGGGTTTAATGAAAATTTAGAAAATGTTGAAAAAGAAATACCTGATTTAAGAAGGTCACAAAGAACGATTAAAAAGCTTAGTAGATTTGATGATAGTTATGTGTGCAGTGGTTGTATATATGTAAATTATTGTAGTGCCGATAGTCCAGTAAACTTTAAAGAGGCTATTGAAAGTCATGAGTCTAGATTTTGGCAAGATGCTATGAATAAAGAGATGAATAGTTTAAAGAAAAATAAAACTTGGCAATTAGTTGAAAAACCTAAGAACGAAAAGGTATTAGATTTAAAGTGGGTCTATACTAAGAAAAGCGAAAATATGTATAAAGCGAGAATTGTAGTACGAGGATACCAACAAACAGATGTATTAGACGATATTTATTCACCTGTAGCGAAAATACAAACGTTAAAAGTATTGTTATCGTATTGTTGTCAAAACGGATTGTTAGTCGAGCAAATGGACGTTGAGACAGCGTTTTTAAATGGTAAGGTTAAATCGAGAGTATTTGTTAAACAGCCTGAAGGCTATGAGGATGGAACTGAGAAAGTGTGTAAATTAAATAAAGCATTGTATGGTTTGCGTGAGAGTCCGAGAGCTTGGTATGAGTGTCTTGATAATTATTTAAGTTCTTTAGGTTTTGTAAGAAGTGAACACGATTACTGTTTGTATACTTTGAGAGGTAAAGACGAGATTATTTATTTAATTATATTTGTAGACGACCTCTTGATTTGTTGTAAAAATAAACAAAATTTGAATTCGATAAAAGGTATGTTAAAAGAAAGATTTCAAATGAAAGATTTAGGTAAAGTTAGTACGTATTTAGGAATTAATATTGAATATGATGAAAAGAAAAATGAGATGTTTTTAGATCAAGAAAAGTATATTGAATCACTAGCTAGAAAATATCAGATTAAAGAAGCTAAATTATATGAAACGCCAATGGAACAGAATTTAAAGTTAGAACCTGCGGAAGAAACAAATGAGAAAATAAAGTACAGAAATTTGATAGGAGCACTTTTGTATATTAGTTCAGGGACTAGATTAGATATAAGTTATAGCGTTAATTACTTAAGTAGATTTCAGAATTGTTACAATGAATCACATTACAAATACGCTTTAAGAGTTTTAAAGTACCTGTATTTAACTAAAGATATAAAATTAAGATATATGAAAATTGATAAAGTAGATGTTCTTGAATGCTATGTTGATGCAGACTGGGCAGGTGATAGCGTAGATAGGAAATCGACAACTGGGTATGTTGCAAAATTGTATGGAAACGTGATTCATTGGAAATTGAGGAAACAGGGAAGCGTGACGAAGTCTTCGACAGCTGCAGAATATGTAGCACTGTCAGAAGCAGTAAGCGAAATTTTATTAATTAAAGATTTGTTAAGTAGCTTTAATGTAGAAATTAAGAAACCGATAAATGTTTATGAGGATAATTCAGGCGCTGTGAGTATTGCTAAATATGGTAATTTTACTAAGAGATCAAAGTACATTGAAGTACATTATCATTTTGTAAATGAGAATTATGTTAATGGTTTAATTGATATTGTTAAGGTTAGTTCAGAGAAAAATATAGCAGATATATTGACAAAGGCTCTAGGGCGAGTAAGATTTGAAAAATTGAGAAGTTTATTAAATTTAATTTGAAGACCATTATAATTGCGAGAAATATAAATGTAAGGAGGCGTGTTAGAATATGAGTACATTTATATAAGTGAGATGGGAGATGCACGCGCAGCGCCATCACGCGGTTAAGAGCAAGCGAGCTAGCGAGAGCGAGCGGGAGCGCTCACTCGTCCGCCGTTCTCCGCGTGTAGCGGTTGTAAGAGAGAGAGCTGTACACAGAGTCAAGTAATAAAGTTCACTGCATGTTACTGTTCACGTGTGTGTGCTTATTGAAAGAAGCCCTGTCCCATCCATACCTCAAATATTAACAAAGTACTTATGTAGTATTGCTAATTAAATAATGAAGAGCAAAAATTAAAGTTGTAAACTTTAAATAATATTAAATATGAAAATTTGTAATTATTTGACAGGGTAAAATTATTTATTACAACTCTGAAAAAAAATATTTGTTATTTTACAAATGTATAATACGTTAAACTTTATTAATGAAATAATTTTGAAAATGAAGCTTATGACGGCCGTGATGTTATTAAATGTAAAAATGTATAAGACGTTAATGATTTATAACAGTAAATTCATTTTATTTGCGCAACGTTTTGATCTTATTAATGATGATCCTTTTTAAGTAAATAAATTTGTTCGTGAAGAATATTTTTTTTAAATTAAGATATTTACCTTAAGATAAAATTTGATGAAACTTTAATTATTAAACATAGTTATTTTTAAATATTCGGAAAATATTGATACAATATTGGTACAATATCGATACAATATCGATATAGAATATCTATATTTTTCTTATTTATAAAAATTTACGTTATTATAATTTTTTCTCGAAGTATTTAATAGAATGACTTTCACCTTAAACTTAAAATTGAATGCTAATAATTCTAAATTTTCTTTGTTTTATGATTTTACTATGCAAAAATTATATTTATTAAAACTATGCAATTTTTAGTTCCCTTAAATCATTCATATATTTATTTAGCAATAAAAGTAAATAAATAACGAAATGAGATATGTAATAAATACAATAAAAAGCTTTTATTCACCTTTCTCGTCTATTACAAAATTTTGTTGAATAACTTTGATAAACTTCTTTAACAAATTGTCAAATTATCACTGTTTCTATATTCCACATAATTGCACCACTATAGTTTTTATTGAAAAAATCATGTAAACTCAAGTGAAGTAACTGCTTTCGATTTTATCTAAATAACTATTAATTGCTCTATTTTTTATTAATGCATAGGGGAGATCGAGGCAAGTTGGCATACGGGTACGTTGGCCCAATGCTAATATCTCGTCATTGGAGTAACAGAGGTCAAAACCTGTCAAACTGTCGATGTTAGTCATATACATTGGAACGAGGAATATTCGTTTTATTTTTCAGTCGGAAGTTTGAAAATTTTCTTATATACAGGAGTAAATTTGATATTCCAGAAAATTTCCAGTGATTCTTGAAAAGATTATGATTATCTATTTTTAAACGTAATTTAGGTTATAATGATTAATTATTTAATAATTTTAGCACTTTGTATTATTTTCATATTTAAATTTTCAATATTATTAGCATAATTTTTAAATTAAAATGTACCCGTGTTACAAAAAAATAAATAAAGAAAATGTAGAAAGTGGTCTAACTATAGCACCGGTCTCTCCCACGTTCAAAAGCTTAGGAATAAAAAAAAAATCAAATGTGGTATTGTTTTTATTTTATTATTCAACAAAAATTTTGCAATACTAAATGAACTTCTTTTTATGGAAAGTGAATTATTTGTTTGGTAAAGAAATTAAAGAAAACTAAAAAATATGTGCAAATACGAGTAGGGCAACAATACGTTACGTGGATTCGGGAAAAATCGCTCATTTTCCTCAGCAAAATATGGATTTCAAATAATGTGCCAGAAAAAACATGTCTCATAGGTGTGCTATAAAAAAAAAATTTTTTTGGAACACGAAAAGGGTTACGAAGTTATGGATTTACTGATGATATATTCTCATTTCACGTATAAAAATTCACGATTGGTGATTTACGACCTTAAAACTCTTTATGGGCAGCTAAAGAAAATACGTGTCTCATATTTTTCGATATAGAAGCCGTATGCAAAGTCTCAGGTAAATCGGTGAGTGACACTTCCGTAGGGTTACTTGTGAGTGGCTTCGTTTTCGGGGCTCTCTCCAAGAACTCGAGACCATTCATCCTTTTCTAGCGCGGAGGAATCGACTGCTCAACTACACGGCTTTTGTGACGTGTCAACTAGAGCCTACGCGGCTTGTGTCTACCTTCGCACTGTGTCAAGCGCTGGTACAGCGCAAGTGCACTTAATCGTCGCCAAAACCAAAGTCGCGCCAGTCAAGACGCAAACAATCCCTCGGTTGGAACTTTGTGGACCGTACTACTCCCCAAACTCCTTAATAAAGTACAAAATGACTTAAATTTACGGAATGTTTCAGCTTACTTATGGACCAACTCGGAGGTGGTGTTAGCTTGGCTCAGGGGTCACGCATCAAAGTGGCCAACTTTCGTCTCCTATCGAGTGGCAGAGATCCAAGGAAGTTTTCCACCATCCCAATGGAGTTACGTCACTTCTGGTCAAAACCCGGCTGACCAGGCAACTCGAGGTCTTAGCCCGAGTGAGCTCAAGGATTCTCGACTGTGGTGGTCCGGCCCACAGTGGTTGCATAGTTCAGAAGACCATTGGCCACGAAAGCACCAACCACAGCAAGCAACCGAATTGTGCCTCCATGCAGCGACTCAACCAGGGCCGACGGAACCGGATTTTTCGGACGATCTTAACCACGATCTACTCATAAAATACTCGTCCTTATACAAGTTATTACGTGTATTATCATTTTGTCTTAGGTGGCGACTGGCCCATAACAGAATTGCAACGTTCATCACAGCCTCCGAACTACGCCACGCCCTCTCTATTGTGACTAAAGCGGATCAGCGTCAAACCTTCCGCAAGGAGATCACTGATCTACAAGGAAATCAACCACTCTCCAAATCTTCGGCGTTGGTTAGATTAAACCCACTTCTAGATGCGAATGGCGTACTGAGAGTAGGAGGACGGTTGCAGAACGCATCAATGTCATTTGACGAACGACATCCAATCATTTTGGTCAAGACCTCGCCACTAGCCACCCTGTTGATTCGTGACGCCCATGCCAGAACGTTGCATGGTGGTCCACAGTCCACCAGAGCTCTCATTCTTCAGAGGTACTGGATCGTAAGCAGCAACACTCTGGTAAGAAAATTTATTCGCCAATGCGTTAAATGTGCTCGTTACGGCGGGCGGTTCGGGCAACAAATCATGGCGCCGTTGCCTAAGGACCGGGTAACTAGCAACCATCCTTTTTCCGCCTCGGGCGTAGATTATGCTGGGCCAATCCTCTTACACACGAAGCGCGGAAGAGGCTTCAAGCCATATAAAGGCCATATATGTCTATTTGTCTGTCTTGCCACCAAAGCAATCCACGTTGAGGTAGTCACCGATCTGACTTCAGTCGCCTTTTTAGCAGCTTTCAAACGGTTCACCGGCCGCCGGGGAATCTGTACGAGGCTGATCAGCGACAATGGACGCAACTTCAGGGGAGCAGACAAGGAGCTCCGGTCGATGTTCAAAGCCGCCTCCGAGTTTTACAAGGAAACCGCTGAGCTGTTGGTCGCAGAGGGGACTACATGGACGTTTATCCCTCCATACGCACCTCACTTCGGTGGCCTGTGGAAAGCAGGGGTAAAATCAGTTAAAGGTCATCTAAAAAAGGTAATAGGGGACCAATCTTTAACGTTTGAGGAACTATCCACGTTGTTGTGTGAAGTAAAGGCCTGCCTCAATTCACACCCACTAACCCGGCTACCCAACGATCCACCAGACCTTGCTCCACTAACTCCTGGCCACCTACTCATTGGTAGACCTCTATCCCTAGTCCCAGAACCTGGATTCCACATCGACGCCCCATCTCCATCGTCAACATGGCGATTACTTAGTAAAATGAGGTACGATTTTTGGTCCAGATGGCGCAAGGATTACTTACTCTCCAGACCAGCAGCGTTGGCCCCGCGAGGATTCTCCTGGTGAAACGGAATCATTTGACTAACTTCAGAGCGAACCAGAACGGAATCATTTGACTAAGTTCAGAGCGCTGCTCCGGCAGACCGCGGCGAAGAGAGCAGATACTATAGCAAAGAATCGAGCGTTCTGTTGAGTTTTCCTTTTTACATTAGAGATAATTTGATGAAATTTATGGTGAACACAAGATGATGTTCACATACAGAAACATATTTTATCAGCTATGGAGAGAATTCAGATCTGTATTACTTATTTTGTTCGAATAATTTTGTAGTTTTTGCTGGCGGAAATAATTTTGTTCCAAAAAGTTAAAAACTGTTTGTAAGAGTTATAAACTGTTCAAAAATGTTATGAAATTTATAATTGTTTGTAACAGTTTTTAACAGTTTGTAATAATAGTTATAATAATAGTTAAATTAATTATATATTATTAATACTTCTTAAATATTATTCAAAATATCATTCATAAATGTAATTCTCAAATGTAATTAGTTTAATTAATTATTATTATTAGTTCATAATAGTTTAATTAATTACCAATAATTAATTTATTTTAAATATCATTGGAAATTATTTGAAACTTTTTTAAACTGTTTCAAACTTGTAAAAACTATTTGAAAATGTGTCCAAAGTCCTACATTTTGTAAAATTTATAAACAGTTTGAAACAGTTACAAACAGTTACAAACAGTTTTAAGTATTTTTTAAAGTTATTAACTGTTATTGAAATTTCTAATTTAGGATAGGATGAATAAAAATAATTTGAATATATACTTTGTGAGTTTTTTTTTTCATTTCAGAAAAACGTGTACATTACAATGCCAGCTATAGGACTTACAAATTGCTCTTTACCCACATAGCACGAAATATTGCACTGAAATATTTCATGAAATATGTCAAAGAAAACTTGCCACAATATTGTACCAATAATAATGAAAGGATACTAAAATATTTCCTGTAATATTACAAGAAAAATTGTAGAAAACTTTCAGAAACCTTTCGTGAAAGATTCATGAAGCATCCAATGGGAAAATTTCACGAAATGTTTTGGCAAGTTTGCGGCAACGTTTACTGAAACATTTCACGCAAGCTTTCTGTTCGGATGCTTGAAAAATTACACGAAATCTTGCAGAAATTCTTCTGAAAATTTTCTCGAAGTATTCATATCACGATCACAAACTGTTTGAACCAATATTTCCACAACCTTGCAGAAATATTTTGCGTAAGATTCCAAGAAATGTTGCGTAAACCTTCCGACTATCATTTCACGGAACGTTTCTGAAACTTTTCTGAAATATTTCGTGCATGGATTAGACAGAGGACACAAACCATTCACGAAATGTTTTCGTAAGTTTGCGGCAACATTTACTGAAACATTTCATGCAAGCTTTCTGTTAAGATACTTGAAATATTACACGAAATCTTGCAGAAACTTTTCAGAAAAATTTCTTGAAATATTCATATCACGATCACAAACTCTTTGAACCAATATTTCCACAACCGTGCAGAAATATTTTGCGTATGATTCCAAGAAATGTTGCGTAAACCTTCCGACTATCATTTCACGAAACGTTTCTGAAACTTTTCTGAAATAATTCGTGTATGGATTGGACAGAGGAGACAAACCTTTCACGAAATGTTTTGGCAAGCTTGCGGCAACGTTTACTGAAACATTTCACGCAAGCTTTCTGGTCGGATGTTTGAAAAATTACACGAAATCTTGCAGAAATTCTTCTGAAAATTTTCTCGAAGTATTCATATCACGATCACAAACTGTTTGAACCAATATTTCCACAACCTTGCAGAAATATTTTGCGTAAAAAAAACAAGAAATGTTGCGTAAACCTTCCGACTATCATTTCACGGAACGTTTCTGAAACTTTTCTGAAAGATATTGTGTATGGATTAGACAGAGGACACAAACCATTCACGAAATGTTTTGGCAAGTTTGCGGGAACATATACTGAAACATTTCATGCAAGCTTTCTGTTAAGATACTTGAAATATTACACGAAATCTTGCAGAAACTTTTCAGAAAAGTTTCTGGAAATATACATATCACGATCACAAACTCTTTGAACCAATATTTCCACAACCTTGCAGAAATATTTTGCGTATGATTCCAAGAAATGTTGCATAAACCTTCCGACTATCATTTCACGGAAGGTTTCTGAAACATTTCTGAAATATTTCGTGTATGGATTGGACAGAGGAGACAAACCTTTCACGAAATGTTTTGGCAAGTTTGCGGCAACGTTCATTTAAACATTTCACGCAAGCTTTCTGGTCGGATGTTTGAAAAATTACACGAAATCTTGCAGAAATTCTTCTGAAAAGTTTCTCGAAATATTCATATCACGATAACAAACTGTTTGAATCAATATTTCCACAACTTTGCAGAGATATTTTGCGTAAGATTCCAAGAAATGTGGCGTAAACCTTCCGACTATCATTTCACGGAACGTTTCTGAAAATTTTCTGAAATATTTTGTGTATGTATTAGACAGAGGGCACGAACCATTCACGAAATGTTTTGGCAAGTTTGCGGGAACATTTACTGAAACATTTCATGCAAGCTTTCTGTTAAGATACTTCAAATATTACACGAAATCTTGCAGAAAATTTTCAGAAAAGTTTCTCAAAATATTCATATCACGATCACAAACACTTTGAACCAATATTTCCACAACCTGGCAGAAATATTTTGCGTATGATTCCAAGAAATGTTGCGTAAACCTTCCGACTATCATTTCACGGAACGTTTCTGAAACGTTTCTGAAATATTTCGTGTATGGATTGGACAGCGGAGACAAACCTTTCACGAAATGTTTTCGTAAGTTTGCGGTAACGTTCACAGATACATTTCACGCAAGCTTTCTGGTCGGATGTTTGAAAAATTATACGAAATCTCCCAGAAATTTTTCTGAGAAGTTTCTCGAAATATTCATATCACGATCACAAACTGTTTGAACCAATATTTCCACAACCTTGCAGAGATATTTTGCGTAAGATTCCAAGAAATGTGGCGTAAACCTTCCGACTATCATTTCACGGAACGTTTCTGAAACTTTTCTGAAAGATTTTATGTATGGATTAGACAGAAGACACAAACCATTCACGAAATGTTTGGGCAAGTTTGCGTCAACATTTACCGATACATTTCATGCAAGCTTTCGGTAAGTATACTTGAAATATTACAAGAAATCTTGCCAAAACTTTTCTGAAAAGTTTCTCGAAATATTCATATCGAGATCTCAAACTTTTTGAACCAATATTACCACAACCTTGCAGAAATATTTTGCGTAGGATTCCAAGAAATGTTACGTAAACCTTCTGACTATCATTCCTCGTAACGTCTCTGAAACTTTTCTGAAATATTTTGTGTGTGGATTGGACAGAGGACACAAACCTTTCACGAAATGTTTTGGCAAGTTTGTGGCAACACTTACTGATACATTTCACGCAAGCTTTCTGTGAAGATACTTGAAATATTACACGAAACCTTGCTGAAACTTTTCTGAAAATTTTCTTGAAATATTCATACCGAGATCACAAACTTTTTGAACCAATATTTCTACAACATTGCAGAAATATTTTGCGTAAGATTACAAGAAATGTTGTGTAAACCTTCCCACTATCATTCCTTGGAACGTTTCTGAAAGTTTTCTGAAATATTTTGTGTATGGATTGGACAGAGCATACAAACCTTTCACGAAATGTTTTGGCAATTTTGTGGAAACATTTACTGAAACATTTCACGCAAGCTTTCTGTTAAGATACTTGAAATATTACACGAAATCTTGCAGTATCTTTGCAGAAAAGTTTCTTGAAATATTCATATCACGATCACAAACTTTTTGAACCAATATTTCTACAACCTGGCAGGAATATTTTACGTAAGATTTCAAGAAATGTTGCGAAACCTTCCGACTATCATTTCATGGAAGGTTTCTGAAACTTTTTCGGAATATTTTTTGTCTGGATTGGACGGAAGACATTAACATTTCATGAAATATTGTGGAAAATTTTCTGAAACATTTATTGAAATATTTCACGCGAGCTCCTTGATTACAGAAAATCTTGTTTTAGGCAAAGTTTCTCGAAATATTCGTAATTTGATCTGCCACTTTTTCAACCAATATATCTGAAACCTTGCTGAAATATTTTCCATAAACGTACAAGAAAATTGTGCAAACATTCCCACTTTTATTACGGAGATGGTTTCTGAAACTTGTCTCAAATATTATGTGTCTGGATAGGACAGAGTATATACACATTTCGCGAAACAATATCCAGCTAGGAAATCCAGTTGGATCCATGTCACATGGGAAATCCAGCTGGATCCGGGTGAATTTACATAGATTTCAGTAGATTTTTAACTAGATTCCTACTTTTGATGTCATATGGATTTCCCATGTAACATGAATTGAAGTAGGAGTCTAGCTAAAAAATCTACTGAAATCCATGTGACTCCATGTGAATCCACCCTGATCCAGCTGGATTCTCAATGGAAATCCAGCTGGATTTCCTAGCTGGATATTTCTGACCGGGAATGTTTTGGCAAGTTTTCTTAAACATTTATTGAAATATTGAAGAAAGTCTCTAATTGTAAAGTTTCTCGAAATATTTAGATACCACGTAGATACAACGAACTTTTTCAACCAATACCTCTAAAACTTTTCAGAAATATTTATGGACATAAACATTTCCCGAAATATTTTGGCAAGTTTTGTGAAACATTTATGGAATTATTTTATGCCGGCTTCCTGTTCTAAAACGAAATTTTTACAATATTGTCGATTTCTATACAAGGAAACATATAAATATTTTCTAAAATATTTTTGCAACGTTTTAGAAACCTTTTTCGAACATTTTTGCAAGGTTGCAGAAATATTCGTTGAAATATTTTCAAGTCAAGTTATGAAAACGTTGCCGGAATATTTCTGCAAGATTTCATGTTAGGTTTCTAGTTTCTTAACAAGAAGATTGCATGAAATATTTCATGAAATGTTTCAGAAAACTTGACACAATATTTTCTGGAATATTCATAACCTCTGTTCAACCCTTACACAAAATATTGCAGAAATGTTTCTGAAACCTTCTTCGGAATAAAAGAAGAAATGTTGCCACAACTTTTCGTGTAATCTTTCGAGAAATATTTCGACAAGGTTGCAGAAATATTCGTTGAAAATTTTCCAGGCTAGATTATCAATATTTTCGAAAAACTTTGCCGAAATATTTCTGCAAGATTTCCTATAATGTTTCTAGTTTCTTATCAAGAAGCTTGCATGAAATATTTCATGAAAGTTTTCAGAAAACTTGCCACAATATTCCGTGAAATGTTCTCTGGAACTTTTGCCCGTAATTTTCTTTTAAATAACTTGGATTTATTCGACTATTTTTTATATTAGTTTGGAAAATGATTGCACTTGGAATAGATATATTTCTATTAGAAAATTTTCAAGCATTTTTTCAAGGAAAGTTTTTAGAACGTTTCCGCGCAGAGTATTCTCGCACACATAGCACGACATATTCCCATGAAATATTTCAAGAAATATTTCAAGAAGATTGACACAACATTGCGGCAATAATACAGAAACATTGCTGAAACATTTCCTCTTATATTTCAAGAAACATTGTAGAAAACTTTCATCAGCCATTCCTGAAAGATTCGAAGGGCACTCATGATGGATATTTCACGAAATATTGTGGCAAGATTGCTGAAACATTTCATAAAATATTTCATGGAAGCTTCTTGATAAGAAACTAGAAATCTTACATAAAATCTTGGACAAAGATTTCGGTAAAGTTTCTTTAAATATTCATAACTTGGCCTGGAAATGTTTCAACCAATGTTTCTGCAACCGTGCAAAATCATTTATCGAAAGTTTACATGAAAAGTTAAGTGAACATTCCTATAGGTAGTATACTATCATTCGGAGATCGTTTCTCAAACTTTTCTGAAATATTTTGTGTCGTCGAGAACACTTATTTAAATATAACTTCATAGGTTTTGTTTATTTCAGAAATATTGCTTTAAAAATTTCCAGACTAAGTTATGAATCTTTGGTGAAACTTTGCTGAAACCTTTATGCAAGATTTCCTGTAATGTTTGTAGTTTCTTAACAAGAAACTTGCGAGAAATATTTTACGAAATATTTCAGAAAACTTGCCACAATATGTCGTGAAATATTCATGATCTCTGTTCAATCCTTACACGAAATATTGTAGAAATGTTGCAGAAACCTTTTTCGGAATGATAGTGGGAAGATTTCCACAAATTTTCTTGTAAACTTTCAAGAAATATTTCTGCAAGGCTGCAGAAATATTCAGTGAAAAATTTCCAGGCTAGATTATGAATAATTTCGAGAAACTGCCGAAATCTTTCTGTAAGATTTTCTGGAATATTTCTAGTTTCTTAACAAGAAGCCTGCATGAAATATTTCATGAAATTTTGAAGAAAACTTGCCATAATATTTCGTGCAATATTCATGACCTCTGCTCAATCCTTACAGAAAATATTGCAGAAATGTTTCAGAAACCTTTTTCGGAATGATACTCGAAACTTTCCACAAAATCTTGCAGAACCTTTTCTGTAAAGTTTCTCGAAATATTCATATCTCCGTCATAAACTTTTTGGACCAATATTTCCACCACCTTGCAGAAATATTTTATGTAAAATCTTAATTTTTATTTAAAATTTAAAGAATTTTTTAAATAAATTTTATAATAAAAAAGAGATTTCAATATTTTTTTAAATCAATTTAAAATTAAAAATTAACCATTTTTATTTTTTTAAAAATAAATTTAAATTAAAAAAAATAATTTCTTGTAATCACAAGAAATGTTGCGTTAAAAGTTCCCACTATCATTACAGGAAAGGTTTCTGAGACTTTTCTGAAATATTTTGTGTATGCACTAAATAGAGGACACAAAATTTCACGAAATGTTTTAGCAAGTTTGCTGCAATATTTATTGAAAAATTACGAAAACGCAGATCCCTACTTATCGACATTGCAATTTTTCTTTTATTCGAATAATTTTTAAACAGTTTTTTGGTGAAACACAATTTTGACGCTCACCATATATTTAAATACTATACTCAGAATATATTTAAATACTAAAACATGTTTATTCAGAGAAATAATTCAAGTTAATATTTTCGTTATTTAGAAGAATCTATTCAGTATACAGGTTTGATTTCTACCTTACCGACACTATATTGTTTCAATTTAACGAATTAAATAAATAATTTATTAAATCCATAATTATTATAAATAAAAAGAATCAAAATTATAACAATTAAATAATCGTGGAAAGTGCAACTTATATAGATTAAAATGTCCGAAGTCCTTCAAGCGAGCGATAGCGTAACGGATAGCGTGTGTGCGTAGTAACCCAAAGATCGTGGGTTCGATTCCCGGTGAGGTCGAAAAATTTTTATGTAAAATATTTTATGCAATTATAACAATGCGATTAAATGTAGAAATTAAGTTGTGAAAAATATGCGAAAATTGTAAATACTTATAGAGAATTCTAATATATCATAGCTTCAAGGTTACTTCTTTCAAGAACTTGAAAAAAGGTTTCTGAAAGATTTCAGAAAGGTTTCTTGAATAATTACTTAAAATCTTTTCTGAAAGCTTTCTGCCAACAATTTATCGATATTCCAGAAAACTTTCATGAAAGGTTTCTACAAATTTTCTAAAAAGTAGAAGATGTACTTACTATTCTTTTTGTAATTTTTTTGAAATATTTCAGAAACATTTCGTAAAAGGTTTCAAGAAACGTTGCACAAATACTTCATGAAATATTGCGGAAATATTTCATGGCAAGTTTACGGATTATACAAATACTTTGTGAAAGATTCCTGCAATATTTCAGAAACATTTCGTACAAGTTTTCACGAAACTTTACAGAAATATTTCATGAAATATTGGTGAACGAAAATGATTCGGACATAAAAATATTACTAAAATCTTTCTGTGAAATGTTTCTGAAAGGTTTACAGTAATATTACGAAAAATAAAATCGCAACATTTCTGAAATATTTCATGTTAGGTTTGTAGATTATTCAAACTATTCGTGAAACATTTCTGCAATATTTCAGAAACATTTCTTACAAGTTTTCACGAAACTTTGTACAAATATTTCATGAAAGATTGTTGAAATATTTCATGCCAGGTTTACAGATTATTCAAACTATTCATGAAAGTTTTCTGCAATATTTCAGAAATATTTCTTACAAGTTTTCACGAAACTTTACAGAAATATTTCATGAAATATTGTTGAACGAAAAAAGGTACGGACATAAAACATTTCTGGAATCTTTCTGTGAAATATTTCTGAAAGGTTTACAGTAATATTACGAAAAATAATACCACAACATTTCTGAAATATTTCATGTCAGGTTTGTAGATTATTCAAACTATTCGTGAAACTTTTCTGCAATATTTCAGAAACATTTCTTACAAGTTTTCACGAAATTTTGTACAAATATTTCATGAAAGATTGTTGAAATATTTCATGAAAGATTGTTGAAATATTTCATGCCAGGTTTACAGATTATTCAAACTATTCGTGAAACTTTTCTGCAATATTTCAGAAACATTTCTTACAAGTTTTCACGAAACTTTGCAGAAATATTTCATGAAATATTGCTGAACGAAAAAAGATGCGGACATAAAAACATTTCTGCAATCTTTCTGTGAAATATTTCTGTAAGGTTTACAGTAATATTACGAAAAATAATACCACAACATTTCTGAAATATTTCATGTCAGGTTTTCAGATTATTCAAACTATTCATGAAAGTTTTCTGCAATATTTCAAAAACGTTTCTTACAAGTTTTCACGAAACTTTGTAGAAATATTTCATGAAATATTGCTGAACGAAAAAAGATGCGGACATAAAAATATTTCTGCAATCTTTCTGTGAAATATTTCTGCAAGGTTGCAAACATTTCATGAAACCTTGCAGAAACATTTCAGCAATATTTCGTGCTATGTGGGTATAATTTTAGAATTTACAACAAACTTTCAAGAATCGTCGTAGTTCATTATTATCATTACGTACATAACAATTGTCACACATTCATACTGGATACAACACTTTGACAGGGATTCAAAAATAAACTTTATTTATAACAATAAAAATAAAATACGTCTTGTTTCAAATTACAAGTACAAATTGTACAGGCTATAAGTTTTATAAATATGTACACGTTAAATATGTACCTAATAAAAGAGCGATAGTTTCATTAATGAAATAAAAAAGAGATTTAATACTTTCTTAATAAGAGACTTGGTGTCTTTGCATAGTTCACTTGGTTATAAGATCATAGCTGAAAAACAATTTTACAAACTTATGCAAATTTAAAAAACATTGAGCCTTCATATTAATGGAACATTGACATAAAATTCCAAATACCGTCGCATGATAGTACCACAAACTCATCTTTTTCTAAATCTAACGTGATAATCCTAATGTCTGGTAATGCTGATATCATTTGCTCTTCCGGCGGTAAATC
Source organism: Torymus aiolomorphi (assembly GCA_036365515.1). Taxonomy (NCBI): domain Eukaryota; kingdom Metazoa; phylum Arthropoda; class Insecta; order Hymenoptera; family Torymidae; genus Torymus; species Torymus aiolomorphi. The sequence goes on along the minus strand of CM070873.1, from coordinate 90,682,383 downwards.
TTTGTTTCTTTTGTAAGCGTGATCACTGAGTGCTCTTGATAAATTGAGTTCACCATTAACTCTACCATCAGCAGTACTTTTTCCACCAGCTTTGACTATTTGTTCTATTTCTGTTTGATCTTCTGGTTTGTGGTCAAAACTTAATTCAATAGCTTTACTATTTCTGCAAATAACGAATCTAGAATCACCTGCATTTGCTAATATAATTCATTTCCTTTCAATACCGCGACTTCTCCTGTACATCCACTATCAGAACCAGGCTATATAAAATTAAAGACCAATTTTACTCGCTAGGAGAGGCTCAGGGTTCCGGAACACCAATTTTCTTGAAAATTGCAGAGGTTGTAGGTAATAATACCTCACCATGAACCTCTACAGAGTTGTAATAGACCCTAACACCTTCCCAGAAAAAAGCTGCAGCCATTTTATTTTAAAAGAAAATCTGAAACATATGTACGGTATTCACATTTTTTTCCATTTTCTACTTTTTGTGCTGTAAAAAAAATTTATCCAATTACTTTATTACTTATATGAATAAAAAATTCATAAATTATATTGAATATTAAGAGTCAAGTAAAAGAATTAGTTTAAAAAAATGTTATTACCTGAATATATTCCATTTTTAGCGATATTTCCATTATTCCTGGTTTGCAACTCCAATGTTAGATCAAATGCCAGAGCTCATTATTCTCTTTGTAAAGGCATTTTTTAATATTTCATAATTTTGCCATACGCTGTAGAAAATTAAATTTTCTTTTAGTGGACTCTTCTTCTAGAGAAATTTCTAAATGGGAGTCAATAAGACATCGCTGCTTCATGTTAGATGAGGTTGTTTACTTCTATATCCTAAAAAGAGAAAAAAAAACACACACAAAGAATCTATTTTTAAAGTAAAAAAAGTAAAGTATAATATTTTGTGTCTCCTCAAAAACTTTTGAGGTTATACTCGTACTTATCTTACAAATATGGCCCAGTGATGCTTCTACAATTATTTATAACAAAGAAACTGTAAAGATTTGCTGTCAGTGATACCTACACGTCCATGTTTATGCTAGACTGCCAGATGAGTGTTGCAGTTTGCAATATCCTTGAAATCTGTGATAACACCCGATGTCTACATGAGCTCTGACATAATTTGCCGTTGATAGCCAATTGACATAACCATTTGTCAGCTAAAGTGCAAGTTTATATCACTGACAGCAACAACTCCACAAGGCTTGATGAAATTGAACTTCAGACAATAACAGTTTTTGTTATAAATATATTACACATATATATATTTCTTGTATGCTAAGCAGGCTTGTCGCTTTCATGTATAGATACATCTTGAAACTTATAGCAATTCAAAACTCTTCTCAATTGAACTATATCCTATAAGTAGTGAGCTAAACTCAATTATCTGGCTTTTATCTTTCTTGGAAAAAAATATGTATTTATTTTTATCTGATAAGAATTATTACTGCTTCTTCCTTAAAATACTTAATTAAATCTTGCCACTGCATATATGTTTTTCTGTATTTACTTTCATACAGCATTCCTATATTGAACTGAAGATACTTTCCAAATTTCAACAAAACTGTCACTGCACGCTTGTACTATAATTACACTTATAAATACTTTTCTGATGTATATCTTCACATATAATACATTAAATTTTCATTCCTAAATTCACTTATGAATACAAATAATTAAACACTAATAAAAAAACATTTCTTCATGAGGAAGCAAAAACTCTGCAAAACAACCTGTTGAAATCACATTGTTATGTATCTTTGCTTATATGAACTGTCAGCTGTGCAACTGTGTTTACACTGATATTAGCAGACAAGTTATGTATAGGCACAAAAGGGCGTATTCATATAGTAAATTGCTGTCACAAGACGATTCCATTGGATTTCGAATACCACAATATGGTTTTTTTTTTTTATTTTTATAATAAATTCCGTATGTAAATGTAATTATTTTGTTATCCTTATACTAATATGGCTTAAATAATGTTTTTGATATTTTATAACACATTTAAGAAAACATTTTCGTATCAGAAGCGTTAAAGCATAAAAAAGGCAAAATAAAAAAGAAAATCAATTTTTTCGTCATTCCCAAGCAGAAATGATCTTCTATAATAAAAGTTCAATAACCGATATAAAAGTTTATAACCGATATTAGCAGATTATAAAGTCAGAATTTCAGACTTTTATAAAAGTTTAAAACTGTTATAAATAGTTGTAAATAGTTATTTACTTTTATAAGTTTTTTGGATCGTCGTGAAAATTTGAATCTTTGATCAGTAAAAAAAGTTAGTAACTGATAATAACTGATAATAACTTTTCCGAATGTTTACTAATTAGTACTAATTGAAATTTATAATTATTTGTATTTTGGAATTATATCCATACTAATAATATTTCTTTCATACATAAAGTGAATAACTAATAAACTTTTTGAAACTATTAATAACTATATTATTATTAAATAAAAAAACTTTATAACAGATAATAACTTTTTGTTGATTGATTTTATGGTTCTGCGCCACGGCCCAAAACAGTAAATCAAAGTTTATTACTGTTATAAATTTTTTTTAGCTGTTCATAACAGAAAAAAAATGTTTATAACTTATATAAACTATTACTGTAGTCTGAAATTCTACCTTTATAAACAGTTATTACCAGTTATAAACTTGTTTAAAAATTATTTATTCTTATTATTCATTATTTACTAAGTTTTATCTCCGCCTCGGTTTTAAAGATAGTAAGCTCCTTCGGCCATATCATGCACTTTAAATTATTGTTAATGTTTGATCCAAACTAGTTTGTTTAGGTTCAGAATAACATATATAATTGAAAAATTCAATAAAAAAATTTTATTTTAAAACATTTTTAGCTATAAGACCGCCTTAAAACGAAAATATAGATAATGTTTTAAAACAAGGTTCAGAGTATATTTTTATGTTATTTTTATACTATCAAATACGCCCCTTTGGTTTTGACGATGCTTAATTATTTAATCATGCAATATTAGATGTATACCACTACATTTAATGAATTTTACCATGATATTTTAGAATATACCTGAATGAAAAAAAGAAATATACGAGGTCCACGCATATCATGGAATTGCGGAGATGTGTAACAATAAGCAAGACAATTATTTAAACCATTTTTAAACCCAAGTAGGTGGGGGATATAAGGTCCACGCATATAATGGAGTCATGAAGACATAACAAAATAAGCAAAACGATTATTTACATAATTTTTGTACCCAAGTAGCAGGGGGACGCGAGGTCTACTCATTTTTGAAAATTACGTAGACGTGCAACAAAAAGCAAAACTATTATTTGAATAATTTTGAAACCCAAGTCACCGGGGGACACCAGGTCCACGCATATTAGGGAATTACGTAGATGTGCAACAATAAGGTAGACTACTAATTAAACAACTTTGAAAACAAATTTGCCGAGGGACTCGAGGTCCACGCATATCAGGGAATGACGTAGACGAGCAACAATAAGCAAAACCATTATTTAAACAATTTGTAAACCAAATTAATCAGTGTCGCAAGGTCCAAGCATATAAGGGAGTCAGGTAGACATAACAAAATAAGAAAAACGATTATTTAAATAATTTTCAACCGAAGTAGCCGGGGAGGCAAGGTCCACGTATCATAGGAAATTACGTAGACGAACAACAATGAGCAAAAATATTATTTAAATAATTTTTGAACTCAAGTAGCCGGGGGACGCGAGATCCACGCATATTAGGGAATTACGTAGACGTGTAAGAATAAGGAAGACAATTATTTAAACAATTTTTAAACCAAAGTCGCCAACGGACGCGAGGCCCATGCATATCAGGGAATAGCGAAGCGTGTAACAATAAGCAAGACAATTATTTAAACCATTTTTAAACACAAGTCGGTGGGGGATATAAGGTCCACGCATGTAAGGGAGTCATGAAGATATAGCAAAATAAGCAAAACGATTATTTAAATAATTTTTTAACCCAAGTAGCCGGGGGACGCGAGGTCTACCCATTTTTGGAAATTATGTGGACGTGCAACAAAAAGCAAAACTATTATTTAAATAATTTTGAAACCCAAGTCGCCGGGGGACACGAGGTTCACGCATATTAGGGAATTACGTAGATGTGCAACAATAACGCATACTATTAATTAAACAATTTGTCAACCAAATTAATCAATGAGGCGAGGTCCAAGCATATAAGGGAGTCACGTAGACATAACGAATTAAGGAAAATGATTTATTTAAATAATTTTCAACCCAAGTAGGCGGGGGAGGCAAAGTTCACGCATCATAGGAAATTACGTAGATGGACAACAATGAGCATGAGCCAAAAAATATTATTTGAATAATTTTTGAACCCCAGTAGCCGGGGGACGCGAGGTCCACACATATTATGAAATTACGTAGTTTTGCAACAATGAACAACACAATTATTTAAACCATTTTTAAACCCAAGCAGATGGGGGATATAAGGTACATGTATATAAAGTAGTGATGTAGACATAAAAAAAAGCAAAACGAATATTTAAACTATTTTAAACCCAAGTAGGCGGGGGTTATGAGGTCAACGAATATTAGGAAATGGCGAAGATGTGCAACAATAAGCAAGACAATTATTTAAACAATTTTAAAACAAAGTAGGAGGTGCAAATGAGGTTCACGAATATTAGGGAATCACGCAGATGTGCAACAATAAGGAAGACCATTCTTTAAACAATTTGTAAACGCAAGTAGCCGAGGGAGGCAAGGTACACGAATATTAGGAAATTACGTAGACTGACAACCCTTAACAAAAATATTATTTAAATAATTTTTGAAACCAAGTAACCGGCGGTCGCGAGATCCACGCACATTATGGAATTACGTAGACGTGCAACAATAAGGCAGACTATTATTTCAAAAACTTTTAAAGCAAATTTGCCGAGGGACGCGAGGTCCACGCATATCAGGGAATGACGTAGACGTGCAACAATAAGCAAGATAATTATTTAAACCATATTTAAACCAAACTAGGTGGGGGATATGAGGTCCACGCATATAAGGGACTCATGTAGATATGATAAACAAGCATAACAATTATTTAAGTAATTATATACCCAAGTAAGCGGGGGATTAAATATCCACGCATATTAGGAAAATGCGAAGATGTACAATAATAAGCAAGACAATTATTTAAACTATTTTTAAACCCAAGAAGTAGGGGGACATGAGGTCCACGAATACTAGGGAATTACGACGATATGCAACAATAAGCAAGAAATTATTTAAACCGTTTTTAAAGCCAATTAGGTTGGGGATATAAGGCACACGCATGTAAGGGAGTCATGTAGACATAATAAAATCAGCAAATCAATTATTTAAATAATTTTCTAATTCATGTAGCCGTGGGATGCGAGGTCCACGCATATACCTGAGTTACGTTGACCAGCGATGTAAGCAAGACTTTTAGTTCTTAAATTTCTTTAAATCTTTAAATTCTTAACCTCTACAACTCGATTCCCTTATGTGCGTGGACCTCATATGGCCGGCCTACATAGGTTTAAAATTATTTAAATAGTGGTCTTGATTATTGTTGCACATCACCGTAATTCCGTAATATGCGTGGACCACACGAGCCCCGTCTATATGGGTTTAACATTGTTGAAACAAAATTAAAATAATAGTCTTGCTTATTATTGCACATCATCGCAATTCCCTAGTATTCGTGGACCTCATGTCCCCCTCCTACTTGAGTTTAAAAATGGTTTAAATAATTGTCTTGCTTATTTTGCACATCTTCGCATTTTCCTAATATTCGGGGACATTTAATCCCCCGCTTACTGGGGTTTAAAATTATTTAAATATTCGTTACGCTTTTTTATCATGTCTACATGACTCCCTTATATACGTGGACGTTACATCCCCGACCTACTTAGGTTTAAATATGGTTTGAATAATTATCTTGCTTATTGAGTCACGTCTCCGTCATTCCCTGATACGCGTGCAGGACCTCAGGTCCCTTGGCAAATTTGCTTTAAAAATTGTTTAAATAATAGTCTGCCTTATTGTTACTCGTATTATTGGATCTCGTATCCCTCGCCTACTTGTGTTTCAAAATTATTTAAATAATCGTTTTGGTTTTTTTTCATGTTTTAATGACTCCCTTATATGCATTGACGTTATATCCCCACCTACTTTTAAAAATGGATTCAATAATGGTCTTGCTTATTGTTGCACATCTACGTGATTCCCTAATATTCGTGAACCCCATGTCCCCATCGTACTTGGGTTTATAATTGTTTAAAGAATTGTCTTGCTTATTGTTGCCTATGTTCGTAATTCCCTAATATGGGTGAAACTCCTAACCCCCGCCTATATGGGTTTAAAATTGTTTAAATAATTGTCTTGCTTCTTGTTGCGTGTTTACGTCATTCCCTGATATGCGTGGACCTCGCGTTCATAGGCAAATTTGCTTTAAAAATTGTTTAAATAATTGTCATGCTTCTTGTTGCACGTCTACGTCATTTCCTGATATGCGTGGACCTCGTATCGCCCACATACTTGGGTTTAAAAATGGTTTCAATAATGGTCTTGCTTAGTGTTGCACATCTACCTGATTCCCTAATATTCGTGAACCTCATGTCCCCATCCAACTTGGGTTTAAAATGGTATAAATAATTGTCTTGCTTATTGTTGCAAAACTACGTAATTTTCTAATGTGCGTGGACCTTGAATCTCTTGGATACATGGGTTTAAAAATTATTTAAATAATAGTTTTGCTTATTTTGTTCCCGCTACCATCTGGGTTTAAAATTGTTTAAGTAATTTTCTTTCTTATTGTTGCAGGTCTACGTCATTCCCTGATATGCGTGGACCTCGCGTTCCTCGGCAAATTTTCTTTAAAAATTGTTCAAATAATAGTCTGCTTCATTGTTGCACGTCTACGTAATTCCATAATATGCTTGGACCTTGACTCCCCCGGCTACTTAGGTTTAAAAATTATTTAAATATTCGTTTTGCTTTTCTTTCATGTCTACATGACTCTTTTATATGCGTGTATCTTATATCCCCCACCTGCTTGGGTTTAAAAATGGTTAAAATAATTGTCTTGCCTACAGTTGCAAATCTTCGCAATTCGCTAATATTTGTGAACCTCATGTCCACTCCTACTTAGGTTTAACATTGTTTAAATAATGGTCTTGCTTATTGTTGCACATTTTCGCATTTTCCTAATATGCGTGGACATTTAATCCCCCACTTACTTGGGCATATAATTATTTAAATAATCGTTACACTTGTTTATCATATCTACATGAGTCCCTTATATGCGTAGACCTTATATCCCCCACCTACTTCGGTTTAAATATGGTTTAAATAATTATCTTGCTTATTGTTGCACGACTACGTCATTCCCTGATATGCGTGGACCTCGCGTTCCTCAGCAAATTTGCTTTAAAAATTGTTTAAATAATAGTCTGCTTCATTGTTGCACGTCTACGTAATTCCATAATATGCTTGGATCTTGACAACCTCCGCCTACTTGGGTTTAGAAATTATTTAAAGTCGTTTTGCTTTTTTTCCTGTCTACATGACTCCCTTCTATGCCTGGACCTTATATCCCCCAGCTACTTGGGTTTAAAAATGGTTTAAATAATTGTCTTTCTTATTGTTGCATGTCTACGTAATTCCCTAATCTGCGAGGACCTCGTATCCCACGGCTACATGAATTTAAAAATTATTAAAATAATAGTTTTGCTTGTTTTATTATGTCTAGATGACTCCTTTATATGCGGGGACCTGATATCCCCAACCTACTTGGGTTTAAAAATGGTTTAAATAATTTCTTATTGTTGCACATCTTCGTAATTCCTTAATATGCGTTGACCTCACGTCCCCCGGCTAGTTAGGTTTAAAAATAAGTAAAATAATGGTTTTGCTTTTTTTTCATTTCTATATGACTCTCTTATATGCGTGGATCTTATATCACCCGCCTACTTGTATTTAAATTGTTTAAGCAATTGACTTGCTTATTGTTGCATGACTACGGAATTCCCTAATATGCGTGGACCTCGCCCCCTTCGGCAACTTTTGTTTAAAAATTGTTTAAATAATTGTCTTGCTTATTGTTACACGTGTACGTTATTTCCTAATATGCGTGGACCTCGCATCTTAGGGAACACACATATTAGGGAATTACGCCGACGTATAAAAATAAGCAAAACCTTTATTTAAATAATTTTTAAACCCAAGTATCCAGAGGACGCAGGTCCACCCATGTTAGGAAATTGCGAAATTTTGCAATGATAAGCAAGACATCTATTTAAACTGTAACGGGATAGCTTCTGGGGTAAAATCCCAAAAAGCCACAGGCCAGCGATGCCCTAGAACACGGTGCCGCGGGTGTCAGACCAAAATGAGTTGCCCGGGGATCTGCTCTTGGAATCCCGAAAACAACGCGAAGATCGCACGCGAACTTCGCTTTCCAACTAATTGGATCGCTGAGTTAAAAGCGCGCGCTCAAAGAGTAAAGCGCGCGGCCGCTACGCTCAGATATGAAAACGACCAGCGGAGTCGTTTTCCCGCGGAGGCTGCGGTATCCGGGAGAAGGTTAGTTTAAGGGGTCGATAAATGAAGAATAGCTTCAATTATTTCACAGCACAATAACAAGGTCTATTCTAATTAATCATTTACATCAAAAACGCGTCGCGTTGCGCGCCGACAAGAAGACGGGATCCGCCGCTCGGCGCGGGCGGATCAAGGTATCTATTTTCGCTGGGCCGGTGAACGCACCACCGGCCACTCGCCGCTGCGAGTCGAAAATACACAAATAAATCGCTGCGCGGGAAGTACAAAGAGGCTTACCGGGAGAGGAGTGCACTCCTCTCGTCGCTCGCTCACGAATCCGCTCTTGCGACAGGCCTTATCCTCCGGTCGACTTCGGAGTGTTCAGGCCGAGTCCTAACATCCAGCCTTCACCTACAGACGCTTCGGACCCCAGGAGTGGCTCGGATTGTTCACGTGCGCTGCACTCCGTGGACCGTACGTGGACGGGCGCTGCTCTGCACCGGTAAGGACGCACGATACCGTTTTCTTCGCGGACGATCAAATTAACTCGCGTACGCGCGGTTTGATAGCCCGAGAGAATCTGATTCAAAAATGAATTGAGCGCGACTTTGCAACCGCCAAAGTCGCGCAGCCCCCCGCGCAGATCGCGAATACATCGTTCGAGCGATGTCAACAAACGCTCGAGATGCGTGAATTCGCGGGAACGAGAGTCAAACCAGTTCGATAGAATACGGAGAACCGAGATTCTTATTTTCTCCGTATTTTATCCTGGAACTCCGTTATACCCCTCTCCCAGACGTTGCGTAGCGGGAGAGAAGCAACTCTCCGATACCGAGGCTCTCGTTCAACGCGACTTTACATCAACGGCGACGTTGACGAGCTGAGCGACAGGCCCGGATACGCGCTGGTTACCGCTTGCATCAAAGCGGCAACCACTTGATCCACGTCGAGGGATCGTACGCATGCGCACGGTGGGTCGCTCTTCACCGTGAGTCCGCTGAACTCCAACGGTGGTCGGGACTCGTCATATGACGCTTGATGGACCGGAGGCTGTCGGCTCTCATGGCGCTGAGGCTCCGGTCGACGACCGCCTTCGCTCCTCTTCGGAAGGGCGTTTTGGAGGTCGTCTCGTCTTCTTGTCCTCTTCGGGCGCTGTTGCCACTGCGGACAGGCCCAGTGAAGATGCGTCGATGACTGGCACGTCCAACACAATTTTCTGGTTGGACTCAGTGGTGAGGAGTTATATGATCCGAGCGTGTTCCTCGACCTTGATGAGCGGTATTCTCGAGTGGCCAAGTTTGGCTTAGTTGACCGCCGTTTGCGGCGTCGAGAAAATACCGTCGTCCACGGATTCGAACCCACCTCTTGGTTCGAACCGGGTCCGCTCGAGCGTTGCGTGGCCGATGAATACGCCTCCTTTTTCCCTGTCGAGCTGGACTTTTGCGGGCTTTGGAACGACTTGAGGTTGTCTCTAGTCCCTTGGCCCGATCGAGGTCGCGACTTGGCAGAGCGCTTGGTTGCACCTGCAACTCGAGTCTTGTTAGACGCAGCTGAATCGTGAAGCGACGACATTTGCACTCGTAGCTGGTGCAGCTCGTCTTACAGCCGTCTCACTTCTTCGCTTAAGCGTCTAAATTTCTCCTCCTCAAATTTGCACGTCCGATTACACTTACACTCGCAACGACGCTCAATTTCTGTTTTCGTTCATGCGTCAAAGAGTTGCGAGATAATTGGCGTGCTGTCCACCAGTTGTGCCGTCACCAGATTGTCAATCTTTCCCTCGCTGTTCCTTGGAAGGCTTGGCTGTTCTTCGTCTTCAGGAGTCTGGGAGACGGTAATACAGCCGTCCGCTTCCGATATATTCTCCAAGCGGCTTATATCGGACGTTCCGGATAGGGGGGAGCTTGGAGGATCTTCCCTCCCCCAGGCTGTATTTGCTCTGTCGCCGTGAGCTTGTGAGTATTCAGCACAGCCGTTCGGTGCCCTCAGGCAGTCTGTATACGCCAAGCGACGGGGAGTATCAGACTTCACGAACAGGGGGAAGCTTGGAGGATCTCCCCTTCCCAAGGCTGTGCTTACTCCGACGTCGATTTCGTGGATGGACGCTGAAATTGCTGGCGATGGTAAAGTTGCGGCACAGCTGTCCGAAATCCCTGAGCGGTCTGCATTCCCCGAGCGACTCGCGTTCTCGGATCCTTCGGACTGGAAGGAGATCGGGGAATCTCCCCTCCTCCAGGCTGTGCTGCACTTTAGTTGCAGCTGAACTTCACCCGGTCCTCCCGCTGGAGTTAAAGGGCTCCATAGTAACGTGAGAGCCTCGTTTCTTACGTCGGGAGGACTGCCTGCTCTTTGATCCATGATCTGCAATACATGTGTCTTCATGGATCTCAGCAAGTTATCGACTGCTTTGTTCGACGTCAATTGCTGAAACAGGCTGTGGGCCGAGGGATCTTCGTTGTAGTTCGCTTCTGCAGCTCTGCTTGCGTTGAGGATCGTTCCGTTGACGTACTTATTCCTCAATTCGAGTCTCCTTGTGAACTGCTCAATTGCACTTCCACTTATTTCCTGTGTGAAGTGGGCCGGGTTGTAATTTCCCATTAGCCATTGAGTGACTCGCCTAGAATCCCCGTCGATATATCCAGTGCTTCTTAAATCTAGAGCTATATTTGCTTACATTACAGCTTGGAAGCTCAACTCTAGATTTTTGCGCCACTGCTCCATCGATTCGGCTAGTTCTTCTGAGGTCGATGATTCCATCTTCTGAAGCTAGACCGATTATACAAAAATTTGGCGACGAATTGTGTGTGTGCGCAACTAACTGCTGAGATTCTCTCTCGAATTGGCCGTCTGTTACGCAAATTACAATGTTAGAATCCTAACTACCACACACAATTGTCCCAAGCCGCTCGAGAACGACGTATCTCGATGCAGCTAGCTAGGGAGAGAGCGTGGCAATTCCAAAAAAACAATTTTTAGCGAAGATACCGATTTGACTAAAACCCGCAATAAAAAAAAAAGTAATGAAAGTGTTCTCACTTTCGACCGGCTGCACGCACAGGCACGGTCACTCTATTCCAAAAAAAATCGCGTGAAAATCGCTTAAAATCTCGCTTCAAAAAAAAAGGAATTTAATTTCGCCACATATGACGACGAAAACAACCACAATCGTCGTTTAAATGCTCTCGCCCTGGCTTTACAGCAGTTTAAAAGGCTCGGGACGAGTATACACAATACTGCCCGAGCATAAACATAAACACCTACAAAAACAAGCAACCTGCTGTTTTGTGTTTATGTTTCTATGCGCGCCGCGAATCTTCTTGTCTGTTTGTTTACGCCCGGCACCTCCAATTGGCGAGTTTAAATCACTGCACCTATCAGCTATAACGGCTTATGGCCACTGGCCGTCTGCTGATTAGTACGGTGCAGTGATTCGCGCGCGGGCGAATTTAAACGAAACGCGATTTGAATAGGCCGGTATCGAATGTACCGGCCGCTAACCTTTTCCTTAAACCCAACACGTTGGGCGCCATTGTAACGGGATGGCTTCTGGGGTAAAATCCCAAAAAGCCACAGGCCAGCGATGCCCTAGAACACGGTGCCGCGGGTGTCAGACTAAAATGACTTGCCCGGGGATCTGCTCCTGGAATCCCGAAAACAACGCGAAGATCGCACGCGAACTTCGCTTTCCAACTAATTGGATCGCTGAGTTAAAAGCGCGCGCTCAAAGTGTAAAGCGCGCGGCCGCTACGCTCAGATATGAAAACGACCAGCGAGTCGTTTTCCCGCGGAGGCGGCGGTATCCGGGACAAGGTTAGTTTAAGGTCGATAAATGAAGAATAGCCTCAATTAGTTCACAGCACAATAACAAGGTCTGTTCTAATTAATCATTTACATCAAAAACGCGTCGCGTTGCGCGCCGACAAGGAGACGGGATCCGCCGCTCGGCGCGGGCGGATCAAGGTATCTATTTTCGCTGGGCCGGTGAACGCACCACCGGCTCACCGCTGCGAGTCGAAAATACACAACTAAATCGCTGCGCGGGAAGTACAAAGAGGCTTACCGGGAGAGGAGTGCACTCCTCTTGTCGCTCACTCACGAATCCGCTCCTGCGTCAGGCCTTATCCTCCGGTCGACTTCGGAGTGCTCAGGCCGAGTCCTAATATCCAGCCTTCACCTACAGACGCTTCGGACCCCAGGAGTGGCTCGGATTGTTCACGTGCGCTGCTCTCCGTGGACGGTACGTGGACGGGCGCTGCTCTGCACCGGTAAGGACGCACGATACCGTTTTCTTCGCGGACGATCAAATTAACTCGCGTACGCGCGATTTGACAGCCCGAGAGAATCTGATTCAAAAATGAATCGAGCGCGACTTTGCAACCGCCAAAGTCACGCAGCCCCCCGCGCAGATCGCGAATACATCGGTCGAGCGATGTCAGCAAACGCTCGAGATGCGTGAATTCGCGGGAACGAGAGTCAAACGAGTTCGATAGAATACGGAAAACCGAAATTCTTATTTTCTCCGCATTTTATCCTGGAACTCCGTTATAAAACAATTTTTAAACCGAAGCACGTAGGGGATATAAGGTACATACATATAAATGACTCATGTAGACATGAAAAAAAACCAAAACACAAATAGCCGAAGAGGCAAGGTTTACGCATATTGGGAAATTACGTAGACGTGCAATAAGCAGGCAGACTTATATTTATACAATTTTTAAGCCAAATTTGCCGAGGGACGTGAGGACCACGCATATCAGGGAATGACGTAGACGTTCAGCAAAAAGCAAGACAATTATTTAAACAATTTTAAACCAAAGTAGGCGGGGGTTATGATGTTCACGCCTATTAGGGAATTACGAACATGTGCAACAATAAGCAAGACAATTATTTAAACAATTTTAGTCCCAAGTAGGAGGGGGACATGAGGTCCACGAATATTGCGGAATCACGTAGATGCGCAACAATAAGCAAGACCATTATTTAAACAATTTGTAAACCATACTAGCCTGGGACGTGAGGTCCAAGCATATAAGGGAGTCATGTAGACATAACAAAATAAGAAAAACGATTACTTAAATAATTTTCAATCCAACTAGCTGGGGGAGGCAAGGTCCACGCATATAGACATAGTCATAATGGTAGCGGGGACGGTCAGCGGCCACTTTCGGGGACTTGCCTTCCTAGCACTCAGGCCGAAGCCCATTATGCTTTACCCACCTTGGCCTTGATCAGTGCGATTGCTTTGCACATGGATGCTAAATCAAGTTCTCTAAGATAGTGTGGTTCCGTGTGGTTCCAGGAAAAAGAGTCCCCAAACCCTCCGTCTGATTGCGACCATCACTGGGCAGCGACGCAGTAGGTGAGCTGATGTCTCCTCCTCTTCCCCACAACTCCTGCACCGATCCGTATTTACGAGATCTATCCTATATAGGTGGTGTCCGACCTCACAGTGGCCTGACAACCTTTCTACCGCTGCTTTGATGCTCCTCCTGGGGAGCCTTACCATCTCCTTAAACCAAGCGGTTGGAGCCTCTTCCCCCAATAGGATCCTCGCAATACGCTCTCTGCCATCGGTACCCTGCGGTACAGCGCCCGGCAACGAGTTACGCCTCTTTTTGCCAAACGATCCGCCTTTTCATTGCCTATTACTTCCTCGTGCCCTGGTACCCAATACAGACTAACCCTGTTCACGGAGCATAGCCTATCAAATGCTACCCTGCAGCGGCACGCCTCTTCCGAGCAAAACTCCGCAGCCCCCACCGCCCGAAGTGCCGCTTAGCTATCTGAGCAGATGGTGATCCGCTTCCCCTCTAACCCGTCCGAGGTCATGGTTTCTGCCCATTCCCTTATTGCTCTTACCTCTGCCTGGAAAACGGTGACATGCGAGTCCAGTCAAAATACAAGCTCAGTCGTGCTTCCCTTTAGCCAAGCTGCCGCCCCGGTACCTACCTCACTCTTAGAGCCATCCGTGTACCAGACCAGGTCCTCCTGGTTGTGGGCAACCTCGACACAGTCTGTCCTTACAGGAATGGTCACCTCAAAGTTCCTACCAAAGGCAAATCAGATCCTTTCCCATCCACCAGCTCCCTGTCCCAATATTGCCATCTTCTCAGGTCACTTAGGGCTCATGTTTCTGCTCTGCAGGCCTCCGCCTTGACCACCAGTCTTAGAGGCGGAATGCCTAGCAGCCTCTCCTTGGCTCTCAGGGGTACTAAAACACGCGTTCCCGTGATGCCTCTGGGTATCAGGTTCTGGATCGAGTCCAGTATCCTAGTGCCTCCCTTTTGCTCACACCTGATTGCCCAAGCTATAGCCCCATGAAGCAACCTGGGGCGCAGCACAGCGGTAAAGAGCCACAGGATCATGTGGGGCCTGAGGCCCCACGTGAAGCCGAAGACCATCCTACACGCCCAGAAGGAGGCTATGAACCTCCATTTAACCGCCCTCAGGTGCTCCGCTCAATTCAATTTCTAGTAAAGAATGACTCCCAAATACCGTGATCAACAACAGCAGATCATCTGTATAGGCTTGAGTATAAAAACCCGTCTCATTTAACCTTCGTAAGAGTTCGTCCTGGGCCAGAGCCCAGAAGGTCGAAGAAAGGACCCCCCCCCCCCTTGCGGACATCCCTTACTCACGTATCCTACCGCCTCTCTGGTCTCCCACTCTGCAACGACTCTTCGCCATCGGAACAGTGCACGTATCCATCTCTCGATTTCACATGATACGCCATGCGCCCTTGCACCCTTGCAAATGCATTCCGTGGTTGTGGAGTTAAAAGCTCCCTCCACTTCCAAGAAAGTTCCCAGGACCATTCCCCTATTCCTCATTCCTCTGCTTATGCGCTCCGTTGATCCGCGCAGAGCAGATCCACGGACTTACTCACCTGATACGCGTGCTGCGTAGTGTGTAACAGCCTTTCCGCTAATGGTCCATCGCTGATGAAGCAGTATACCAGCCTCTCCAGTGTCTTCAAGACAAAGGACGTAAGACTGATAGGTCGATAATCCTTTGCCACCTCGTATGTATGCATTCCCGGTTTGGGTAGGAACACCACCCGTGCCATTCTCCACGAAGCCGGAGAGCAGCTCCACTTAATACTCGCGTTGAAGATGACGGTGAGAGGCTCCAGAAGCTCATCCAATCCGCGCTGAAGAAGGGCCGGGAAAATCCCGCCCTCCCCAGGCGTCTTGAATGGTTCGAACGTGTTCACCGCCCACCTGATCCTGTCCGCCTGGACTACCTGTTCCGCATCCGCCTCGAATGTTGCACTCCCCACCTAGCTGATCCCATCCTCCGGTGGCTCGAAAGCCATACCCGGAAAGTGTGTGATCAGCAGGTGGTCCAGTGCCTCTTCGCTGCTCCCTGCTCATTGTCCAGATGGGAGCCTAATCAGCCCCGTCCAGTTCGCTGTTCTGGACAGAAGTCTGTCTTACCTCGCAGTATCCGAGATACTGCTCATCTCATCACAGTACTTCCTCCACCCTTTCTTTTTTGCCTGTTCAATGGCTTCTTTTTACTCTCTCTGAACCGACCTAAAGGCCTAAAGGCCCGGAGAGTCTCCTCATTTCTGGTTCTCCTTGATCTGTTAAAGAGACTCCTGACCTTTTTCCGATGCTTATTGAGCGAGTCGTTCCACCAGGGTGCCCCTCTGGTCAATTTCTTTGCCTCCAGGTCGCAGCTGCTCTCGAAAGCTAGATTTATCTTTTCCCCCAAGAGCACCGTCGCCCTGTCGACATCCTCAACCGAGTCGAGGACCTTCGGGAATTTCTCTAGCCCGACCGCCAATTTCGCTTTGTACTCCGCCCAGCGAGTTCTCCTCGGATTTCTCCATTGTGTCACCTGCCGTACCATTCCAACAACTTCGAAGCAAATGAGGCTGTGGTCCGACATGAATACCTCATCCGAGACTCTCCAGTCGTTTATCCACGCCCACACGCCTCTGGAGGCGATTGTTATGTCAATCACTTCCTCCCGGATCCTATTCCTGAATGTGGGTTCCCGCCCCCTATTCAGTATATCCAGATTCGTTCCTGAGATGAACTCTAGAAGAGCTTCTCCCCTACCATTGCAGTCCGAGCTGCCCCACACCGTATGGTGCGAGTTATCATCGCATCCCAAAATGAGATGTTTGCCATGCCGCTCGCAATGACCTATTAACTCCCTCACCAGGACCGGAGGTAGCTCCTCCCTAACATCGTAGGGAAAATACACCGACCCCACGACCAGCTCCACCGTTTCCCCGATACTCCTCCTGGCCCAGACTACTGCCGTTGCAAGATTTTTATCGCAGTATCTAGGCCAAGCCTCACCGGTCACCCCTTTAAGAACCACACAGGCTCTGGGTGGGTCCCCGGCTCCAAGAATAAGTTTACAAGTTCCAAGACTCGCTATCCTCCCCTTGCTGACCCAGGATTCCTGGATCAGTGCTATGCCTGTGTGTACTTCCGCCAAACGCTTAGGCAATACCGCCGTAACGCTTATGCAGTGTTGCAATTTAATCTGGGTGAAGGGGATAGTGGAGGTAGACACATTTCCTGCCCCCGAGTCTCCCCCACCCCGCTTGCCCCTCTTGCAACCCTTAAACATCAGCAGCCGAGAACCACTCCTTCCCCTGTGGAGGAGACGTCTACTTGCATGGGCGCCTCCACCCGGTCCCCTGCCTGCACCACCACTTCCTTAGCGGTCCTAATGGTGCAGTGCGCCCGTGCCGACACGCAGAAGGGCCTGAAGTCGATCTTCCTGAGAGAATCAACATCAGATCAATCAACAATTCTCCTTCTTAGCTTATCCTCGACCTCTCTGGAGCCGAGGACCTTCCACTTCCCAACTTATAGTGTTGAATTCCGTCTCGCTAGGCGCCTCATTACGACCTCGGGGGTGTTTCCCCGGGACGTAAATCACCGCCCTAGCTAGCTTCTGGAGCTTGCCACAAACCACCACTCTCAGCTGGGCTCCTTCCCAAGGCTTCAATTTACTGACGGCTTCCGTCAGCCACACCTTGTCCCCCTGGCTGTTGCAGTGGAAGACTTGCGCCACCCTTTTCCACCAATTCTCCAGGAACCGTGGTATACAGTCGCCCTCGTACTCGTCAATAGCCGAGCCCACGGCGATTACCACGGCTCCCCCTGTTTTTCGCTAAGGCGCCCTTCTGGATAATCCGCAGGGATAACGGCCAGCTTGAGATCACTGGCCATCGCCCTGCTAAAATTCATCGTGACCCCTTCGCTGGCATGTCTCTTCTTCCTACGCTTCTTACCTGTTTTTTCCCCTTTGGATGGGGGAAAGACTTCAGATTTGGCGATGGCGGTAATGGCGCCCAAAAGTGAACTCGCCCGTCCATCGTCTTCTACCGGAGCCGACCCCCCGGGAGGAGTAAACTTGTGAGCAACGTCGGTATTGTCGACGGCCAGCGAATGCTGCCCGGACGCTCTGACGTCTCCACCACCTATCGCACTCTCAGTATTGCCAGCCTATTGGACAGACGCCCGAGTGGCGGTTGCATTTTCCGATGCCTCGTACCTTTGTTGAGGGCTAGGGAGCCCTCATGCAGCATGGCCCTATCTGGACGCCATCCAGCACTGCTACACAAGGCGGGATTTTACACCGGCTGATAGGGCAGCCAGAGCAGATTGGCTAGATCGCTCCGGGCTCTTATACTATCCAACGGCCTGAGAGTGTCATCCCCAGTTTTAGGCTGTACCCTCGCCCTCGCCCGCGCCCTTCAGTGCCCTCGACACCCGCCTGGACGCAGAGGTAGCTAACCCGTGGTATGTGTGTGTGTGTGTCTGAGGTACTGAGGTCCACGCATATTAGGAAATTACGTAGACGGACAACAATGAGCAAAAATATTATTTAAATAATTTTTGAACCCAAGTTGCCCGGGGGACGCGAGGTCCACACATATTATGGAATTACATAGACATGCAACAACAAGGCACACTATTATTTAAACAATTTTTAAAGCAAATTTGTCGAGGGAGGCGAGGTCCACCCATATCAGGGAATGACGCAGTCGTGCAACAATCAGCAAGACAATTATTTAAACAATTTTAAACCCAAGTAGGAGGGTCAAATGCGTTCCACGAATATTAGGAAATTACGAACATGTGCAACATTAAGCAAGATAATTATTTAAACCATATTTAAACCCAAGTAGCTGGGGGATATAAGGTCCACGCATATAAGGGAGCCATGTAGACATGATAAAAAATCGTAAAGATTATTTAAATAATTTTAAATCCAAGTAAGCGGGGGATTAAATGACCACGCATATTAGAAAAATGCGAAGATGTGCAATACTAAGCAAGACAATTATTTAAACCATTTTTAAATCCAAGTAGGTGGGGGATATGAGAACAACGCATATAAGAGAGTGATATAGATTTAAAAGAAAAGCAAAACCATTATTTAACTTATATTTAAATCTAAGTAGCCGGGGGACGTGAGGTCCACGCATATTAGGGAATAACGTAGGCGTGCAACAATAAGCAAGACATTTATTTAAACAATTATAAACCTATGTAGGCAGGGGATACGAGGTCCACGCATATAACTGAGTTACGTAGACGCGCGACGTAAGCAAGCCTTTTAGTCCTCAAATGTCTTTAAATCTTTAAATTCTTAACCTCTACAACTCGACTCCCTTATGTGCGTGGACCTCATATGCCCGGCCTACATAGATTTAAAATTATTTCAATAGTGGTCTTGATTATTGTTGCACATCTCCGTAATTTCGTAATATGCGTGGACCACGCGACCCCGGCTACATGGGTTTAAAATTGTTTAAACAAAATTAACATAATGATTTTGCTTATTGTTGCACATCATCGTAATTCTCTAGTATTTGTGGACCTCATGTCCCCCCCCTACTTGGGTTTAAAAATAGTTTAAATAATTGTCTTGCTTATTTTGCACATCTTCGCATTTTCCTAATATTCGGAGACATTTAATCCCCCGCTTACTAGGGTTTAAAATTATTTAAATTGTCGTTACGCTTTTTTATCATATCTACATGACTCCCTTGTATGCGTGAACCGCATATCCCCCACCTACTTGGGTTTAAATATGGTTTGAATAATTATCTTGCTTATTGAATCATGTCTACGTCATTCCCTGATATGCGTGAACATCGCGTCCCTCGGCAAATTTGCTTTAAAAATTGTTTAAATAATAGTCTGCCTAATTGTTCCACATATACTTGATTCCCTAATATTCGTCGACCTCATTTGCCCCTCCTACTTGGGTTTAAAATTGTTTAAATAATTGTCTTGCTTATTGTTGCACATCTTCGCAATTTCATAATGTTCGTGGACCTCATAACATCCCGTCTCCTTGCGTTTAAATGCTTCTTGCTTCTTGCTTCTTGTTGAACGTCTGCGTCATTCCCTTATATGAACGGACCTTGCGTCCCTGGCTAATTTGGTTTACAAATTTTTTAAATAATGGTCTTTTTCATTGTGGCACATTTTCGTGATTCCCTAATATTCGTGGACCTCATAACCCACGCCTACTTGGGTTTAAAATTGTTTAAATAATTGTCTTGCTTCTTGTTGCACATATGCGTCATTCCCGGTTATGCGTGGACCTCGCGTCCATCGGCAAATTTGCTTTAAAAATTGTTTATAGTCTGCCTTATTGTTGCACGTCTACGTAATTCCATAATATGCGTGAACCTTGACTCCCCTGGCTACTTGGGTTTAAAAATTATTTAAATATTCGTTTTGATTTTCTTTCTTGTCTACGTGATTCTTTTATATGAGTGTTCATAATATCAACCATCTGCTTGGGTTTAAAAATGGTTAGAATAATTGTCTTGCTTATTGTTGCACATCTTCGCAATTCGCTAATATTCGTGAACCTCATTTCCCCTCCAACCTACGTTTAAAATTGTTTACATAATTGTCTTGCTTATTATTGCACGTCTACGTAATTCCCTAATATGCGTGAACATCTCGTCCCCGGCTACTATTCAAAAATTATTTAAATAATCGTTTTTCTTATTTTGTTATGTCTACATGACTCCTTTTTAATGGTGGACCTCGCGACCCTGGCTAATTTGGTTTAGAAATTGTTTAAATAATGATCTTTTTTAATGTTGCACATATATACGTGATTCCCTAATATTCGTGGAACGCATTTGACCCTCCTACTTCGGTTTAAAATTGTTTAAATAATTGTCTTGCTGATTGTTGTACGACTGCGTCATTCCCTGATATGCATGGACATCATAACCCCCGCCTACTTGGGTTTAAAATTGTTTAAATAATTGTCTTGCTTCTTGTTGCACGTCTGCGTCATTCCCTGATATGCGTGAACCTCGCGTCCCTCGGCAAATTGGCTTTAAAAATTGTTTAAATAATAGTCTGCCTTATTGTTGCACGTCTACGTAATTCCATAATATGCGTGGACCTTGACTCCCCCGGGTACTTTGGTTAAAAAATTATTTAAATATTCGTTTTGCTTTTCTTTCTTGTCCTCGTAATTCTTTAATATGCGTGAACCTCGCGTCCCGCACCTGCTTGGGTTTAAAAATGGTTAAAATAATAGTCTTGCTTATTGTTGCACATCTTCGCAATTCGCCAATATTCGTGAACCTCGCAACCACCGCCTACTTCGATTTAAAAATTATTTAAATAATTGTTTTCATTTTTTCATGTTTACATGACTCCCTTATATGCGTGGACCTTATATCCCCCACCTACTTGTGTTTAACAATGGTTAAAATAAGTGTCTTGCTTATTACTGCACGTCTAAGTAATTCCCTAATATGCGTGGACCTCTCGTTCCCCGGCCACTTAGGTTCAAAAATTATTTAAATAATATTTTTGTTCATTGTTGCCCGTCTACGTATTTTCCTAATATGCGTGGACCTTGCCTCTCCCGGCTAGTTGTGTTTAAAAAATATTTAAATAATCGTTTTTCTTATTTCGTTATGTCTACATGACACCCTTTTAATGGTGGACCTCGCGACCCTGGCTAATTTGGTTTAGAAATTATTTAAATAATGGTCTTTTTTATTGTTGCACATATACGTGATTCCCTAATATTCGTGGAACGCATTTGACCCTCCTAATTGGGTTTAAAATTGTTTAAATAATTGTCTTGCTTATTGTTGCACGTCTGCGTCATTCCCTGATATACGTGGACCTCATAACCCCCGCCTACTTGGGTTTAAAATTGTTTAAATAATTGTCTTGCTTCTTGTTGCACGTCTGCGTCATTCCCTGATATGGACCTCGCGTCCCTCGGCAAATTTGCTTTAAAAATTGTTTAAATAATAGTCTGCCTTATTGTTGAACGTCTACGTAATTCCATAATATGCGTGGACCTTGACTCCTCCGGCTACTTGGGTTTAAAAATTATTTAAATATTCGTTTGGCTTTTCTTTCATGTCTACGTGACTCTTTTATATGCGTTTTCCATAGATCCCCCATCTGCTTGGGTTTAAAAATGGTTAAAATAATTGTCTTGCTTATATTGTTGCACATCTTCGCAATTCGCTAATATTCGTGAATCTCATGTCACCTCCTACTTACGTTTGAAATTATTTACATAATTGGTTTGCTTATTGTTGCACATCTTCGCAATTGTCTAATATGCACGAACCTCGCAACCCCCGCCTACTTGGGTTTATAAATTAGTTAAATCATCGTTTTACTTTTTTTTCATGTCTACAGGACT
This sequence comes from Torymus aiolomorphi, assembly GCA_036365515.1. Classification (NCBI taxonomy): domain Eukaryota; kingdom Metazoa; phylum Arthropoda; class Insecta; order Hymenoptera; family Torymidae; genus Torymus; species Torymus aiolomorphi. The sequence goes on along the minus strand of CM070873.1, from coordinate 90,660,134 downwards.
CCCTTATGTGCGTGGACCTTATATCCCCCACCTACTTGGGTTTAAAAAGGGTTTAAATAAGTGTCTTGCTTATTGTTGCACGTCTACGTAATTCTCTAATATGCGTGATCCTCGGATCCCTCGGTAAATTTGCTTTCAAAGTTGTTTAATTATAATAGTCTGCCTTATTGTTGCACATTACGTAATTCCCTAATATGCGTGGACCTCGTGTCCCGCGGCGACTTGGGTTTCAAAATTAGTTAAATAATAGTTTTGCTTTTTGTTACACGTCTACGTAATTTCCTATGATGCGTGGACCTTGCCTCCCCCGCCTACTTGGGTCGAAAATTATTTAAATAATCATTTTTCTTATTTCGTTATGTGTACGTGATTCCCTTATATGCTTGGACCTCGCGTCATTGATTAATTTGGTTTATTAATTGTTTAAATAATGGTCTTGCTTATTGTTGCACGTCTACGTCATTCCCTGATATGCGTGGACCTCGGGTACCTCGGCAAATTTGCTTTCAAAGTTGTTTAATTAATAGTCTGCCTTATGGTTGTTCATCTACGTAATTCCCTAATATGCGTGGACCTCGTGTCCCCCGGCGACTTGGGTTTCAAAATTATTCAAATAATAGTTTTGCTTTTTGTTGCACATCTACGTAAAATTCCAAAAATGAGTAGACCTCACGTCCCCCGGCTACTTGAGTTCAAAAATTATGTAAATAATCGTTTTGCTTATTTTGTTATGTCTTCATGACTCCCTTATATGCGTGAACCTTATATCCTCCACCTACTTCGGTTTAAAAATGGTTTAAATAATTGTCTTGCTTATTGTTACACTTTTTCGCAATTCCATGATATGCGTGGACCTCGCGTCCCTTGGCAACTTTGGTTTAAAAATTGTTGAAATAATTGTCTTCCTTATTGTTGCACATCTACATGATTCCCTAATATTCGTGGTCCTCAGCCTCCCCCCACTTGTGTTTAAAATTGTTTAAACAATTTTAAACACAAATTAATTTTAAACACATTTTTTTTTTTATTTTTCCTGATATGCGTGAACCTCGTATCCCCTGTCTCTTACGATTTTCTACATTTTGTATATTTCTTTTTTTCATTCAGGTATATTCTAAAATATCATGGTAAAATCCATTAAATGTAGTGGTATACATCTAATATTGCATGATTAAATAATTAAGCATCGTCAAAACCAAAGGGGCGTAATTGATAGTATAAAAATAACATAAAAATATACTCTGAACCTTGTTTTAAAGCATTATCTATATTTTAGTTTTAAGGCGATCTTATACCTAATAATGTTTTAAAATAAAATTTTTTTATTGAATCTTTCAATTATATATGTTATTCTGAACCTAAACAAACTAGTTTGGATCAAACATTAACAAAAATTTAAGGTGCATGATATGGCCGACAGAGCTTACTATCTTTAAAAGCCAGGCGGAGATAAAACTTAGTAAATAATGAATAATAAGAATATATAATTTTTAAAAAAGTTTATAACTGGTAGTAACTGTTTATAAAGGTAGAATTTCAGACTACAGTAACAGTTTATAAAAGTTATAAACATTTTTTTTCTGTTATGAACAGCTAAAAAAAGTTTATAACAGTAATAAACTTTGATTTACTTTTTTGGGCCCTGGCGCAGAACCATAAAATCAATCAACAAAAAGTCATTGTCTGTTATAAAGTTTTTTTATTTAATAATAATATAGTTATTAATAGTTTCAAAAAGTTTATTAATTATTCACTTTATATATGAAAGAAATTTTATTAGTATGGATATAATTCCAAAATATAAATAATTATAAATTTCAATTAGTACTAATTAGTAAACATTCGGAAAAGTTATTAACAGTTATTATCAGTTACTAACTTTTTTTACTGATCAAAGATTCAAATTTTCACGACGATCCAAAAAATTTATAAAAGTAAATAACAATTTATAACTATTTATAGCAGTTTTAAACTTTTATAAAAGTCTGAAATTCTGACTTTATAATCTGCTAATATCGGTTATAAACTTCTATATCGGTTATTGAACTTTTATTATAGAAGATCATTTCTGCTTGGGAATGACAAAAAATTGATTTTCTTTTTTATTTTGCCTTTTTTTATGCTTTAACGCTTCTGATACGAAAATGTTTTCTTAAATGTGTTATAAAATATCAAAAACATTATTTAAGCCATATTAGTATAAGGATAACAAAATAATTAAATTTACATACGGAATTTATTATAAAAATAAAAAAAAAATAAACCACATTGTGGAATTCGAAATCCAGTGGAATCGTCTTGTGACAGCAATTTACTATATGAATACGCCCTTTTGTGCCTATACATAACTTGTCTGCTAATATCAGTGTAAACACAGTTGCACAGCTGACAGTTCATATAAGCAAAGATACATAACAATGTGATTTCAACAGGTTATTTTGCAGAGTTTTTGCTTCCTCATGAAGAAAGGTTTTTTTATTAGTGTTTAATTATTTGTATTCATAAGTGAATTTAGGAATGAAAATTTAATGTATTATATGTGAAGATATATATCAGAAAAGTATTTATAAGTGTAATTATAGTACAAGCGTGCAGTGACAGTTTTGTTGAAATTTGGGAAGTATCGTCAGTTCAATATAGGAATGCTGTAAGAAAGTAAATACAGAAAAACATATATGCAGTGGCAAGATTTAATTAAGTATTTTAAGGAAGAAGCAGTAATAATTCTTATCGGATAAAAATAAATACATATTTTTTTCCAAGAAAGATAAAAGTCAGATAATTGAGTTTAGCTCACTACTTATAGGATATAGTTCAATTGAGAAGAGTTTTGAATTGCTATAAGTTTCAAGATGTATCTATACATGAAAGCGACAAGCCTGCTATACTTGCACTTTAGCTGACAAATGGTTATATCAATTGACTATCAACGGCAAATTATGTCAGAGCTCATGTAGACATCGGGTGTTATCACAGATTTCAAGGATATTGCAAACTGCAACACTCATCTGGCAGTCTAGCATAAACATGGACGTGTAGGTATCACTGACAGCAAATCTTTACAGTTTCTTTGTTATAAATAATTGTAGAAGCATCACTGGGCCATATTTGTAAGATAAGTACGAGTATAACCTCAAAAGTTTTTGAGGAGACACAAAACATTATACTTTACTTTTTTTACTTTAAAAATAGATTCTTTGTGTGTTTTTTTTTTCTCTTTTTAGGATATAGAAATAAACAACCTCATCTAACATGAAGCAGCGATGTCTTATTGACTCCCATTTAAAAATTTCTCTAGAAGAAGAATCCACTACAAGAAAATTTAATTTTCTACAGCGTATGGCAAAATTATGAAATATTAAAAAATGCCTTTACAAAGAGAATAATGAGCTCTGGCATTTGATCTAACATTGGAGTTGCAAACCAGGAATAATGGAAATATCGCTAAAAATGGAATATATTCAGGTAATAACATTTTTTTAAACTAATTCTTTTACTTGACTCTTAATATTCAATATAATTTATGAATTTTTTATTCATATAAGTAATAAAGTAATTGGATAAATTTTTTTTACAGCACAAACAGTAGAAAATGGAAAAAAATGTGAATATCGTACATATGTTTCAGATTTTCTTTTAAAATAGAATGGCTGCAGCTTTTTTCTGGGAAGGTGTTAGGGTCTATTACAACTCTGTAGAGGTTCATGGTGAGGTATTACCTACAACCTCTGCAAGTTTCAAGGAAATTGGTGTTCCGGAACCCTGAGCCTCTCCTAGCGAGTAAAATTAGTCTTTAATTTTATATAGCCTGGTTCTGATAGTGGATGTACAGGAGAAGTCGCGGTATTGAAAGGAAATGAATTATATGTAGCAAATGCAGGTGATTCTAGATGCGTTCTTTGCAGAAATAGTAAAGCTATTGAATTAAGTTTTGACCACAAACCAGAAGATCAAACAGAAATAGAACAAATAGTCAAAGCTGGTGGAAAAGGTACTGCTGATGGTAGAGTTAATGGTGAACTCAATTTATCAAGAGCACTCAGTGATCACGCTTACAAAAGAAACAAAGATTTACCGCCGGAAGAGCAAATGATATCAGCATTACCAGACATTAAGATTATCACGTTAGATTTAGAAAAAGATGAGTTTGTGGTAATATCATGCGACGGTATTTGGAATTTTATGTCAATTCTCCATTAATATGAAGGCTCAATGTTTTTTAAATTTGCATAAGTTTGTAAAATTATTATTAAGCTATGATCTTATAACCAAGTGAACTATGCAAAGACACCAAGCCTCTTATTAAGAAAATATTAAATCTCTTTTTTATTTCATTAATGAAACTATCGCTCTTTTATTAGGTACATATTTAACGTGTACATATTTATAAAACTTATAGCCTGTACAATTTTGTACTTGTAATTTGAAACAAGACATATTTTATTTCTATTGTTATAAATAAAGTTTATTTTTGAATCCCTGTCAAAGTGTTGTATCCAGTATGAATGTGTGACAATTGTTATGTACGTAATGATAATAATGAACTACGAGGATTCTTGAAAGTTTGTTGTAAATTCTAAAATTATAAAGAGCAATTTGTAAGTCCTATAGCTGGGATTGTAATGTACACGTTTTTCTGAAATGAAAAAAAAACTCACAAAGTATATATTCAAATTATTTTTATTCATCCTATCCTAAATTAGAAATTTCAATAACAGTTAATAACTTTAAAAATTACTTAAAACTGTTTGTAACTGTTTGTAACTGTTTGTAACTGTTTCAAACTGTTTATAAATTTTACAAAATGTAGGATTTTGGACACATTTTCAAATAGTTTTTACAAGTTTGAAACAGTTTAAAAAAGTTTCAAATAATTTCCAATGATATTTAAAATGAATTAATAATTGGTAATTAATTAAACTATTATGAACTAATAATAATAATTAATTAACCTATGACATTTGAGAATTACATTTATGAATGATATTTTGAATAATATTTAAGAAGTATTAATAATATATAATTAATTTAACTGTTATTATAACTATTATTACAAACTGTTAAAAACTGTTACAAACAATTATAAATTTCATAACATTTTTTAACAGTTTATAACTCTTACTAATAGTTTTTAACTTTTTGGAACAAAATTATTTCCGCCAGCAAAAACTACAAAATTATTCGAACAAAATAAGTAATACAGATCTGAATTCTCTCCATAGCTGATAAAATATGTTTCTGTATGTTAACATCATCTTATGTTCACCATAAATTTCATCAAATTATCTTTAATGTAAAAAGGAAAACTCAACAGAACGCTCGATTCTTTGCTATAGTATCTGCTCTCTTCGCCGCGGTCTGCCTGAGCAGCGCTCTGAACTTAGTCAAATGATTCCGTTCTGGTTCGCTCTGAAGTTAATCAAATGATTCCGTTTCACCGGGAGAATCCTCGCGGGGCCAACGCTGCAGACCAGATCAAAGTGGCTCCGCCAACGAACCAACCTCATCCAAGGACAACTTGTTCTGCTCATTGACGATCTTACTCCCCTAGCTCACTGGCCACTAGCTCGCGTGATCCATGCTGTTCAAGGAGACGACGGACAAGTAAGGGTGGTCAAGGTTCGGACTGCGAAAGGAGAGACGACACGACCCATAGTGAAAGTCGTCCCACTGCCAATTTTCTCGAGTGAAAATAGTGACCATAAGAACTGAAGTAATTACTCTGTTTATTGTGTTAATTTAAGTATTCTACTGATTTAATTTCATATCATCTCGATAAAACGTCACCGACTTAGCGTCAATAATGAATTTTTGTTAACTTGCGACCGATCATCGTTATTATTTTGTTAATTGCCACCAATCAGCGTTGTCGCTTTGGCTAAATTCCTACCGGTCAGCGTCATCGCGTGCTCGGGTGCGCTATATGCCAGTACAAAGTAATGTATTTTGTCATTTTATTTTATTTTTCCCCCCGGTATCGCGAATATCCGAGAAATCTCTAGTTAGACGAACTAGGCACTTTAGTAGCTAGATTTTTTTTTTCTTTTCATTTTCGATCATAATTTTGTTTGGGTTAGACCAACACCAGCAATGGAACCTGCGCTTTCCGCTGGCTTAGGGACTAGTTAGACAGGCTCGAGGTTGATTGCCTCGCCGCTTTTTCATAATTTTTTTTTTCTTCTTTTCTCTCTCTTATTTCATTTTAGTCCGTCAGCCCATGCAATTCAGCACTTCTCTATGGCGGGCGGCTCAGCTAGCTTTCGCGACTCATTTGTATCGCTCTAGGAACCCTCGTGGGTATCAGGGACCATCGATGCCATCCAGGCGTTGCCCACCTGCCATCAAGGCGGGCAGTATGTTGAGAAAGCGATTTGGCAACGTCGCTCCCCAACAGCTTGCTTACGGGAGCAAAGCAGCAGAGGCGAACCCGCACTTGAATTCACCTCTGAACGCGCGCCGGCTTTCGACAGAGACACACGCATTCCAGCACGTGAGCCATCTTACACGACTCGAGCACGCATCGACTAAGCCGCGCCGCACGCGTACACAATCAGCGCGCACACACACACAAGTCGCGCGCTATAAACATACATGCGAGCCGAGCCGTTCGGTAAGCCTCACGGAAGCGTTTACACGCACCGAAAGAAGACTCTCGCGCTGACGAGCTCAGCGACAACACGTCGCACGATCGCGCCCGCGCCCCCGCGCTCGCGCGTTACCTTTTGCACGTGTCCGAGCACTAACGGTTCACGAGTGCAACTTCACGCTTCTCTACGCCTGCTGTATCTAATTATCATCATTTGTAAATAGCTGTAAATAAATCTAGTAGAGTTTATTTTAATTACTGCAAGCATTTTTCCCAATCCTCTTCACCGTGGCTGTCTTTCGATCCGAGCAACATCTTTCCCAGATGAAGACGCGACGCAACCTACAGGAGGAGTTTGCGGCGTCAGCAATCTGTCCACACCCTGCATATATAATTATTGTATAATACGTTCTACATTATAAATCCATGCGCTCGGTACGCGCGCTTATCAACTTCTAGTATAATAAAACTGAAACAGGAAACCGGAAGTGGGAAGGAAACGAAAATCTCGAATGAAGAATTTAGAAAAAAGGGAACTAGACATCAAATTTTTCACTATTTAATATCTCTAATGTGAGAACATCTTTTTACATGAAATTTTTTGTGCAACATAGTATAACCAATGGCATGTTGTTATTTTAATTTGAGTTAATATAAAAGCGATTGAAAATTGTAATAAATATTTCAATTTCTCGGGCACTCATTTTAAAGTATATGTAGCGCGGTCGATCCTCAGGCTTCTTCTATACTTGCTTTCTGAGCGCTCCCGCGCTCCTTGATGTAGCCCTGTCGATCCCGAGGCTTCTTCTATACTTGCCTTCGGAGCGCGGGAGCGTGATTAAAATCTCACGTGACTTCTTGCTCAAAAACTAACGAAAAATTTCTTATCAAATCAATTTTTTTAAAACTGCACATATAATATATTCTACATACATTTTAGAAGGAATTATAAAGAGAAATATGACCTTTGTAACTTCACAAACGGTAAAATAAGCTATTTTTAAACATAATTGTAGCATTTTTATTTTTTGTAAGGTCAGATTTTGATGGTGTTTTTTCACTAACAAGGAAGGTACCCAAACCCGAAGTATCGGATTTCAATAATTTTTGGATATGTTGTACTACTTGAAAAAGTAAGTGACACGTACTTTGTTTTATCTGCTAATGCGTCGATTTAAGAGCTGAAAATCACCCTTAAAGTTTACCCCCAAAAACAGTTTTTTTCGTATATCTCCGGAACGAATTGGAATTTTGTGATGAATAAAACGCCAGATTATTTGTTATAAAAAGACGCTTATATGGACGTGAATTTTATGCTAAGAGGTTGCAACCATTATTTTTTATAAGGGTGAATGTGACTTTTTTATCGTTTATTTTGGCATAGAAATTATTAAAGTTTCTCAAAATGATTAAAAGCTGTACTATTATCAAGTAAATTAATAAACTAAATTCACATGTTCCTGAATTTTTGAAGAAATTCATTGCAAGGGGTGACTTACCCCCAAAAACAGTTTTTTTGTATATTTCCGGAAGGAATTGGAATTTTTTGATGAATCAAACGCGAATTTATTTGTTATAAAAAGACGCTTATATGGACGTGAATTTTATGCTGAGGGGTTGCAACTCTTATTTTTTTATATGGGCGAATGTGATTTTTTAACGCTTATTTTGGCATAGAAATTATTAAAGTTTCTGAAAATGATTAAACGTTGTACTATTATCAAGTAAATTAATAAACTAAATTCACGTGTTACCGAATTTTTGAAGAAATTCATTGCAAGGGGTGACATCCCCAAAAACAGTTTTTTGTATATCTTCGGAAGGAATTGGAATTTTTTGATGAACCAAACGCGAATTTATTTCTTATAAAAAGACGCTTATATGGACGTGAAATTTATGCTAAGGGGTTGCAACCCTTATTTTTTTATAAGGGTGAATGTGATTTTTTAACGTTTATTTTGGAATAGACATTATTAAAGTTTCTGAAATTGATTAAGAGTTGCACTGTTATGAAGTAAATTAAAACCTAAATTCACACGTTTTTGAATTTTTGAAGAAATTCATTGCAAGGGGTGACTCATCCCCAAAAACAGTTTTCTTGTATATCTCCGAAAGGAATTGGAATTTTTTGATGAAGCAAACGCGAATTTATTTGTTATAAAAAGACGCTTATATGGACGTGAATTTTATGCTAAGGGGTCGCAACCCTTATTTTTTTATAAGGGCGAATGTGATTTTTTAAACTTTATTTTGTCATAGAAATTATTAAAGTTTCTGAAAATGATTAAAAGTTGTACTATTATCAAATAAATTAATAAACTAAATTCACGTGTTACTGAATTTTGAAGAAATTCATTGCAAGGGGTGACACCTCAAAAAACAGTTATTTTGTATATCTCCGGAAGGAATTGGAATTTCTTGATGAATCAAACGCGAATTTATTTGTTATAAAAAGACGCTTGTATGGACGTGAATTTTATGCTAAGGGGTCGCAACCCTAATTTTTTTATAAGGGTTAATGTGATTTTTTAAGGCTTATTTTGACAGAAATTATTAAAGTTTCTGAAAATGATTAAAAGTTGTACTATTATCAAGTCAATTAATAAACTAAATTCACGTGTTATTGAATTTTTGAAGAAATTCATTGCAAGGGGTGACATACACTCAAAAACAGTTGTTTATATATCTCCGGAAGGAATTGGAATTTTTTGATGAATCAAACGCAAATTTATTTATGAAAAGACGCTTATATTGGCGTGAATTTTATGCTAAGGGGTTGGGTGGCAATCCTTATTTTTTTATAAGGGTGAATGTAATTTTTACGTGAGGGTCGCAATTAAGACGACACTCAGGTAACTTCGATTATTTCTTTCGAAATTACCGATTACTGATCGTCACTCTCGGGGCATCTATCATCCCCGCCACAATGGGACCTTACTTGTGCTATTGCTTCGGCTCAATATTCCCATACATATTAAGCTATATGAGGATCTTGTATGAATATAAAAAGGGGAACGAGAGAGAGGTTAATGAAAATTCGGAACAAGAACTATCTAGTTATTTAATATTTATTATGTCCCTTATCCCCATACAATGTGTGATCGAGTTCGTAAAGCTCTGTATATAAACTTATCTATATGTGTGTGTGTGTGTGTGTGTGTGTATCTATACACACATATATATTTGCCTGCATGTGTATAATTAATTATTTGTTTCTCTAACTTTCTGCCTTCGACGTAGTAGTATGATCGTTTAAAATAGACCTGACCCTGATTATCGCGTGAAACCAACGCTAATATAACATGGAACGCGTGGACTCACGGGCAGTGTGTTATACGCGCGTGGTTGGCTCTTAAGGCAGCAGGCGCGCGCGAGCAATGCAAGCAGACCTTTATGGGTGGGATCCGCCGCGTGGAGTATTGCGCTGATAGACCGCGGTCTATACATGTATATTGGTCCTGCGGATGGAAACTAACCTTTCGTGAGGCGAGTGTCAACAGCCCTGGAGACGAGGAGCAAAAGGATAATATCGTGGGTTCGTAGCGGAACGTATAATTGGGACAGAAGGGAGATTTAATCTCTGTCAGATAAGTATAACCTTTTGGTCTTTTCTTGTTTATCGAGAGGATTCGTTGATCCTTTGTGGCCGTGTTTTCTTCTTCTTTTTCAGATTTATGTGCAGATGGAGCATGAGCTAAGTAGGCCCACGCACTCAGCTTCCTTTGGTTTGGACTGCGTCGGGTTTCAGTGATTTGTTATTGTCAGTGTTCGGCTGGATGACTGCTCTGACTCCAAGGAAAGTGACAAGTGGCCTTCCTTCCAACAGTTTGTTACAATGAGCTGGATATGGGCCACTGCCCTGCAATGGCTACAGTGTGTTCGTGTTGAGGGAAAATCTCAGCTTTTCCTTCTTCCTTCAAGGCCCACATACACATGTAAGGAAAGGATACAAAGGAGAGGGGCCTGTTAACGTATCAGATAAATCCGACAAATTCAGCACTCTTGTATGTATGTAATTTAGTGTTAAAACGAACACTGATTATCCTTAAGTAAAATCACCATGGGTATAGGCGAATATAGATGAACATGTATTTATTCGCACACACAGAACACAATTATGTATTAATAGCATACAATTAAGTAATTAAACTGCATAAATATATTGTAAGGTTGAATTATAGATTAACTTAAATTAATTACAATATCGACTTAATATGAAATATTATATAAATTCTCTTAGCAACCCGTGCGTTGCCATGCGTTTTCCCTTATAATATTACAATATTGTTGTTAATATACTTAAAACTGGTTATACGTTTATTATTCACACTTAGAAATTATTGGGAATTGTTGTTTTATACACTTCTATATGTTATTCTTAACTTACACCTTGAATTATTATTCCAGATTTGTTTAGTTTTAAATTGGGCTTTATAAACCTTTTGTCCTTATACACGTATTTATGTTCGCCTATCCTCCAAATCTATTTTTTTATTGCTCCTAGTCCTATTCAATTTTGGTTAAGTGCAAGAAGAGCAACGAATAACCGTGGTTTGGGGTATCTAGTTATAAAACTGAGAAGTCGTATTGAAATTTTCTAAGTGCGCGTATTTAACTTATATACTGGGTTTTTCTCTCTTTAATATAGCAATGTAACTATTCTATTTCTATTGATATAATATGATGATAAAAAAGGGGTTTGGTCTTGCTTGAAAATTTCTGTTAATTATCCAATACTAGACACTAAGGTTCCTTTCTTGTCCCAAAATAGGAATCTACAAGGTTAATGCGACTCGATGGGTTGCACCACAGGGCCCTACGCTAAGAGAACTCGCACCAAGAATGACAATTGGACAGTCACACTTCCCTCAGGTCACACGTGCAAGCTCCACCGTCCAAAAATAAAGAATATTCTTATAGGGATGAATCTGATTTCCACGAGACGTTAAAGAAATTTACTGTGTCACTTCAATAATTAATATTGTTCTCCTTTGGTTAGTAAAATCTTTTATTAACTCTTTATATGGTAATAAAAATAAGTGTGTGTATATACAGCGTGTCCAAAAAGTCTGGAAACACCCAAATAATTTCTCAGCTGAATTACTATTGGAAAATGTTAAGGTCGCCTTTGTAGTAATTTTTTACGAGGAATCCAATGGTGACCTTGGATTCGACCTTGGACCTCATTTTTGAGGTTATTTCAAGGTCAACCTCATTTTTTTAAATGGTAACCCCTATTTTTTATAGCGGAATCTGAAAGAGCGGAAAATTTTACGTCCGGATATGTATTATGGTATGAGGTTGAGGTTACCCCCAGAGGTCAAATTGAGGTCAAAGTATGATTTCTTAAAAATTTCGCGAGTTCAGTGGTAAAACAAAACAAACAAAGGTAAGGTTTGGTAAGTTCGAACGAAGACTTGAAGGTGACCTCTGATTCGACCTTGACCCTCATTTTAGCCTCATTTTTGAGGTTATTTCGAGGTCAACCTCATTTTTTAAATGGTAACCCCTATTTTTTAGCGGAATCGGAAAGAGTGTGAAACTTTACGTCCAAACATGTACTCAGAACATAGTTCAAGAAGGACCTTGACGTTCATTTGAAGGTCATTTAAACTTAATGACGGTCTGATCTTGTGTAAACTTTTTATCACACTGAGCGAGGTTAATTCTTTAGTAGTTTTCAACGAGAAATCTAATGGTGACCTTGACATTGTCCTTAAAAGTCATGTCAAGTTCAATTTTTTACATTTAGCGTTACCCAGGAACAACGACGTGGACGTAGTAAAATCTGTTCCCTTTGGGGTGCTTGATTTACGTGAGTCCCCTTGCCTCTCACGGTGGGGTGCTTGATTTACGTGAGTCCCCTTGCCTCTCACGATGGGGCGCTTGATTTACGTGAGTCCCCTTGCCTCTCACGATGGGGTGCTTGATTTACGTGAGTCCCCTTGCCTCTCACGATGGGGCGCTTGATTTACGTGAGTCCCCTTGCCTCTCACATTTGATTTTTTTAAACAGTATAACATCTTATTTCAAGTGCTCGAACTGTTCTCCATTCATTTCTTGACAGTAACCTAATCGATGATAGAAAGCACCAACAGCATTTTCAATCATTTCAGTAGGATTGAGAGCTGATTCATCAATGATCCTTTCACGTAATTCATCTAAGTTTAAGGGTTTTGTTTTGAATACACGATCCTTCAGATAACCCCAATAGAAATAATCTAGAGGCGTTAAATCGGGGGACCTAGCTGGCCATTCAATTGCACCTCTTCGTCCTATCCATCGATTAATGAATACTGTATCTAAGTATGTGCGAACGTTTCGTGCATAATGAGCTGCTGCACCGTCCTGTTGATACCATGTGTTATTAAAGTCCTCTCCAGCTATTTCTCTTATAGCAGGAACAATTTGATTCCGCAACATAGTTTCATACTTTTCTGCATTTAAATTGCCATCAATAAAAAATGGTCCTATAATCCTATTATTTAATATTCCAGCCCAGACATTTAATTTTTGTGGATATTGTGACTTGGCTTCTCTTGCCCAATGAGGGTTTTCAACTGCCCAATATCTACAGTTATGCCTATTTACGCTTGAGTCAAGTTGAAATGTAGCTTCATCTGAGAAGACTATATTTGATGGAAAATTTGGATTTTGTACGATGCGTGCCATCATATCATCACAGAATTCAACGCGACGATCGAAATCATCTTCATTTAACTTGTGTATTAGCGTTACTTTAAATGGATGGAACTTCTCTCTCTTTAGTATGTTATGAATAGATGATTTACTTATTTCGTGCACTTGAGCAGCTCTACGAACGGAAGTATGCGGATCTTCGGTGAATGTTAACACAACATCTAAAGATTTCTCTTCGTTACCTGCTGACATTGGTCTGCCTGATCGAGGTAAATCGCTGATAGTGCCGGTATTTTCAAACCTTCTAACAGTTTTTTGAACTGTTGAAAATGATAGTGGAGTTCCACCAACCCTAAATGAAGCATTAAAAATATCTCTTACGGCCCTATAAGATCGCTGCATGTGTCCCCAACCTCTCATCATGAGAATCGTTATTCTTTCTCTATCAGTGAGTTTGTTCATTTTTATTACTCTTCGTAGTAGACCTTATCCAAAAATACTTTTTGAGTTGAAAATAAAAAGAACTTTTAATTTTCAAAAAATATGTTTGAAAGATGACCAACCCTTTTCTGTGGTGGTTATGGAATGAATAATAGTTTATTGTCACTCTAACCATACGAAAAATAACAAGTAACAATGTTCAATATTTAAACGCTTCAAAAAATTTTACAATGAATCAGCTCTCATTCCTACTGAAATGATCAAAAATACTGTTGGTGTTTTCGATCATCGATTAGGTTACTATCAAAAAGTGGATGGAAAATAATTCGAGCACTTGAAATAAGATGTTAGACTGTTTAAAAAATTAAAAAGTTTACACAAGATCAGACCGTCATTAAGTTTAAATGACCTTCAAATGAACATCAAGGTCCTTCTTGAACTATGTTCTGAGTACATGTTTGGACGTAAAGTTTCACACTCTTTCCGATTCCGCTAAAAAATAGGGGTTACCATTTAAAAAATGAGGTTGACCTCGAAATAACCTCAAAACTGAGGCTCAAAATGAGGTTCAAGGTCGAATCAGAGGTCACCTTCAAGTCTTCGTTCGAACTTACCAAACCTTACCTTTGTTTGTTTTGTTTTACCACTGAACTCGCGAAATTTTTAAGAAATCATACTTTGACCTCAATTTGACCTCTGGGGGCAACCTCAACCTCATACCTTAATACATATCCGGACGTAAAATTTTCCGCTCTTTCAGATTCCGCTATAAAAAATAGGGGTTACTATTTAAAAAATGAGGTTGACCTTGAAATAACCTCAAAAATGAGGTCCAAGGTCGAATCCAAGGTCACCATTGGATTCCTCGTAAAAAATTACTACAAAGGCGACCTTAAAATTTTCCAATAGTAATTCAGCTGAGAAATTATTTGGGTGTTTCCAGACTTTTTGGACACGCTGTATATATATATATATATATATATATATATATATATATATATATATATATATACATATATATATATATATATATATATATATATATATATATATATATATATATATATATATATATATATATATATATATATATATATATATATATATATTCACATCTGGGACGCATTTGAGGATTATATAAGTCATATATACCGAATTTTGAGGATTTTGTAGGCATTTTGAGGAGTCTCCTCAAAAGTCCAAAGCACTCGAGAGGCATTTTGAGGATTTTTCAGCGGTTTCCACAATAGTGTGTTAATACATCGATTTCGGAAATTCCGTGATATTTTTCCGTAAAAGCGGGCGCCGCAGGCGTCGTGGTGTTAGTCAATAACCTTAGGGTCATTATTTCTTTAGTCACGCGCTTGTTTATTGGTTGTTTATAACAATGTTTATATTTGTGTCACCACTATTGTACAAATTCTTTATGAAATCCTCAAAATACCGTACAAAGATATTTATATATATATATATATATATATAAATACATACATCGGTACTATTGGGGTCCTAGAGATTCTTACTCTGAGAGTTTACATTGGAATACCGGAACAAATACACTTGACTAAAGAAATAATGACCCTAAGGGTACCGTGATTCGCAGGGGACCTGCGGCGCCCGCTTTTAGTACCGAAATTCCGGAACAAAAGCCCGGAAAAGTACCTAAGATGTATTGTAGACGAAGCCTTATGGACCTCAAAAGTAGCGATAGATGCATCGTATTTTTGAAGCCGGTCCCCAAAAAGGACAAAAGTCCCCAAAAGTAGCAATCTATGGTGTATATATACCCCAAAAGTACCAACACATATACCTATATATATATATATATATATTGGTTTTTATTTAATTATATGTTTATAATAAATACTTTATATATTGATAATCTATATATGTTATTCAAATTAATTAATAGGTATATAGGTTAATCTACATTTAATTTTGTCTTCTTCTAGTAATGGATAATAAATGAAGTTCAACCAATTACATGCACCTACAATAAATTTCTTTAACTGTTCATACCAAATTATAAACGTTTGGGATCGGTACCTTTAAATTATTTTTTTGAATTCCTTTTCTTTTTGGTTTGTAAATTTTAAATAATGATACTCACTCTTTTTGTGTTTCAGATTGTGGTTACAAAGTCAATGAAGGAAAGGCCTAGGTTGGAGATACAAGTCCGCTTGTGTCCGTGTTTTCCCTTATTTAGTGTTCTCTGTCTATTAGGCTTAATTATCCAATCTTGAAAAATAGCCTTTCTGTATATACGAGGGTCATTTGATAAGTACCTAGCCTACAAATGAAAACAACAAAATTTTACAAAAAATAAAATTTATTTTTCAATGTAGTCTCCTTTTAGTTGAATACACTTGGTCCAGCGGTGTTCCAATTTTTTTAACCCCGTTGAAAAAAATGTTTTCTCTTGGTTTGCAAAATAGGCCTCCGTGGCGGCGATTATTTCGTTATTGGAGTGGAATCTCTTCCCGGCGAGCGAATTTTTTAGGTTCGGAAACAAAAAAAAGTCGCACGGAACCAAATCTGGAGAATACGGTGGATGAGGCAGCAGTTCGTAGCGTAATTCGACCAATTTAGCCGTGGCGAGTGCAGAAGTGTGAGCCGGTGCATTATCGCGGTGGAAAAGCACTTTCTTTTTAGACAAATGGGGCCGTTTTTCTTCTAACACGGCCTCAAATCGGCTCAATAGTTCGGCGTAGTACTGTCCTGTGACCGTTTTGCCCTTCTCCAGATAGTCAATAAAAATCACACCTTGAGAATCCCAGAAAATAGTGGCCATCACCTTTCCGGCCGACGGGACCGTCTTCGCCTTCTTCGGAGCAGGTTCACCGGGTAAGGTCCACTGTTTTGACTGCTCCTTGGTCTCTGGAGTGTAGTAGTGAATCCATGTTTCGTCGACGGTCACATAACGACGCAAAAACTCTTTTGGATTGCGATTAAACAGCTCCAAACACTGCTCTGAACTGGTCACACGGATGCGCTTGTTGTCTGCAGTAAGCAAACGCGGCACCCACCTTGCTGACAGCTTCCTCATGCCTAAAATCTCATGTAGGATATGCCACACGCGTTCTTCTGAGATGCCTACTATCGCAGCTATCTCGTGCACCTTTAATCGGCGGTCTGACAAAACGATATCGTGTATTTTTGTCACGTTCTCCTCCGAAGTGGCTGTTTTCGGAGCACCAGGGCGTGGATCATCAAAAACCGACGTACGACCACGTTGAAACTCGTTATACCAAAATTTAACGGTCGCCATCGAAGGAGAAGCATCCCCATACACTGCATCCAAGCGTTCTTTAATTTCACTGCGCGATTTCCCTTCCAAAAACAAGAATCGAATCACCGACCGATATTGTTCTTTCTCCATTTTTTCAAAAATCAACGGACACATTTGCTTTCACACGCTCTCAAAAATAAACTACAACTTCGATCCGGCTGAAATTTCGTCTGTAACCGTTTACAGGAAGATACTGCACTGTAGTGTATTTCTGGTGCGATAGTGGCACCATCTGGCGGTGAGGCTAGGTACTTGTCAAATGACCCTCGTAGATTTCTTTTGTTTTAATTCCTTGTGGTTTAATTTAATAGGTTCAATCTTATTTGGTATATTTATCTATGTATATATATCTCTATATTTCCTTTTTCTTTGTTTATACATTTTAGTACTTCTATAACGCGAATAGAAAATTATGAAATTAAATTTAATCGAGGGAACGTGGCCTTTATACCTTTTTCTGTATATACAGCGTGTCCAAAAAGTCTGGAAACATCCAAATAATTTCTCAGCTGAATTACTATTGGAAAATGTTAAGGTCGCCTTTGTAGTAATTTTTTACGAGGAATCCAATGGTGACCTTGGATTCGACCTTGGACCTCATTTTTGAGGTTATTTCAAGGTCAACCTCATTTTTTTAAATGGTAACCCCTATTTTTTATAGCGGAATCTGAAAGAGCGGAAAATTTTACGTCCGGATATGTATTAAGGTATGAGGTTGAGGTTGCCCCCAGAGGTCAAATTGAGGTCAAAGAATGATTTCTTAAAAATTTCGCGAGTTCAGTGGTAAAACAAAACAAACAAAGGTAAGGTTTGGTAAGTTCGAACGAAGACTTGAAGGTGACCTCTGATTCGACCTTGAACCTCATTTTGAGCCTCATTTTTGAGGTTATTTCGAGGTCAACCTCATTTTTTAAATGGTAACCCCTATTTTTTAGCGGAATCGGAAAGAGTGTGAAACTTTACGTCCAAACATGTACTCAGAACATAGTTCAAGAAGGACCTTGACGTTCATTTGAAGGTCATTTAAACTTAATGACGGTCTGATCTTGTGTAAACTTTTTATCACACTGAGCGACGTTAATTCTTTAGTAGTTTTCAACGAGAAATCTAATGGTGACCTTGACATTGTCCTTAAAAGTCATGTCAAGTTCAATTTTTTTACATTTAGCGTTACCCAGGAACAACGACGTGGACGTAGTAAAATCTGTTCCCTTTGGGGTGCTTGATTTACGTGAGTCCCCTTGCCTCTCACGATGGGGTGCTTGATTTACGTGAGTCCCCTTGCCTCTCACGATGGGGCGCTTGATTTACGTGAGTCCCCTTGCCTCTCACATTTGATTTTTTTAAACAGTATAACATCTTATTTCAAGGGCTCGAACAGTAACCTAATCGATGATAGAAAGCACCAACAGCATTTTCAATCATTTCAGTAGGAATGAGAGCTGATTCATCAATGATCCTTTCACGTAATTCATCTAAGTTTAAGGGTTTTGTTTTGAATACACGATCCTTCAGATAACCCCAATAGAAATAATCTAGAGGCGTTAAATCGGGGGACCTAGCTGGCCATTCAATTGCACCTCTTCGTCCTATCCATCGATTAATGAATACTGTATCTAAGTATGTGCGAACGTTTCGTGCATAATGAGCTGCTGCACCGTCCTGTTGATACCATGTGTTATTAAAGTCCTCTCCAGCTATTTCTCTTATAGCAGGAACAATTTGATTCCGCAACATAGTTTCATACTTTTCTGCATTTAAATTGCCATCAATAAAAAATGGTCCTATAATCCTATTATTTAATATTCCAGCCCAGACATTTAATTTTTGTGGATATTGTGACTTGGCTTCTCTTGCCCAATGAGGGTTTTCAACTGCCCAATATCTACAGTTATGCCTATTTACGCTTGAGTCAAGTTGAAATGTAGCTTCATCTGAGAAGACTATATTTGATGGAAAATTTGGATTTTGTACGATGCGTGCCATCATATCATCACAGAATTCAACGCGACGATCGAAATCATCTTCATTTAACTTGTGTATTAGCGTTACTTTAAATGGATGGAACTTCTCTCTCTTTAGTATGTTATGAATAGATGATTTACTTATTTCGTGCACTTGAGCAGCTCTACGAACGGAAGTATGCGGATCTTCGGTGAATGTTAACACAACATCTAAAGATTTCTCTTCGTTACCTGCTGACATTGGTCTGCCTGATCGAGGTAAATCGCTGATAGTGCCGGTATTTTCAAACCTTCTAACAGTTTTTGAACTGTTGAAAATGATAGTGGAGTTCCACCAACCCTAAATGAAGCATTAAAAATATCTCTTACGGCCCTATAAGATCGCTGCATGTGTCCCCAACCTCTCATCATGAGAATCGTTATTCTTTCTCTATCAGTGAGTTTGTTCATTTTTATTACTCTTCGTAGTAGACCTTATCCAAAAATACTTTTTGAGTTGAAAATAAAAAGAACTTTTAATTTTCAAAAATATGTTTGAAAGATGACCAACCCTTTTCTGTGGTGGTTATGGAATGAATAATAGTTTATTGTCACTCTAACCATACGAAAAATAACAAGTAACAATGTTCAATATTTAAACGCTTCAAAAAATTTTACAATGAATCAGCTCTCATTCCTACTGAAATGATCAAAAATACTGTTGGTGTTTTCGATCATCGATTAGGTTACTATCAAAAAGTGGATGGAAAATAATTCGAGCACTTGAAATAAGATGTTAGACTGTTTAAAAAAATTAAAAAGTTTACACAAGATCAGACCGTCATTAAGTTTAAATGACCTTCAAATGAACGTCAAGGTCCTTCTTGAACTATGTTCTGAGTACATGTTTGGACGTAAAGTTTCACACTCTTTCCGATTCCGCTAAAAAAATAGGGGTTACCATTTAAAAAAATGAGGTTGACCTCGAAATAACCTCAAAAATGAGGCTCAAAATGAGGTTCAAGGTCGAATCAGAGGTCACCTTCAAGTCTTCGTTCGAACTTACCAAACCTTACCTTTGTTTGTTTTGTTTTACCACTGAACTCGCGAAATTTTTAAGAAATCATACTTTGACCTCAATTTGACCTCTGGGGGCAACCTCAACCTCATACCTTAATACATATCCGGACGTAAAATTTTCCGCTCTTTCAGATTCCGCTATAAAAAATAGGGGTTACCATTTAAAAAAATGAGGTTGACCTTGAAATAACCTCGAAAATGAGGTCCAAGGTCGAATCCAAGGTCACCATTGGATTCCTTGTAAAAAATTACTACAAAGGCGACCTTAACATTTTCCAATAGTAATTCAGCTGAGAAATTATTTGGGTGTTTCCAGACTTTTTGGACACGCTGTATATAAATATATATATATATATATATATATATATATATGATTCCTTTTACGTCCTGTTCGTTCAGGAGTTTCAACTACTCTGCTTTTTCGGCCCTCTTCACTCGGCAGGCGCGCGCATTTTCCTCCTCCACTTCGCATTCACTCTGTCTCTCTCGCACTCATACATTCAGATGAGGCCGGTAAGCAAGCTTGCGGGTAACGGGCCCAGGCGGTGCTGCCCTCGATGTATTGTGGCCGCGTCGAGCAGTTCTTCGCTCGCGTGCGTTGACTAGCTGTTGCTGCGTGGTCAGCTTCAGAAACTTCGTTGCATTTACCTCGCCCCTGCGCATGGTCGGAAGAGGGTGTTATATTTCACTGATTACGCGTGGAAAAGAATGAGCACTTTGTGGCCTTGCCTAACTTCAGCCGCTAAGAGCACATTCTTTTCTCTTTACGTGAATCGTACTTGGGCCCGGGTTGGAATTTTAGTTGAACAAATATGCGAAAAATAAAAAACTCTTAGTAAAAGATGCGTCACGTAACAACACCCCCTTCTTGAGAATGTTGCCGTCCTCGGCAATAATGGGGCGCGTCACTAGGTGTGTGAGAGAATGCTACTGGTGGCTGGTTTGAGTCCGATACGACTTCGAATCGGCATAGAAGTCTGACGGCATTATGGAGGTAATAGGATTGCAAAGGGATTGGGAAAAAAGTATTTTCCATTTATTTCTCAGAAATAAGGTGGTTTATTTATACGAAGGGTTTCAAGGATATATATAAAAGAAAAGTCTACTGGAGGATGCACATGGCTTCTCCCTCTGGTGCTTGGATGTCATCATCCTGGGATAAGTCCGGGGTATGGTAATCAGCTTCGTCGTCGAACCTTGGGTTAATCGAGAAGGTGGAGATAGCCGTTGTGGGTTCATCTACCCCCGTGGTCTGGGTAGAAGTGCTCTCTTTCTTTGGCGTCGTGTTATCGGCTGGCCGGGTTCGTGTAGGTCCCGCATAGTCTAAGGACTTGGTGCACATGGCGCAATGACGGTTGAAGCTTCGTTTCCTCACTACCCGACCGCAGAGCCCATGTGTGCGGGTTTCTTGACCCACCTGCCATTGGCATACTCGCTCGTGGTTTTCATACAGGCGATAACTGACGTTCCGTCCACAAAGGGGGTGGAACTAGTATAGCCGTTGGTTTTTAGAGAGAATAGGGGGATTAGAACGTCGGACGCCGTAGCGTGGGTCGGCTTCCTTTACTGCCCGATCTGCACTTTCTGGGCGAAAATATTTTATGAAGATTTGATTTACTCCTCGGTGGCCCACTGGCAGGGTTTGGTAATAACCAATATGCCCAAATTGACAAAAATAGATTAATGCGGTTGTTTCCGCCGCTTTAATGCGAATGAGGATGTTGATCCGGAGGCGTCGGCATGTTCCCACCGTTTTCCTCGTCGGTTCTCCATCTCGGCCAATCGTTGGGCTTCCCATATTTCTTGTGGATCTCTGGGGCCACACGTTATGGCCTTTAATGACGTGGGCCTTCTTACTTGATCGGGGGAAACGGTTGTATGCTCGTCAGCCCTCGAAGTGTCGTCGCTTAACTCTTCACTTTCATCTTCATCCTCTTCTACGTAGGCCCACTTTAAATATTTCATTATTACCATTATACAGCGGTCGACGGTTTCAAATGAGACATAAATTGACACCCGATTCCCATCTCGCATGGGAGTGGAAATCTCTATCGGTCGTTCCTTTTCAATGATGGAGCGTAGCGTAGCAAAGAGCAAATCCGTAGGCCGATGGTCTCTTCTTCTACTAGATTCTCAGCGACATCGACCCGTGCGGTGTTATCCTCCTCCCCTTGTCCTTCAACGGCGCGATCTTCAATGGCGGGCAACCCTGCGGCACGCCGGTATCTATTGAATGGGGAAGATGACATATCTAAAAGAGAAACAAAGAAAAAGAAGATATTGTTAGGTTAGGGTCAACGCAAGTGATTTTTTTTTTTTTTTTTTTTTTGTTAGTAGGCTGGGTTTTGGTGGGGTTAGTTACTGCGGAAGTCCAAGAATATTCTTGTTTAAACTCAGTTGGCGTTGGCAAGTTGCATCATGTAGTATTGGATTACGTCGATCGATGGTCCTTCCACAAGGAATGTGGATAATTTCTAGTAGTTTGTTCGTTATAGCATATTGTTGTAATCCTCTCCGAGCACGGTAGCATCGTTTGCTCCGATGCAGGGCACGCAATGCATCGTTATGGTTAAAGTAACGAACGAATCCGTGGGAGAGTCTGTTACCAAGGTCTTGATAGTGTAGCAGTATTCCATGGGTCCAAATTGGGCAAAGGGTTGGAAGAAATTCTTCTCTACTAGCTTTTCAGCATAGGTCCTATCTTTTGGTATGAGTCTCTTAGAAGACCAGGGCAATTGGCAAAACACTCGGCATTCGTCAATTTGGGTTGTTTTTGGTTTTGGGTGATGTGGCACAACATGGACCTCCGATTTAATTCGAGTTTGCGGTGTGTCTGTAATGTTATCTTCCGGTAGGTAAGGCTGTAGGTCGATTTCCAGGAGCCATAAATCTTTTTCTTGTTCGGCAGTTTTTGCATGATCTGTTTAATCGAAAGAAAGGATGATAGTTTGCGTTGTCAAGGTCTCTGATAGACGTCGGGTGGCTACAATGGGTCCTGCTTTTTGGAAGCATGTAAGCAGTTCACCTAGAGTAAGATCTTTGCTGCAGGTGATTTCGACGTCATGTTTCCTATGTTGGAGGGTTGAAGTTATCCTCGGTTGCTGGAAAAAGTGCGCTTTAATCAGTTTCTGCTGAGGGAATAAAAGGTTTGGATCCCAGTATCGATTTGAAAGAGGCCCTTAGGGTTGATCGAGGATTAGGAAACATCTTAGTTGTTGGAGTGAGGATTTCGTTTTTCTGAGGAGGGGAGTTGTATACCGGAAGGATTCTTTGGTCTCGACGACGGGGCCAGCGTCGAGCGACAAACAGGGAAGCAATCACGATAACAACCAGAACTTGGAAAGCCATTCCACTGTACACGAGCGTATGGGTAAAAGTAGTTAAGCGTTGGTGTTGACCAATTTCGTGCATACGTGATATTATAGTATGCAAGGATTCTTTCTTGGGTCCCCAAGGGTTCATTTGGCTGGAAGTGGCTTGATCGAAAGCTTCGTATTGAGCGACATCGGTGGTGTTATGGGTTTTGAACTCGAGATATAAGTCTCTGATATCTAGCGAGAGGTCCGGATTATATATATATTGGGTGTTAGAAGTCTTAACACAGGTGGAGGTCAAGATGACCTGAGTAGTTTGGGCTGTACATCTATCAGCTAGTCGTAAAATCCCCACGCCTGTAATTGTGACAGCTTGATAGACTTCTCCTGTACAGGAGATTCTGAGAGTTTCACTTGTTGGGGTGGAGTACAGCCATATTCCGTCGGTGTCTAAATATGTCAGTAGGTAAGCTAAGAGAGTTCTGGCTCAGTGAGCCAGAACTCTCAGAGAGTTCTAACTCAGTGAGCCAGAACTCTCTTAGCATTTTCGACGTTGAGAATAGAATTCTACGAAGCCCTTTAACCCAACTGCGTCAGAATCCTCATAGTATTTTCGAGTCAAACGTAGAATTCTACTGAGCCAGAAGCCCCCTACTGAGCCAGAAGCCCCTACTGAGCCAGAACTCTCATAGCATTTTGAGTGAGCTCTGGTATAGCTCGATGAGCTAGCACATATATTTATTATTATTATTAAAATTATTATTGTTATTAAATATTTATTATTATTAAATTTATTTTTTAATAAAAGTTATTAATGCATATATTTAATAATTGAATATTAATATTAATTACTATATTATTTTGCATACATGAAGTGTATGCAAAGCATGATTAATGACATGCGAGACTGTCAGCGCGCAGTTGATAAGAACGCACAATCATTTTAATAAGCGCGAGTGTTAGCGCGCAGTGGCGAGGCTGTTTAGTCGGCCACAGGCCGCTACATGAGCCTGACGCTCTCCCAGCTATACCGCGCAGTGGTGGGGTCGTTCGGTCGGCCACAGGCCGCTACATGAGCCTGGCGCGCTCCCTCTCTCTTTCGACTACACCGCGCACGCGCGGCGGACTTGATCAAGTGCGGGAAGACTATCCCACGTGCTCGATAGCATCATGGCCGCGCGCTGTGCATACCGATGTTTGACGTCTGCTCCCCACGTGCGTATGTACGATGGATGAGAGAGCGCGAGCAATGAGAGACCGTTAACGCGGCGCGCCCTTATTTATAGCGAGAGTCTGTGAGCATGGAATCTTCGAGATGTGTTTCGCGGAATCCTACAGTAGTAGCGAACTATCTCGAATGTTCGGTTGTTATTGCTATACACCGAACATTCGAGCCGAGCGCTAATCCGTCGCGGAATTCCGCAAACTACGCCTCGAATATTCGGCGCTCGCGCACGCTCGCTATAAATAAGGGCCCGGCGCGTGAGCGGGCCTCATTAGTATCTCTCTCTCTTTCCGCCATGGACGCGAATACATCATCAAACATCCTGGAGGATATGTCCAACGGCGACCTGGATGATGAAATCCTCCAGAAGTTGATGAAGATAATAAATTCGGGTGAACCACAGCAGCATCCGCCACAGCAGCAGCAGCAGCCACCGCAGCAGGAGGAGGAGGACGAGGAGGACGTCCCGCTCGAGCTCCTGGAGGAGCTGCGATGCAGCGCTGGCGAGGCTGACATGTATAAGTCACCTCGTCAACTCCTCCAGGAGCTTCGTGTGCTGCTCGGGGATGAAGAAGTGGCCTCGCAAAATGTCCCAGAATTCATCAAGGCATTTTGCGAGGACCTACCGCTTTCACCAGAGCAACCGCCAGCGCAACAGCCGCCGTCCTGCCGGCCGCTGCCCTCCTCGTGGGAGCCCTCGCCGCCGCCACCACAGCGGCCGTCCTGCCGGCCGCTGTCCTCCTCGCTGCCACAACAATCCTCCTCCTCGACGCCGCCGTGGGCCTTCTCGCCTCAGCCATCCTGCGAGCCAACGCCGTCCTGCTCGTGGCACCAGCAACCGCTGCCGCCGTTGGCATCCTGCCCGCCATCGTCGCTGCTAGCCCCATCGGAGCCGCCGCTACCAGCCTCCTCATCGCTGCAGTCGCTGCCGTCCAGCCAGCTACAGCCGCTACCAGCCTCCTCACTTCAGCCGCGGCCTCCTCGCCATCACACTATATGCGGTTGCCATCGCCTGAATTTAATATTATTGAGGTATGTCATTTTTTTTATTTATCAATGGTGCAGTGTGCGTGTACGTGTGCGCGACTGTAAAAGTGCGCGTGTGCGGTTGTATATATTATAATACGCGGTGCAGTATACGCGGTGCAGTATACGCGTGTGTGTATACGCGTGTATGTGTAAAGTGTAAGCGTATGCGGGCATATACGTCTATAATACGCGGTGCAGTGTGTGTGTGTGTGTGTGTGTGTGTGTGTGTGTGTGTGTGTGTGTGTGTGTGCGTGTGTGTGTGTGTGTGTGTGTACATATATTTATATAAAGAGAAAATGGTGAGAGCCCCAACCAATGCTCCCATCTGTGAGGAACAACCTGTCAACAAATATTTTACTTTTCCCCTCCAAAATTTTCTCTCTTTCATACATTTATTTATTTATAATACATTATTAAAAAATCTTAAAATTATGTATACATTGAACGAAATAATTCTTTGGTAAGTATATTCACGCTTTCTGTTCGAGGCATAGGTACACAGTTCGAACAATGCTCTTCTTTACAACCGCAAACATCCTTATCTTCCCGGAATGCGTTAGGTAGCTCATCGGCGGTGTAAACATTTTCCAGCAGCCATCATCTCAATGAATCTGCATTCTTTACAGCGCACTTCGGTTTTGCACAGAGCGGGTGTTTCGGACATCTAATTTTCTCATCCTTATGAATTTTTTTCAACGCCGGACATCCAAAATCTTCAATATTATTAACTAGTCTAAGAAAAAAAAAATATAAATGTAATTATTGAAAATTATGTAAGAATATTGCTTTTTTTAATACTTACTTTCCGGGAACCATTTCTTTAATCCACTTTCTTTTTTCATACCCTTTTACATGGATTGTTGTAGCGTTCTTGAGTCTACTTTGTAAAATGTCTATTATCCGACTGTATGGAAACATTCCAGACTCCCATGCCATTCCATGATAATTTTTTATAAGCCACACATTCGCCATCTTTTCTTCATGTAGAAGACGTTTACACTGACAAGGTGGCTGAAAGTTTCCACTGACAAGGTGGCTGAAAGGGGTAAACTAATTATTTCATACTTTTTACATATAAAAGTGGGTATATTTACCTTACCTTAAAACTTTCTCCGATGGGCCTTTTATATGGTCCAGAACCATAGTCATCGATGAAACAAGTTTTTTCACTAACCGTAAGCTTTGAAATTTTCCTGGATGGATTGACTTCAGATTTGAACTAACTTACTCCTGAATAGTATAATTCTCATATGAGTGTAGGGATTTAGGATTAAATGTCGGAAAAAATTTTTACATCAGAAAAACTATGAAAAAATATAAAAAATTTAAAAAAATTAAAAAAAAACTCTTGAAAAACGGCACAATTTTTTTTTTCTCATTAGATCAAAAATCCCTACACTCATATGAGAATTATACTATTCAGGAGTAATTTAGTTCAAATCTGAAGTCAATCCATCCACAGGAAAATTTCAAAGCTTACGGTTAGTGAAAGAACTTGTTTCATCGATGACTATGGTTCTGGACCATATAAAAGGCCCATCGGAGAAAGTTTTAAGGTAAGGTAAATATATCCACTTTTATATGTAAAAAGTATGAAATAATTAGTTTACATTTATGTATTAAAATGTGACTTCTTATTTCAGAGAAAAAAGGTGTCTAGCCCCCTTAAGGCGAGATCATCATATTCGGATATCACATATGCCATAGGGTGGTAACTTGGCATGGCCGATTTTTGAGGGATGGCCACAGAGTGCAGCCGATACAAATCATAAGCGGTCCTCTCGGTTAAAGGAAGAGTCAAACTCGCAATTACCCTACCGTTGTGGTAAGTGGCGTCAATGGTTGCTATCCTAGCAACCTCCTCCGCTCTCGCGTGATGCGAAGGTATCGGGAGATCCACATCGTTTTCTGCTTGGCGGACGTCGTTGATAATCTTGTGAACGGTATCCTGCCGCAACAATTTCGGATGAACCTTGCGGTTGAACAAGTCGTTGAGAATATGGAGTATTTCCCAACTGCTGTACAATAAATGGTCGAGTTTGGCTTCTAATTGACGAGAAAAGGTGCTCAACTCCCATAGAAAGGTGTTCTTTTCCGATTCTTTGGTTAAGGCAATAACCTTATTCTGTAAGGTGACTTCTAAGTTCTTCAATAGGGAACGGTGAGTCGCGGTGATGTTGTACAATTCTTCTAAGCCAGCGGAGAGGATGTGCGTCTTTTCTTCAGTAAGTTTGACAAGATTAAATAACTCCAAGAGGTGCCATTCTTTTGGCCCTCATATCCATTAGAGGAGGTGAATTATTGATTTCCTTGACGTCCATCCTCTCGGCGGTTAGTATCTCTTCATGTAATCGTGCTAAACTCCGTGTCTTGATGTCGAGTAGGTCCTTGTTCAGGATTGTGTCGCAGCGTAGCTCGTCGAAGTGAATAACACACCGTTTATGACTGTCATCGAGATTCATCTTGGGCCCATGATTTCCTATGAAGGCGTGGAGATATAGATATATGATTATTTTCCAGCTGCCCTCTTGGACTCGTACTGGCCGGACCCTTTCGTAATATATTCCAGGGTTCGTCTCGATGGCTGTCAACTCATAATAAGGTCCAGCGGCAACAAGTGTTCCCACACACGCAAGCATAGCATAAAGTAGAGAGCGCATTGTGAAGGCAAACGAGAGGAAACCTGAAATACATGCAAATATTAGTTAGAAGATTCAGAGGGAGGGATGAGTTTAAGTTTGTCCGTATGTTTACGGATTCTTTTGCCATTAAGCAATTCAAGGAGGACATTGTTTTTCCCTAAAATTTCTACTATTTTTAAAGGTTTGTTATAAAAACTATCGAATTTTGATACGCCCGATTCTTTAAGTACCCACGCGTAGTCACCGACCCGAGCATTGAGGGTCTTGACTTTTTGGTCGTAACGCGTCTTCGCCTTTATTTTATTCGCGATTTGAGTTTCCCCCGCGAGAGTTTGTAACTCGGCTAACCTACTAACCAGGTCTTGAAGATATAGGTTATAAGTCCTCAATGTTTCGTCTGTAGGGATCTGAATCGGGAACCTAGCTAGTTTTCCAAAAACGAGTTCGAACGGCGTGAAGTTGGTTGCAGAATGTACACTGGTATTGTATGTTAACGATGCGAAGGGTGCGAGATTGTCCCAATCGTCGAATCTTTCCGAGTATGTTCGAATAAAATCCACCAATGGGGCGTGACTTCTCTCTAGAGATCCATTGGTCTGAGGGTGGTATCCAGAAGTAGTTAGATGATGGATCTTGAAAATCCGTAGAAGACTTTCTACAATTTCAGATAAGAAACTTGTGCCTCTATCTGATAGGATTGCTCGTGGGGCCCCAAAGTGACAGATAAGGTGTTTGGCCAGAGCATCAGCGATGGTAGTAGCACGCAAGTTGGGAAGGGGTATGATAATCACGTATTTAGTGAGGTTGCATTGCATTGTCAGAAGGTTATTCTTAACTTTCCTACCGTGTCGATGGATACCTTATCAAAGGCTTCAATCGGTGTGTCAGTGAGGATCATAGATTCTCGAGTCTTGATCCGTTCGATCTTTTTCTCTTGGCAGCTGGGACATCGTCGCACATAGTCCAGAATATCATTGCGCATGCCAGGCCAATAGTATCGTTCTCGGATTTTCTGATACGTTTGATTGACACCCTTATGTCCGCCGACAAGACTATCGTGTAATGTTTCAATAATGTTCTTCCTTTCTTCCGACGAGGGCAAGGAGACTTTACCGTAGCAGAGGACGACCTTGATGGGTCTTCCTCTGAATATTTCGACGAGTAGCTCCGTCAGCTGGCCTGGGTCTAGTGTATCCGTCAAGTCTCCTCGCCGCGAGATTCGTATGCTCGTTAAGTTTTTCTTTAATAGTACACTCTTAAGGGCTCTTAAAGCTCTTTTGACACCAGGGATAGTTGTAGGATCGTAATATTTTTCCTTAACTATTAAGGAAAAGATATTGTGGTTCCTGTATGGAGTAGTAAGGATTTGTCCCGATTTTGGTTTCTTAGCGTGAAGGCCCTTTAGGTCGATTGCTCCAATTTCGGACAATAATCGAGCGACGGAACACTGGCCCTCGCAATCTCTGGACAAGAAATGGACGTAATTGTCCCTTTTATATGTCAGACATTGCCGGGACGTGACAATGTTGTTTTTGAGAGGTAAGGGGATAATTCGATTATCCTTGTTGGAGTCAGCGTTGCTTTCCTGTCCGGACAATGAGCTCTCTGTACGAACCTGGGGGTCCATATGCTGATTGAAAGGCGTATGTTGCCCAAAGAAGGACATGAGGAGGGCCAAAGAATTTGATGATGGGTCCGTAAAGTTGAGGTTGACAGGTTGTGAATCCTCGGTTTCTTCTTGGATTTGACCTAAATTTGGAAATCGCAAGATAGGTTTTGAGTTCGGGTCTAAGGGCGTACTCTTAGCAACAGGTGGTCCGGTTTTGATTTGTGGTGTTAGAGAAATGGCTCGGAAGGGAGGCTCCCTTATCTCTGAAGGTTCCGTGGTGGTTTCGAAAGCTGTTGTTGATTCGCCGGCTCTTTCCTTGATGGCGCCGGGAGAACCCGCAGCGGAGTCTTGAGTGAGCGCCGCGGCGCGTTCCACTAATTCTTTTACCTTTATCGCCAAATCATCGGGTTGTCGTACTGCGGGGTCGTAGGGATCCAATTCATCCAGCACGCTGCGTCTGAGGTCGTCGACTACGTCTCCATCTGAAAATCGACGCAGGGGTACGACAAAAGGTTCTTCGGTTTCTTCTCGTGTCTTTTCCTCGAGAACCCTCATGCTTTCCTCGAATCTTCTAGCAGAATCGAGGACTTCGTCGTGGGTCAAGGAAGTCCCCGCGAGAGGTTCTGTTTCTCCCGCCTCCGAGTCTGTGGCGGCAGGAGCGGTGACTTCGATTTTGGCGTTGCTGGCAGACCTATCCTCATCCCCATCGCGAGACGGTTTGGGTTCCTCAGTCTTATCTTCTATAACGGGAAGAGATTCTGAGTCGTCCAATCGGAGTGCACTCCTTCGTGGATTATATATCGGGGGAGCTTGCTGGTCCCTGGATTCATCAGATTCTTCCACGGTTGTGGATGACATGACGGATGAAGATTGGTTGAACTGAGGTACAAGGGAGACATCGATGGATTTGTCTTGCTTCTCCCCAATGGGTGTAGATCGTCCTTTCGAGATCAGAGTAGAAGGAGCAGATAATATCCGCTTATGCGGGGTGATTTCCTTCTTGGGTGGCACTGCCGTCCTCTGCCGAGTTCGGTGGGCGATGACACTATGGTCCAGAATCGGCGTAGTTTTTCGAGTGGCAGCTCCAACTGGTCTCCCGCGTCCCTTGGCTCCAGACGTAGAGGGGACAGCCGGGGCTGGGTTTCTAGGGGGTAATGGCAGCAGACGGGACGTATTTGGTGTTGTGGATTTCCCTACCTTCTTTTCTGCGTTAGTCTTATCATCAGCCTTACCCTTTAAAACCATAATTTTAATCCGAGGCAGCTGTTCATTGATATCCTTCTCGGTGGGAGTAAAAGTGTATTCATACCCGGTGAATTTGAACATCCACCGCATCAGTCGTTGCCCCGGATCCTTCCGACTATGCATCCAATTGAGTGGTTCATGATCGCCCACTAAGGTGAATTTTCGGCCTAGAAGGTAGGGCCTAAATCGATTAAGCGCGTAGAGGACTGCGAGGCATTCCTTTTCTGTAGTGCTGTAGTTGCACTCGGCTTTGTTAAGCGTTCGGGAGAGATACCACACAGGATGATCGAAATTTTCCTTTTCTTGACTCCTTGAGAGTTCCTGGTCTTCGTGGTAGCGATTAGAGTAAGCCGTCTGAGTTCGGCCGTCTGGGAGTATTGTAAAGCGAATACGTGACTCGATGCGTACAGCTTCCTTATAAGCTGCATCTAGATCTGCGGGGTGACACGCATCAACCCCGTTACTTATGTGGGCGGGAAGTCCTCGGATGAATATGTCCACAGCGGCTTCTCTCATGGGAACCATCATATCCCCCTTGAAAGCAGCGCCCTTCTCTTCCTTTAGAATTAAAGTCACGTCGACGTGAGGGTCTTTTAATAAGAAATAAACTGACGTTTGTTTCATTAAAACATTCCAATTTGTTCCCGAGGTATTGAAAAAACGGTTTTTGGGGGTAAGTCATACCTTGCAATGAATTTCTTCAAAAATTCAAAAACACGTTAATTTTAGTTTTTAATTTACTTGATAACAGTACAACTTTTAATCAATTTCAGAAACTTTAATAATTTCTATGCCAAAATAAACGTTAAAAAATCACATTAACCCTTATAAAAAAATAAGAGTTGCAACACCTTGGCATAAAATTCACGTCCATATAAGCGTCTTTTTATAACAAATAAATTCGCGTTTAATTCATCAAATAATTCCAATTCCTTCCGGAGATATACAAAAAAACTGTTTTTCGGGGTAAGTCACCCCTTGCAATGAATTTCTTCAAAAATTTTATAATACGTGAATTTAGTTTATTAATTTACTTGATAATAGTACAACTTTTAATCATTTTCAGAAACTTTAATAATTTCTATGGCAAAATAAACGTTCAAAAATCACATTCAGCCTTATAAAAAAATAAGGGTTGCAACCCCTTAGCATAAAATTCACGCCCATATAAGCTTCTTTTTATAACAAATAAATTCGCGTTTGATTCATCAAAAAATTGCAATTCCTTCCGGAGATATACAAAAAAAAACTGTTTTTGGGGGTAAGTCACCCCATACAATGAATTTCTTAAAAAATTCAATAATACGTGAATTTAGTTTATTAATTTACTTGATAATAGTATAACTTTTAGTCATTTTCAGAAACTTTAATAATTTCTATGCCAAAATAAACGTTAAAAAATCACATTCACCATTATAAAAAAATAAGGTTTGCAACCCCTTAGCACAAAATTCATGTCCATATAAGCATCTTTTTATAACAAATAAATTCGCGTTTGATTCATCAAAAAATTACAATTCCTTCCGGAGATATACAAAAAAACTGTTTTTGGGGATAAGTCACCACTTGCAATGAAATTCAATCACACGTGAATTTAGTTTTGTAACGGGATGGCTAGTGGGGGAAAGTAAAGCGCGCGGCCGCTACGCTCAAATATGAAAACGACCGGCGGAGTTGTTTTCCCGCGGAGGCGGCGGTATCTGGGAGAAGGACAGGTTGTAATGAAAAACGCGACGAGTAACTAGATATCACAGTATATTAAAATCTCTAATAAATACAAGCACCTCGCAAGTGCTGATTAAAACAATAAGTTAGTTCGCGCGCGACAAATAACATTCAAACGCGCGCGGCGAAGCTGCTACTCTCGCGCGCGGTGTTAAAGTACGGCGGGCTGACACACACCCGCACGTACACGGTACAGAAAGTTTGCACGAGGCGATTTCCGTGCAAACCTTTACATTTAACGCGAGAGATGAGAGAATAAGACTTACTTTTGAAGGAGCAACCGGTGCACTCGGCTCTCTCTCGCTCTTCTAATCGCTGAATTGGATCGGCAGGCAGGCGGGCTGGCTTCCGGCTCTTCGCTCGCTGTCTCTCGTTCTGCTCGTGGCATACGCGGCGCGGTATCACTCTCTCTCTCTCTCTCTTGCTCGCACGCTAGTCGGCGCCTCCACTCTACTCGCGGTAAGGCTATATAAAAAAACTAAACGGCGTGAACGCAATAACTTTCGAGAGACACGCTGTAGAGAAGTTCACGGCGCGATGGCAGACACGAAGATGGCTGCCGTGACTCGCAGAAAGCCGTAGCAGCTTCGCGGGTACGTTACGGGCATATTACGCGTCACGAGACCGTTCTAATCCGGTCGGGATTCTCGCGCGTTCGCGCCCCCAGTGAGCATGCCTACTCGGCGCGGGTAATTCGCATCCCGAATCACCTAACTCATGCACGTGTTACACCCCCCCGCCAGACGCTGCTTAGGGGACCTATGAGGAGCTCTGCCATCCATGGCCGTCGTCGTACCTATACGTATGGTGATAAGGTTTTAGGTGAAGGAGGTTCGAAAAGGGAATTAGGAAGAATTGGAGTCACTGTGTTTTTTTTTTAATTTTTATTAAAAAAAACATAAAAAAAAACTCTTCGGGGTTCGCCCTCTTCAGCAGACCCGGGAGTAAGTCCGGCACCCCTTGTGGCGAGCTTGGTTGGGGCAGTGTTTCGACTCCTTTACCCCAAGCTCACCACATAAAGCACCGGGGGAGTGCCTGCGCGTCTAGTGACTCCCGGGCAGCCTTCTCCTCTTCGAGCGCCTTTCAGAGGCGCTCCTCTTCTTCTTGGAGACGGCGGTGGGCCTCTTCTTTAGCCCGGCGCGCCGTCCCCTGTGCCTCTTCTCTGGCTCGCCTGGCGACTTCCATGCGCTCTTGCGCACGAGCCAGACGAGCCTCTTCCTCCTTCCGCAAGACGGCGCGGCACAGCCTGGAGGCCCTGGCCTCTGTGGCGGTCGCGAGCTCTTCTCGCCGGCCTTGGGCCATTCCCACCCATTTGCCGGCTTGCCGCTCGCCGGCCTTACCGTGGCACTGGAGAAAATCCTCCAGTGCGGCCAGGGCAGCGTCCTCCGCAGCGCACGAAGACTTGCTGAGGCGCCGCGCCTCCTCAAGGGTCTGCTCCACCGGGACCAACGCTGCACCGACTTCATCGGTCGATGCTCTTTTTGGGGCCTGAGTCGGAGCATCTCCCCCTTTTCCTTTTGCGGCCCGAGCCGCACCGGGGTCAACTTCCGGCGCACTATGTTGGGCTCGGGCCGTCTCCTCTTCGGGGACTCGGCCAGCACCAGTCGGCTCGGCTGGTGCCACTTTTTGAGGCCGGGTTCCGCTCTCCTCCCGCTGCTCCTTCGGGGGATGAGGTCGTGAACCGGGGACAGACCGGCGCACAGTGGGCGGAAACGTCAAAGAAATGGTCAAAATATCGGCTTCACGCGAATTTTGGATGAAAACTATTAATGACCGCAGATTTGGACTCCTTTTATAGAATTTTCTCAGAGACCGTTTTCCCCGAATATCTGTATAATGATTATTAACATGAAATCGTTGCAGTTTTAGAGCATTATCACGAAAATTTGGTATACCTGTTCAGTTGACATATATTAGACGATCACCTATGGGGTTTTCATACATATACATATGGATTTACATGTTTTTCTAACTACTTATCTAAAAAATGGTATTACTTTTGTAAATGTAATATATTTTAATAATTTCATTAAACAAGTTATGGCAAAATCTAACTTTTGAAGATAATGATCTCCGATTTAATTTTTTTTGTGAAAAATTACCAAAGTTATACGTTGTACGTAACTTAAATTATTATAAACAATCATTAAATGTTATAGTTGTCTTTATAAAAATTTTAGGCTCAGTACTGAGAGTAGCGCGTGTTTACATACAGCAAGGTGTCGAAGAATTTGTACATAAACAGGACGATTATATGTCAACGCTAAGGTGCTCTCAATAACGCGATACTTTTCCTAAAAACCTTAAATCACAAATCATTGTCTTAAAAAAGTTGAATATTGACTTATTTTGTTTAAAGAAATTATTTAAATAAATTAATTTAAAAAAACTGATACCAGACCGGGTATTAAAAACTCCAAAATCTGTAAATGTATATATCTTTTTTATGCGATGGAGTTAATACCACTTATTTGTGATTATAAAGACAACTATAACATTTAATAATGGTTTATAATAATTTAAGTGACGTACAACGTATAACTTTGGTAATTTTTCACAAAAAAAATTAAATCAGAGATCATTATCTTCAAAAGTTAGATTTTTCCATAAGTTGTTAAAAAAATTATTTAAATATATTAAATTTACAAAAGTAATACCATTTTTTTAGATGAGTAGTTAGCAAAACTTCTAAATCCATATGTACATGCATGAAAACCTCATGGGTGATTTTCTAATATACGTCAACTGAACAGGTAAATCGAATTTTCGTGATAATGCTCTAAAACTGCAACGATTTCATGTTAATAATCATTATACAGATATTTGGTGGAAACGGCCTCTGAATAAGTGCTATAAAAGCAGTCCAAATCTGCTGTCATTAATAGTTTTCATGCAACATTCGCGTGAAGCCGATATTTTGACCATTTTTTTGACGTTTCCGCCCACTGTGCGGCGCCTTTGGCTGCCGGCCTCGAAGGTCCCCTTCTTGGCTCCGGTGCCTCTATCTCCTCAATCACGAGGGTGGAGGGCTCTTCCACTGGTGGAGGTTTCAGCGTCACAGCATCAATCCCCTCCACCACCTGCTCCAGGAAGTCGATGACGAAGCGGTCAGGTTGACAATGGATTAAACCAGCGATCACCCGCTTCGCCGTCTCCGCTACCTCTGGAGTCAGACCTGGCATGTCCTGCAACAGGCAAATTGATCCCGGCAAGTAGTGAGTATGAGGATCGGAAAACAAGGACGAACACGGGTTATTACGGACGGCACAATTCTTGGACGGCACAGTTAGCGCTTTTTGGACGCTCGGGTTCAACAGGGGCTAATTGGCCCGACATCAACAGGTGCAGGATTCTTCTTCGAGCCCTTTGGCCTCCCTGGGCCTCGCTTGGACTCTGTTGGACCGACCACACGCGTAGGTCGGCCGTCGCTCGCACGATTTTCTGGCCTAACTAATAGCGCGGTCTTACGAGGTGGACCGCGCCTCTTAGCCATCGCCCGAGGCTGTACATTCCCCTGGCTACCTCTATTCTCCGCTGGCGCGCCACGCCCGACTGAAGAGTCCCTCCGTGATAGCGATTGGGCTACTTCCGGACTACTTTTGTCCAAGTAGTCCTTGGGCTCTTCTGCGGAGACGTATCGCTTGAGTTGCTGCGCATGGACGGGACTTATCGTTCGACTATCCTCACCTTGGATCTCATAAGCGTTCTCGCCCAGAATATTCACAATCGTGTATGGCCCCGCGTACTTCGGGGCTAATTTGGCAGCAATCCCCTCAGCTGCAGAGGATAGTACCTTATTCTCTCTCCATACACGATCGCCTAGACAGAATTCTGGAGATCGACGATGAGCGTCATAATATTTGGCTTGTCTCGCCTGCTCCGCTTGCGCGTCGGCCGTCGCCCGAACGTGCAATTCGCGGAGCTTGTCCATGCGCGCCACCCAATTATTTATCGCCTCTTGCTACCCTTGCTCTTCGGCTAACCTGTCTTCCTCCCGCCTTAGTGTCTTCGGCGAGTCAGGCTGTCGACCGTAAATGAGCATGGCAGGACTTATTTTGGTGGAGCTGTGTTCGGCCGTATTGTACGCGAACACCAGCTCGTTCAGATGCTCATCCCAGGACCGATGATTCTCCTCAGCGTAAGACATGATCATGGTCTTCACCGTTCGGTTCACACGCTCGACGGGATTGGCTTGAGGGTGATATAGTAGTGTAAACGTGTGATGCACATTTCTGTCATTTAAGGATGCCTCTAAGGGTGCATTCTTAAATTCAGTCCCATTATCGGAGAGAAACACCTCGGGGACTCAGAACTGCAGATATACTCGTTCGTTGTGCCCTTTTATCACCGATTTGCCATCTGCCCTTTTTATCGGAATTACTTCGATCCAGCGTGTGAATAGGTCCTGGAAGATGAGAATGTATTCGTAGCCGTGCTTGGTTTTAGGGAGGGATCTCATAATGTCGCTGGCCACGATTTGCCATGGACGCTCTGTTATACGACGACCCATGAATCCTGCTGGAGCGCGCTGTTCGACTTTGCACTGCTGGCAAATTTGGCACTGGTTCACGTATCTGGCCACATCTCGAGACATGTGTGGCCAATAATACTTCCGCCTTACTCTCTCTAGAGTTTTCTCGCGGCCCAAGTGCCCAGCAGTTGGAAGGTCATGGCATTCTCGCAGTACTTCGCGTCGCTTTTCGTGAGGGACTGCTAACTTCTATGCATCGTCGTCCCCGAGAGATTCGTCAATGACTTCATTAGGTTCGTACTTGTACAGTCTCCCCCCCGCCAGCTTGAACGTGGGGAAGTCTCGCGGTTTCTGTTGAACCTCTTTCGCGGTATTGAGGTACCAATGGTCATTTGTATCGCGCTCGAGCTCTAACGCGGCGACCTCTGGCTCTTCTTCCTCGAACATCCGTGAAAGAGCATCTGAGACATTGTTGAACGAGCCCTTTCGATGTTCGACCGTGAAACTGTGGTTCTGCAGCTCCAAAGCCCACCTAGCTAACCTGCCGGTCGGGTTTTGGAGGTCACGGAGCCACTTCAAGCTGCTATGGTCCGTGATAACCTTGAAGTCGTAGGCCTCTATATACGGACGGAACTTTTTATTGCCCAGAGAATTGCTAGACATTCTCGTTCCGTCACGCTATAATTCCTCTCGGCTGCGCTCAGAGTTCGACTCGCGAACTCTAGGACTCTTTCATCGCCGTCAATTATTTGGTATAGCAACGCTCCCAGACGTGTATCGCTCGCGTCAGTTTGCACCACGAACTGCGCGTTAGATACCGGTCTGTGTAGAATCGGTGCAGAAGCTACTAGCGCTTTTAGCTTTTGGAAGATCTCTTCTTGTGCTGTTGACCACTCATATTTCCGATCCTTTTTCGTTAATTCAGTCAGTGGTTCAGCAATTGAGGCGAAGTTCGATAAAAACTTTCTATACCACGAGGACATTCCTAAGAAGCATCTCAGCTGACGGAGGTTTTTCGGTACCGGATACGCCATGATGGGCTTTATTTTCTCGGGGTCTTGCTTAAAACCATCTCTATTTACTATGACCCCGAGATATTGGACCTCATCGCGACAGAAGACGCTCTTCTCGCGATTTATTGTTAGGTCCGTGTCCTGTATCCTGTCCAGAACTCTTTTTAGAACCTCTTTATGCTCCTCCAATGTCTCTGTGACTATTATTATATCGTCGAGATACGAGTAAGCAAAAGGTTCGAGTTCGGGGCCGATGACTTTGTCAATCAGACTCTGGAAGGACGCTCCGGCATACGAAAGACCGTAGGGCATTCTCGTAAATTGGAAAAGCCCTGTGCATGGCACGGTGAAGGCCGTAGTCTCTTTGGGCTTCGGGCTAAGTGGTATCTGGTGGTATACACTGCTTAAATCCAACGTGGAGATGTATCGCGCTTTCTGCAGTTTGCGCAAGATACTTTCCATGTATGGTAACGGGTACGCGTCTGGCCTTGACGCTGCGTTCACTTTTCTGAAGTCCACGCAGAAACGGAACTTCCCGTTGGACTTGCGTACCATTACCACTGGACTTGACCAGCCACTTGTCGAGGGTTCTATTATTCCCGCGACTAGAATTTCCTCCACCTGTTTGTGCATCTCTTCCTCGAGTTTCTGAGATACAGGGTAGTACTACTGTTTAATGGGTCCTATAGATCCGACGTCTATCGCATGCTCGATCCACGAAATACACCCTAGTGGTGCCAGGCGGTTACCGATCAGCTGAGCTACTAAAACTTCTACCTCTTTGCGCTGTTCCTCTGTTAGGTCCGCCAACCCTATAGCTGATATGGACACGGTGTTGTTTGCGGTTATGGCTGCTACTTCTAACTTTAGGCTCCATCGTCATCCTTGAGATGCAGCGTGTTATCTGTGGGGTCTAAGACGGCGCTAAACTTCTTAATGAAGTTTACCCCCAAGTAGCACTCCGTGCGTAAATCTGGCATTATTGCGACGCGCACGTCTTTGCACACGCCAGCCACGACCATGGGCAGATAGCAGTGGTTGGCTATGTAGATACACATAGCCAACCACTGCTATGCTTTGCCCGTTTGGCACCCGTGCCGTTAGGCCGCTGACTGGGATTAACTCTTTTCCACAGGCCCTAGCGAGCTGTAGGCCGATGGAATTCATCCCAGTCCAGGAAGCTCCTGTATCGAAGAGTGCTCGTAGCCTGTAACCGGCTACACCTTGAAGCCACCATCGCGAGCAAGTTTCTTGGTTGACTTCATTCGGCTGAATCACGGGCACTTCTTCGCTCTCCACTCCAGACGATTGGATCGAGATACCCTCGGTCTCTGGTGCAAGAGCTGGGGGCGGGAATGTGGTCGTGTTTACCTGCCCCCTGGCCGTTTCCGTGTTGGTTTCCAGCAGCATTGGGCTTGTTGCCTCCGTTTTACTCATATCCGGGCTCCCTTCGGTACTCTGGCCTTTGTGGAGGTCCGTGATTTCTCGGACGTTGCGGCCTAGCCTGGTGGGTCGAGCTACTACCCCCACTAGCCTGCCCCTTGTTCTTGTCGGTGCCTTTATTTGTCAAGGTCGATAAGCATTCGGCCATGACCCGACGGAACATAGCCTTGAGACTCTCTTGAGGCTCGTGCAGTTGATGCCCCATCGCCGCCACACCTGTATTCTGCTTTTTCCGCTGATCTGTGGGCGGCTCTGTCGGCACGTAGGCAAATTCTGGTATGTAGATGCGCTCGGGCGGTGGTGGCGAGTGATACACCTTATCTGCCGCGAGCGCTAATTCGGCTTCCCGGACCAGGTCCAGGAGTCCTCGGTAATCCGTAATTTGATTTCGCATTACCATCTTTTGCAGTTCTGGCCACATGTTCCGGTGCAACATGTCTAACTGTTGAGCAATGCTAGGCACCGGAACTAACTTGAGGATCATGGCTTGTAGATTTACTACGTAATCACGCGTAAGTTCATCTCTGCCTTGAGTCCTCGCGTTTATTCATATATATACATGTACTTTATGGCCTCTTTGAAATCTGGCCACG
Organism: Torymus aiolomorphi; assembly: GCA_036365515.1. Classification (NCBI taxonomy): domain Eukaryota; kingdom Metazoa; phylum Arthropoda; class Insecta; order Hymenoptera; family Torymidae; genus Torymus; species Torymus aiolomorphi. Next base: position 90,619,847 of record CM070873.1, on the reverse strand, counting down.
ATCGCCATGTATGGCGGTTACTCCGGTACCAGGTGGCTGCTACCTCCGTTAGTTGCTCTGACAACGACGTAAGTACCTTGTCGTGTATCAGATTAGCTAGAGTTCTGCATTCCTCTATTCTCGTGAGGAATAACTCGATGCTCTGCTCCTTTGAGGACCCTGAGAACCTGATGTGACATTTTCGGACTATCTGGCCCACATCACGGTTCGTCTGCTGAGGCAAATACGTATGCCTCTCAGACGGGACCGGGGTCGCGTCATTCCTTGTCTGGCGCTGGGAAGATCTTCTGACATCACTCATCCCAGCCTCTGTTGGGGACTGGAAACTCGGGCTGCTGCTGTTAAACTCCGCATACGTGAACGTGTCTTGGAAGTTCGCGTGTCTTGGAAGTTCGCGATTGCTGCCAGAACCCGTGCTGCCCATTTCGTACTAAGAACGATTATTCTTCTTGGTTGCGCTGGTATTGTCGTTGCTTACGCTGCTCTTCCAGGAGAACCTGCTGCCGCTGCTGCTGCTCCTGCTGCTCCTGCTGCTGTTGCTGCTGTTGCTGCCATCGCTGCTGCTCCAGCCTTTGTTGCTGCTGCTGCTCCAGCTGCTGTTGCTGCATTTGCTGCTGCTGCAGTCGTTGCTGATGCAGCTATTGCTGTTCGAGCTGTTGCTGTTGAAGCCGTCTCTCGGCTTCGGCTGGAGATGTCCCGGTGGGTGCTGCAGATCTCAATAGCTCTGTCCCGGAACCCTCCTGGCCGTTTGCCTCTTCCGCTGGCTCCACCACTGCATTATGTGCTTGTTGTGGAGCGTTCGTCCTCCGAGACTCCGAGAGTTTCTGCATCACTATCGGATCGTCAAGGAGCGTTATGAACGGGTGCGGGTGGTCTAGGTCGGTATTGGGATCCACAATAGTCGGCCCAGACTTGTTCATCAACGTTAAGTCGGTGAACGCCCTTCGGGACTGCTCGCATTTGGCAAACGCACTCTCGCAACAGCACGGCTGTGTCACGTACACGCACATAAGCGCCTACGAGCTGCGGCATGAAGAGCCTTTCTTTGCAGCGTACGCTCAGCTACACTGCTGAGCTTCTTCGCGCCAAGCTTCGCCGCGAATCACGTACGCGCCGCGGGTCCTTCTCCACTCCCAAAACGTTGTGGGTTACAACCCCCAGTTGTAACGGGATGGCTCGTGGGGGAAAATCCCAAAAAGCCACAGGTCAGCGATGCCCTAGAACACGGTGCCGCGGGTGTCAGACTAAAATGACTTGCCCTGGGATCTCCTCCTGGAATCCCGAAAACAACGCGAAGATCGCACGCGAACTTCGCTTTCCAAATAATTGAATCGCTGAGTGAAAAGCGCGCGTTCGAAGCGTAAAGCGCGCGGCCGTTACGGTCAGATATGAAAACGACCGGCGGAGTCGTTTTCCCGCGGAGGCGGCGGTATCCGGGAGAAGGACAGGTTGTAATGAACAACGCGACAAGTAACTAGATATCACAGTATATTAAAATCACTAATAAATACAAGTGCCTCGCAAGTGCTGATTAAAACAATAAGTTAGTTCGCGCGCGACAGTTAATATTCATACGCGCGAATGATAAGGTGCGCGGCGAAGCTGCTACTCTCGCAGGCGGTGTTAAAGTACGGCGGGCTGACACACACCCGCACGTACACGGTGCAGAAAGTTTGCACGGGGCGATTTCCGTGCAAACCTTTACATTTAACGCGAGAGATGAGAGAATAAGACTTACTTTTGAAGGAGCAACCGGTGCACTCGGCTCTCTCTCGCTCTCTCTCGCTTGCGCAGTCGTTACGCTCTATGTCTCTCTCTCTCTTTCTCTCTCCTACTCGCTGAATTGGATCGGCAGGCAGGCGCGCTGGCTGCCGGCTCCTCGCTCACTGTCTCTCGTTCTGCTCGTGGCACATGCGGCGCGGTATCTCTCTCTCTCTCTCTCTCTCTCTCTCTCTCTCTCTCTCTCTCTCTCTCTCTCTCTCTCTCTCTCTCTCTCTCTGGCTCGCACGCTAGTCGGCGCCTCCACTCTACTCGCGGTAAGACTGTATATAAAAAACTAAACGGCGCGAACACAATAACTTTGGAGAGACATGCTGGAGAGAAGTTCACGGCGCGATGGCAGACACGAAGATGGCTGCCGTGACTCGCATAAAGCCATAGCAGCTTCGCGGGTACGGGACGGGCATATTACGCGTCGCGAGACCATTCTAATCCGGTTGAGATGCTCGCGTGCTCGCGCCCCCAGTGAGCATGCCTACTCGGCGCGGGTAATTCGAATCCCGAATCACCTAACTCACGCACGCGTTACAGTTTATTAATTTACTTGATAATAGTACAACTTTTAATCAATTTCAGAAACTTTAATAATTTCTATGCCAAAATAAACGTTAAAAAAATCACATTCACCCTTATAAAAAATAAGGGTTGCAACCCCTTAGCATAAAATTCACGTCCAAATAAGCGTCTTTTTATAACAAATAATCTGGCGTTTGATTCATAAAAAAATTCCAATTCGTTCCTGAGATATACAAAAAAAACTGTTTTTGGGGGTAAACTTTAAGGGCGATTTTCACTCCTTAAATCGACGAATTAGCATATAAAAAAATACGTGTCACTTACTTTTTAAAGTACAAGCGATATTCAAACGCGCTTCGCGTGTACTTTTCTGTTTTTGAGGTTATGCGTGTTATCTTCATTACGTTTTACTTTTAACTTATGTAAGTATTTTTTCAAAGTCAGAACTTAATCATTTTTATACTACTCTAAATTTAAAAATTCCATTAAAAAATTCAAACATTAAATTTCAAACAGTAAATTTCTCGCGCCTTCTTCTTATCGACCAATCAAAATCAAGCCTTTAGATGCTTCAACATGGCGGCTCATCACTTTTTTAAGAAGGAACTACAACATATCCAAAAATTATTGAAATCCGAGAGTTCGGTTTGGGGTACCTTCCTAAGACAGTATTAATTATTTTTTCCTATTCATAAAAAGCGACTTTAGATGCTGTGATTGAGCTGTGTGCTTTAGAGGACATGCATATAAAAATCACAAAAAGAGAATTACAATAAAGAACATATTATATGGGGATAGTTTATAATATCAATAGCCAAAGAAAAAAAGTAAACTGATAAAAATGAATATTACTGTGCCAATTAATTTAATAAGATTACCAGGGTTTTTTTTAGATTTTTATTTTATCTTTCAAAAAAGAAAACCACTACACTAGATGATAGTATCCAAAAACACCTTTAAGGAGTAACCTTTCTGAATTGCAACATCATTTGAAATCGTAAACAAGATATTTATTTTAATTAAATTCAATTACTGAATTTCATTCACATTTGAATGTTCTTTAATTGTACAGATATTTAAAGCTTTTTCAATAGTTACATTTTCTGTTTCTTGCACAATATTTAAGGAATCTTTAGATTCATTTAATATTATTGAATTTATATTTTCTATCGACGAGTCTATAACTTTTTCTTCGTTAGGTTCTTGTTGCACTAGTTCAGATTCAATGTCAAATCCTAAATTGATTGAATCCATCGTAACAGTCATGTTAGGTAAATAAATATCCACAGAAATATTTTTAATAGGCAACATAGTCACAACAGGTTCCACAATATATTTTTGATTTAAATATGATATTTCCTGTAAAAATATTAGGCTATTAAAAAACAATACGAAAGTACCAGATCATCTGCCTACACCTTCTAACCCCCACCTAATAATAGAATCAAGAATGTGATCTTAAGGAGGTTCCACCGGTACGTCAAGAGTCAAAATGAGCGCACTTTTTATTTACGATTCATTCGCGAGGTATATTGCACTAAAGAAAGTGAGTAGATGAACTTAAACGAAATATCGATTATTTATTTAAATTGTACAATTTTATTTGGCCTTATTGTCAATTAAGAGTTCTAAATAGATGCCACCCTACTGAAAAAAATCAGGTGAGAAATCACATGAGTTCTCACCTGATTTCTCATCTGATTTCTCGTCTGATTTCTCATGCCAAAATCTCAAGGAATTTTTGGGGACTTAGCAAATTTTTTCCCATCATATTTTTGTATTAAATAAATATTACAAATAACGATTGAAAACATGTTAATTCTAGAAAATAACTAATTGAATGTAACAAAAGAAAGACGTTTTTCGTCTTTTTTATGAGACTAGCGAGTTCAGGAGCGCTGCGCGCGCTCTTCCTTCTCCTTGATCCATGCAATTAATATTGAAATATTATGAATTTAAAATTTATTTTACTTTTTAACATCGCAAATTTATTCATATTTTTTATTGAAACTTGATTTATTTTAGTTTATTCCTAGATACAATACAAAAATTTGGAGGTTAGAATAAAGTTAACTGTAATCAAAACAGTATTCATAACCTTTCATTGTTAATTTACAGATAAAATTTTAATACTTTTTTACTATACAAAACCAAATTTTAAGTCATTAATCCTATTTATGACTTACATTTTTAGTTTAAATATTTCATAATTCCAAACTTTGTCGATTTTATTTGGACCAATCAGCAAGGACCTTAAGCGAAATGTAACATCACGGTCGACAAATCAAGGGATCCTTTTAAACGGACTTGACCAATCGCAAAGTTTTTATTTCGGCTTCACATTTCCATCATCATTATTTTAAGAGAGGACAGTAGTTCGCGCAAAAACTAAGTCCCGAATGGCGCGTCAAAATTACAAGTCCCGACCCGGAAAGAATTGACAAAAACAAATTTCTTTTTATTATTTACGATCTTCGCGATTAAATACAACAGTCATGAGAAGAACACATTTCAACTTTTTTTTTAGACAGTTCGCGCAAAAACTAAGTCCCGAATGGCGCGTCAAAATTACAAGTTCCGACCCAGAAAGGATTCTCAAAAAAAATTTTGTTTTTCATTATACGACCTTTTCGATTAAATACAACAGTCAGGAGGAGGACACTTTCCGACTTTCTTATGAGACAGTTCGCGAAAAAAACTAAGTCCCGAATGGGGCGTCAAAATTACAAGTTCCGACCCGAAAAAAAGTCTCGACAAATTTCTTAGTTTTTTCATTTTACTTCATTCTCAATTGAATGTAATAGTCAGAAGAAAGACGTTGTGCAACTTTTTTTATGAGAGATTTCCGCGAAAAAAAGTGTGTAATTCATGCAAGTTAAACCAGACATTTTTAAGTGACCCTATTGCTAAATCTCACGTGAGATCTCATCTGACCTTTTTCGTCAATTATAATTAAATTTCGCTATTAAAATTAAAGTAAAGTTAATGGAAGAACATTGTTTTCGGATTTCCAATCATTGCGTATGCATTCAGCCGAAAGTTTGGTGCAAGAATTCAATGCCTTGTGACTGCAAAAAATCGAAGTCCTGTGGGAAAAAGTTTATGGAGAAACGCGTTTTTGCCGTGTTTTTAATAATTCTGAATTAATCAAAACAATTCTCCAGTTAACTTTCTTTTTTTAATATTCAACAAAAAATTTCCAGAAAATGTTCAAGTCCTTAAATGTCGAAAATTAAAGTTTTTCGAAAAATCAGACTTAATCCAAATGAAGTGATTTTTGACGTTGATTTCGATTGTTTATTGCATTTTCAAAAATTAATATTTGAATTCCCAAACCAATAGTCCCTACTGAAAAAGATCGCGCAATGATCGTGCCAGTTTATCGCACTTTTTCTGGTGCTATTATCGCGCGATCTAATCAAAATTGAACAAAAAAAAATATTTTTCATTTTGTACCTATAAATTTATAATAAATAATTAATTTAATATAGGTAATTAAATAATAATTGGATATTGTGGAATCTTGATGGTGTATGAATAAATGAAGATGAAGACACATTAAAAAAATTAATAGTAAAGCAACAATTATAAACATATTCATTTTTATCGATAGCAGTCTACCAAAAAAAATCAGCTGATAAATCATGCCAAAACGTCATCTGACAAATTAGCTATGATAAGTTAGATAGACATGATTCCACAAAAATTATAAATCTTGATTTGAAAAAATAATTTAAATAAAATGGAATTTTGGTTGGTTATCATTCTGACCAGTTTCGACTAGCCGTAAGAATACTTAATAAGGATTTCTTCCAGAGTCCAAAATATACTCTGCTGCATTTATAACAAGTTATAAATTATAAATTTATATATGTTATACACAATTTATGTAAGTTACGAATTTGTATATGTTATAAATTATAATACATCATTTAGCAATTTAATACAGTTTATAAAAATAATAGTTTAATGAAACATTTGTAGAGAAAACATTATTTATACTGATATTGTATTTACTAGGTACGATACTTACAATTTTCTCGAGGACAACAATTAACGGCAGAAAAGAGAAAGTCGTGACGATGATTAACGAGTCATGGGCTCGCGTTACTCGACGCCGACCCATACGGAAAGAAAAATGGGTTGGAAATATTGCTATTTTGGGATCTATAAACGATGAAATGAATAAGAATCATAATATACTATTGAAAAGTGTAATAGTTTTCAAAAATTGAAAACGTACTATTCCCAATTATTCAGCTGTGAATAATTTCAATGTTTCGAAGATGATAATTCTTTTTTTGGGATACATTATATCCTTGCATTGTTGTATTGGACCGCTTCGATTTTTAGAAGCGTTTCTCTACAAAGCGTAGTGCGCTGTCGTTCTGAAAGCGGGCGTAACTGGTGTTTTCTACGCATGGGGGAGATTCCCTCCCAAGCTTTGGACACCGCCACTCTCAGAACTCGCGCTCTCAGTCTATCTTGCGTTTTAGTATTTACTATTTCCTGTGTCAGTACGTTGCACTTCTGAAAGCGCGCGTAGCCGGTCCTTCTTTCGCATAGAGGAGATTCCCTCCCAAGCCTAGGACACCGCCACTCTCGGAACTTACGCTCTTAATCTGTCTTATATATTGATAAATATTACTGCCAAGTTTAATGTGCCTCGATTACTGAGTTGCGCTCTTAAATCGCCCTAATACCTATATACGTTTAGGTGAAAATTATTGTTAAGCTGAATTCTTGCGGGCACCGATGTTACAAATTAATATACTTAAAGGTAAGTCGTCATAAGTTAATGAAGTAAATATAAATTATTCTCATACACATTAGTTTTAGTTTTCGTTATTTTACGCAGTTGCATACGTTATGATTTTTTAGCTGTTCCACTAAGAGGAACTTGTTCCATAATTATTAATACTTTTACATTATATATTTTGATAAAATATTTTGATTTTTATATTTGAACTTCCTAAGTCGCTGAACCTATTAAAAGCGACAAACACATATTCTGCCGTGCGCACTTCACACGACAAGCCAGCTATATCGTTGCAACTGTCCGTTGATAACGTCAGGTCGTTTATTATCATATTGTCCTCTTCGGAGTTCAGATATTTGGTTTTGGTATTGGTTTTCATTTTTACACATTATTATATAACATTATTTGTAACTATACCAAAATATGATTTAAGGTTTTTTAATTCAAATACATTATTTCGGTACTTTTTAAGCTGTTTGAAATATTTTTTGATTTATATAACAAAAAAGAAACATTGTTATTCCAAAATGTTATCTTTTGAAAAGTTTCCTTTTAGGAATAAGGTTATTAATAAATTTAGGCGTCACACTTTTTATTTTACCTTTATACAATGAAAATTCCTCAGTTTACTTTTCTAAAAAAATGAATTTTGAATTTTACTTTTCTGAAATTGCGAAATTTCGTTTTTTACTTTTATAAAATATTAATGATCGAATTTGCCCTTTAGAAAAGAGTAAATTACTTAATTTGCTCTTTTGGAAATTTGGGGCTAAAATTTCAACTTTTACAAAGTGAGAATTTCTGAATTTACTCTTTAGGAAAGAGCAAATTACTGAATTTATACTTTTAACCTTTCGGAGTTACATTTTCTACTTTTAGACAATAACAAATTTTCAATTTGCTGTTTGAGAAAGAGTATATTTACTTTTTCACTCTTTGGGAATGAGGACAAAACATTTTCTCCATTTCAAAAGCCGAATTTCGAACTCTGTAAAATAGCGATTTTAGTTATTTCTACGTTAGAAAGAGTGAAACTTACACTTTATTCTTTTCAAAAAGGTAAATCACTAAATTTCAACTTTTTCGCGCCAATTTACTCTTTGGGATTCACAGAAATATAGAAGTTGAAAAAATTTTAAAGAGAAAAGCTAACTTTAGAAAAATCGTCTATCTCTATTCAATATTTACAGTCATAATGAATTTTGTGGGTGTGCGTACGTGCGTGCGTGCGTGCGTGCGTGTGTGTGTGTGTGTGTGTGTGTGTGTGTGTGTGTGTGTGTGTGTGTGTGTGTGTGTGTGTGTGTGTGTGTGTGTGTGTGTGTGTGTGTGTGTGTGTGTGTGTGTGTGTGTGTGTGTGTGTGTGTGTGTGTGTGTGTGTGTGTGTGTGTGTGTGTGTGTGTGTGTGTACAAGAATCGAGATATTTTAATCTGATGAGTAGCATTCGAAAGAGAATTAAAATATCTATTGAAACATTCGCTCATTTACTATATATGTGTTTATATATATAGGACTCAGGTAAGGAAGGGGGATTGACGGATGCAAAGAAATAATAAAATATTTTATCATATTGGATATTTGTATTTTTTGATTGATAACTTAAATTTAATACATTTAAATTACATCGTCGTTAAATTTTCATTTTTTTTTATCTTTCATCGCATGCGTAACATAAGAATTCGTCGCGAATAGAATTTATTAAACCTAATGGTTATGCTATATCTCGTAATGTTTTTAATGAAGCGCAAAATCTTATTTTTTTGAAAGGGATTTTAAACCAAAGAAAAAAAAAATTATAATTGACTCGCAGGTCATAAAATATGCGATCAGACTGGACTTAACTAAAACCGCTGCCAATTCATTGGCACGTAGCTTCCTCAAACTTAATTTATTGATCCCTTTAATTAATTTTTACTTCTAATATTTAAAATTTAATACTTTATCTTGTACGGTTAGACTAACTAGGAGAGGGTCATGGGTCCGGATTCAGCTTAAACTGTGCGTTATATCTTTTTTCGTAATGAACCAATTTTTTTGGGCAACGAACTTGATCTGAAGATATATAAAAGCTACATCTGTGCCAATAGTCTAGGAGCTGGGTACCGTCCCGTATGCAATAATATGTCCCCGGGTAAAAACAGGTGTTTCTTATAGATTTTGACCCGTAGAATCCGAATATCAAGGTTAAAATTCGAAAAAAGTGGTAGAAATTGTTTAAAACGCATTTGTTTAAACAAATAAGAAACTGTTATTATTTTTTGTCGGGATAATTTTTTTATGAAAATTTAGGCTATTTTAAGACGAAATGCCCCTTAGCATTTTTTTCATAAAATCGATATTTCAAAAGTTATGAATTTTTGAAGTTTGATTTTTACGTTTTTTTTGCAACTTTGATTAACAATAACTTTGGAAAAAATCAACTTTTTTTGAAAATGAAGTTTCCTCTTATTCTTTGAGATGAAAACTATCATATTCATTTGTATTATTTCAAGTCTTACGTTGTTAACTATTTATTTCGTTATTTAACAAATACTGCTTTTTCGATATTTCGAAGCACTATTTCAATACACGGTTGGAGTAACGCGCGCATCCAGGGCTTTTCAAAATCATTATATTTGAAAGTTAAACCAATACCTAACTATTGGTGCGATTGCAAACCAATTCTAATGTCTAATAAATAAACAACTTATTGTTTAAACAAAGAAAAAAACAATTAACCAGTTTTGACTTTTTCATACATAATATATTATATTTCGTTTACTCAAAAATATAAAATTAAGGTAATGTCAAGAAATAATGAAAACAAATTAGACAAGAACAAATATTTAATTTAAATATAAATTCATATATAAAAGGGAATAACTAAGTAAAATATAATATTATTTGTATTTATTTTTACACGTTTCATTTTTTTGACATAAACAGAAGTAACACAACAACATGAGGTTTTAATGCATGCTTTATATAATGACAGTTCGGAAAAAAGTTTTAATTTTATTACCCCCTATGGATGATTTTGTGCCGAACTGCCAATGTAAAGCATGCATCAAAAACTCATGTTGTTGTGTTCGAGCAGCGATTGCATGTTGTTCATTCTGTTTCTGTCAGAAAAATGAAACGTGTAAAAATAAATACAAATAATATTATATTTTACTTAGTTATTCATTTTTATACATGTATTTATATTTAAATTAAATATTTGTTCTTGTATAATTTGTTTTCATTATTTCTTGACATTACCTTAATTTTATATTTTGGAGTAAATGAAATGTAATATATTATGTATGAAAAAGTCAAATGTTGATAATTGTTTTTTTCTTTATTTAAACAATAAGTTGTTTATATTAGACATTAAAATTTGTTTGCAATCGCACCAATAGTTAGGTATTGGTTTAACTTTCAAATATAATGATTTTGAATAGCCCTGGATGCGCGCGTTACTCCAACCGTGTATTGAAATAGTGCTTGGAAATATCGAAAAAGCAGTATTTGTTAAATAACGAAATAAATAGTTAACAACGTAAGACTTGAAATAATACAAATGAATATGATAGTTATCATCTCAAAGAATAAGAGGAAACTTTCATTTTCAAAAAAAGTTGATTTTTTCCAAAGTTATTGTTAATCAAAGTTGCAAAAAAAACGTAAAAATCAAACTTCAAAAATTCATAACTTTTGAAATATCGATTTTATGAAAAAAATGCTAAGGGGCATTTCGTCTTAAAATAGCCTAAATTTTCATAAAAAAATTATCCCGACAAAAAATAATGACAGTTTCTTATTTGTTTAAACAAATGCGTTTTAAACAATTTCTACCACTTTTTTCGAATTTTAACCTTGATATTCGGATTCTACGGGTCAAAATCTATAAGAAACACCTGTTTTTACCCGGGGACATATTATTGCATACGGGACGGTACCCAGCTCCTAGACTACAAATTTCAGGACGATTGGGTAATTTTTGCTCTTGTTATCATGCGACAACGAAAACGCAAATTTTTTTCTAAAATAATTTTTTTCTAAAAAACAAATGAAGATCTCCTGAAATTTTAATCAAATATAGTCTTCTATAAATTTAATAAGTGGTTAAAATTTTAAGTCGATAAATCAAGTATTTTTTGAGAAAACGCGATTCGAAAATTTTTTTAAAAAATTTTTTACCTCAAATATCTTTTTTCGTAATGGACCGATTTTTTTGGGCAACGAACTCGATCTGAAGATATATAAAAGCTACATGTGTTATATTGAATGCGTTATGTAGAAAGGCTGTTATAATGTGAGGGGATATATTTTAAAAAATTTGATAAAGACAGATTTTTATTCATTTTTCAATTTTTCAAGTTTTACATTATTGTTAATAATAAAAAACCGTGATAACTAAAAAATTTTTCTTTTTAGAAAACATAAATATTTTAATTGTCTTTCAAATGCTATCCATCCCATTCAGATACACAGAGCCATCCTCAAGAAATACATTTTAAAAATGTCTAGAAAAATTTTAACCTCAAATATCTCTGAAATTTATGAACCAATCATTTTGCCAAAAGAACTCATCCGAGAACTATCAATAATATACCTCTACAATGAATTTTGAAGCGAATAAGACAATTTTACTCTTGTAATAGTTGACCATATAAAACTCATTTTTTTGCCTGGCGGGCCAAAAGTACCACTTTTGCTCCCGGCACCCGATCGCGAAGGTTGTATTTTCGGCCTCGCCAGCTAAAAAAATCGTATATGCACCTCGGGAGCAAATAAAGAATGCCTCAGATCGCATGGAAATTGTCACCCGAGCCGGGTGACTTCCATGCGATCTGAGACATTCTTTACTTTTACTCCCTAGGTGCATAATATACTATTTTTCATTTTTAAATTTTTAGGTTTTTGTTAATAACAAAAGAACCGTGATAGCTAGAGAATTAATCTTTTTAGAAAATATAGGTAATTTAATTCTCTTTCGAATGCCACCCACCCCATTTAGATACATAGAGCCGTTCTCGAGAAATTACGATTTAAAAAAAAATTGAAAAAAATTTTAACCTCAAATATCTCCGAAATTTATGGATCAATCCTTTTGCTCAAAGAACTCACTCGATTGGTATACAAAATCTACCCCTACAAAGAATTTCAAAGTGATTAAGCCAATTTTACTATAGTTATTGAACGACAAAAAAAATCACTTTTTTTTATAAATTATTTTTTCTCAAAAAATAATGAATAAAAAAACCTAAAAATTTAGTAAGTTATAGTACTTAATATCCTTTATAACCAAAAAAATATTCATGTTAATATCTTTTTTTAATTTCGAAATATAACCTATTTACAAAAAATTACGTTTTCATCAATAACTTATGACGAAATATAGCTACCGACTTTTTTTTTTAAATTGTAGATAATTTTATCCTACATACAGAGAATTCATGATATATAAACAATATTTGTTCTAAATATCAAAAAAATCGAAAATAAAAATTTTGAAAATTAAAAAATGGCTATAAAAAAAAAATTAAATTTTACAAAAATAGAATATTGACCCCAATTGTGGAAGCAAAATCTAAAGAAATGATCACTCTCCCGTTAAAATCGGCCGAGTAGATCATGAGATATCAGCGTATACGGACATACACATACACATACACACACACACACACGCACACACACACACACACACATCCATACGGACATTTTCTAAAAATAGTGTATTTCGATTCCAAATTTGCTAAATAACATTTCTAACACATTATATCATAAACTTTTTTTTTTTACTATCAAAAAGCTTCCTCTAGGAGGAAGCAAAAAAAAGGGGGACTTAACGTGTCTGATATTTAAATCCAGGAAGGATTGATTTCTTAAATTCAAATTTATTTTAATTTAACAAAAAATCTTCTGCGACCGATTAGCGGCTACCACGTCGTCGCACGCTCTCTACTACTATTCAAATTTGTTCTATCTAAAAAAAAGTCGACTAAATGCAGCTTTTAAATTGGCTCTAAACAAGGATTTAAACTAAATTCGTTAATTTATGTGATCCCGTACGCAAAGATACGAACAACCAATTCCTTCTACTACATAAACTCTTAAAGTCGGGCACGTACTCGCAATACCGCCGCACCTGTTTGCACCTCGTCGAATGTGTGCCCAGACAACCCACACGCCGTGGCACGAGGGGGCAGACAAAGGTTCCCTGTTTTTCGCCGTGGACCCACCGGACGAGGTGCAAAATGAAACGCTGAAAAATGATGGGCGACACCGGTCAGTGTGAACTGGCCAACTTGATCTGGTTTCTCCCGTAGGGTTAATCCCGGATCTAGCCTTTTCCTTACCAACTTCTCTTTTTTTTCTTCGATCGTGTAGTACTGGCTCTGCTGGTCGTCGTTTGCTGTTCTCTCGTCCTTCACCTAATCCAATCTGTGGGATCCGCGAACGAGAAAAAAAAACGCGTGAGAAAATTCTGTGCTCACTGAGGGCTCGGTGCCTCACATGTGTGCGCTCCGGACGTCCCTGGAAGAGTACCTGCTCCTGCTCCTCGCTCGCTCGCTCTCCCCACCTTCGCGGATATTTCCAAAGATACATCTAGGAAGATGAGTAAGCACACCTAAGTGACGTGCTGCCTATGTATGTCATGTACACTATAGTATACATGCGCACCGTCCCCATGTGTGTGCCCTTACCGCAATTGTTATTGGCTTGCGCGTATCTATTATCTCGCTCTCATCGCTTGGTTTTTTTTTTCTTTTTGTGGCCCGCGCTGTTCAAATTACTAGTGTGCGAGATAATAGATCCACGGGCCTCAAATGCTTATACATGCACGTTTAGTTTCCTTATATTTGTTGCACGATGAAGGGTGAAATTTCTTATCCACCGGTTTGGGTGCGCTGCACCTTATGCAACCGTTACACTATATTTACTAAAAAAAATTTCTCTAGTTATCACGGTCCTTTTGCTATTAACAAAAACGTGTTTTTTTTTAAGCTTATAACTCTCAAACTAAACGGTATATTTTTTGAGAAAAATCATGATAATGCAGAATATAAATACCTATAATCTGTAAAAATTTAAATTCATTCTGTTGGTTAGTTTTTGAGGAGAAAATTGAAAAATGGAAAAAATGAGTTTTATATGTCCAACGATTACGCGAGTGTTAAGTCCGGAAATAAGTGGAAATAAGTAGTAATTGGTTTTATGTAGGTTTATTACATAAAATACAATAATTTATTACCAATACAATCTGCTGGCTTCTGGTAGATCGATGCGTTGTAATTTCAATAACAATTCTTTTCTATAACACTTGCTTTTATAAATTTACTATAAATAACTTATACTATCTGCTTACTAGACGAGTAAGGCTTACGGTTTCAACTTCTCGATGTCGTAGAGGTACACGGAGTTCGCCAGGTTTCTTGTACGCTGTGACTGATTCGCGTGACATACATCACTTCTTTTATAATACAAAATAATTAGGTTAAAGATGAGCCCGGTGACAGTAAATCGAGATCATCTTATTTTGCAATGTAAACTTCGTCAGTCGTATACGATTCGGCGATGGCATTGAGAAATGCTGACCTTAAAGAGAATATCGTACGTTGTTTTTCGCAAGTGTGATGACCTACTACGTCACGGCGCCGCATGAGCAAAATGCTGTGTTTGTAAAAAATTGCATTCCCGCTTTTATGTGTCAGGAAATATCTGATACTAATTATGCTTTTTCTTTAAAATGAGAATACGTCTCCGGACGTAACACGAGTAAAATTGACTTAATCGCTTTAAAATTCTTTGTAGCGGTAGATTTTGGATAGTTCTCGGTCGAGTTTTTGGGCAAGATGATTGGTTCATAAATTTCAGAGATATTTGAGGTTTAAATTTTGTTAGCCTTTTTTTGTACGTAAATTTTGAAACGGCTCTATGTATCTGAATCGGATTAGTAGCATTCGAAAGAGAATTATAATACCTATATTTTCTAAAACAAACTTTGTAGCTATCACGGTTCTTTTGTTATTAACAAAAATGTGTTTTTTTTAAACTTACAACTCTTATAACTCCCAAACTAAACGGTCAATTTTTTTGAAAAAAATCATGATAATGCAGAATTGTTTTATAGTAATTTGTATTATTAAAAAATTACTGCAATTGTCAATTGACTTTTCTCGCCATTGCTGCCTGTATGATCGTTTTTCCCACAGTCTTAGAGCGAGTTTTTAAACATTATAAAAGCAGATAAGATGAAAATAAAAAATTTATTAAAATAATACAGATGTTTGTTCTCGATATTGAAGCTAATTTACTACCAATGCGGTGTTTTTTATTTGGAGGTAAAATTAATAAACAAACACCATTTTAACAGTCACTATCCGACATTTCGGACATTTATTATGCCCCTCTTCAGGAATAATAAATTCTTATTCTGCTCGTCAATAACGACATAATAAATGTCCGAAACGTCGGATACTGACTGTTAAAATGGTGTTTGTTTATTAAGTTTACCTCCAAATAAAAAATCGCTGCCAATTCATTGGCCCGTGGCTTCCCCAAACTGAATTTGCTTATTCTTTTAATGAATTTTTAATAACAAAATTTATAATTTTTGCAACAATTTATGACATAATTGTAATTAAATTCATTTATGAAGGTTAAAAAATATCAATTTTTAAATTATGTATAAAATATGAATAAAATAATAGGTATTACTTTTTTTAAAATTATGTGTGAAAAATAAATAAAATAATTGATTGTAATTTTATGGTCAAAACTTTTCAAAATTCCGAAATAACCTTTACTTCAAATTATATTTTCTTTGTCAAATTTCACACATATAGGGTACTTGTCTCCAGTAGCCTGTCCGTATTTGTCTGCTCTTTCTGGAATTTCCGATGTAAGAAAAAGGTTCTAAACTTAAAAATAATAAATGGCTATTACAAAACAAAAGCAGGTATACAACACGCGCGCATCGGTGCATAACGCATATACCGCATGTCATTTCCATTTTCTAGTATACATAAATGCGTTCCCGAATAATTACGATTTTAAAAGTGGGCTAAAATAGTTTTAACCTCAAATATCCCTGAAATTCATAAACGAATTCTTTTACCCTAAGAACGCTTCGAATAAATAATATACAAACTCTACATCTCTACCAAATTTCAAAGAAATTAAAACAATTTTAATGTAGTTATATTGTGCGACAACAAAGAAAGTCATTTTCAAAAATACTAAAATTTTAAATATTAAACATCTCAAAAAATAACCATATAATCTGGATGAAATTTAACACAGGTATTGCCTATATCGCATACAAAATAGTCTATAAATTTCAAGCTGATACATGAAGTCGTCATTGAGAAATTACGATTTTGAAAAAAAAACCGTAAAAGAATTTTAACCTTAAATATCTCTAAAAATCATGAGACAATTCTTTTAGCTAAAGGACTTATACGATAATATATAGACTCCACATCTCCACAAAATTTCAACATGATTAAACCAATTTCTGTTTCCTCTAGTTATCATGCGAAGAAAATAACTTTGTAAAATACGAAAATTTTCAAAATCAAATATCACAAAAAGTAATCATACGATCTTGATGAAAGTTCGCACACATATTATCTATATCACATACAAAATTGTCTATAAATTTGGAGCTGATACATGGAGCCGTTCTCGAGAAATTACGATTTGAAAAAAAGGTTAAAAAATGTTAACCTCAAATATTTCTGGAATTTCTGGACTAATCATTTTGCCCAAAGAACTCGACTGAGAGCTATCAAAAATCTACCTCTACAAGAAATTTCAAAGCGATTATGTCAATTTTACTCCCATAATCGTTGGACATACAAAACTCATTTTTTTCACATTTCAATTTTTTTCTCAACAACTAGTCGACAAAATGAATTCAAATTTTTACAGATTACAGCTATTTATATTCTGCAAAAAAAAAAAAAAAAAAGGGTTTTCTTGAACCGTGATAGCTAGAGAATTTTTTTTTTTTGTAGAAAATATAGGTATTTTAATGCTCTTTCGAATGCTATCTATTCGATTCAAATATCTCGATCTTATCATTTTTTTATTAACAAATGTCTTATCTTTCATTGTACTTTTGAACGAAAATTTATATAATAGAACAACAAATTCATTTTTCGGTACTTAGTTAAGTAAGCAATGAATGGGCATCGGTTTTTATTAATGAATATGTAAAAGCAAATAATGCATGAATATAATATATATTTTTCTTATTCAATTTAATGTTTCCAACTGGCTTTTGCCATAAGTTTCATTAAAACGTTTCATAATCAGGCCTTTTACCTTAGAATACGCGAGGCAGTGTTCAAATAAAATAAGTCGTAGACTATATAGTTTATGATTTATTTTACCTGAACGCTGCCTTACGGACTTACATTAAAGAGCGAAATATTATGAATCGCTGTAATGTGAGAATAAAAATATAGATCTTAAAGTTACATAAAAAATGCTTTCTCAACCAAATTTGAACATTGTAAAAGTAGATATCGCTTAGTAAAAAAAATATCTAATTTATTTAATTGCAAATTGCACATGCATTTTCATAGGGAGTCATCGATATTAAAATTAAAAAATTTTCAAAACCTGTAAAGACACATGTTTATAGATCGACGCATGTTTTTTATAAACAAAGAGATGTATCTTTGCAGGTTTTAATGATAGTAGAACGATAGAAAAAAAAGTTTATTAATGTGACCAATTTTTGCTCCCAAGCCATCTTAAGAGGGTGCATTCACTGCATTGAGGTCGCACTTAACGCACCCAACATTCTAGTGCATAACAAAAATTCGTACATCAAGAAGTTAGATATAATTGTTAATGCCAATATTTAAAATTATGATATCAATCGATTTACTGCTTGAGGGTTAGAATACACGCCCACTCAGAATCAATAAATAAGTTTATAATTAATTTGACAATAGGATTACAGTGGTAATCGTTCTATTTTTCTGTTCAATTTATTTCTTGTTTGAATTGGAGTAATAATTTTAAATATTATCATTAAAAATGAATGTAAAGCATAAGCAAATTAAGTAATTTTCAACACATTCTAAATGAAATATTCAGAAAATGCATATGTATATGGGTATGTATGTGTGATCGTATATACGTAGATGTGTTGCTGTTTATGTATAGAACAAATGATTTTTTACACGGGTCCACCCACGTTCATACGTTTGTGTATGTTGTATATATATATATATATATATAACACATGTATCGCGTAGACGCACCCTTACTGGGACTAGAAGCAATCCACATCAAAACCCAAGATAGATTGAAAACGCCAGTTCCAAGAGTGTCGGTGTCCTAGGCTTGGAGGGAATCTCTCCCATGCGTAAGAAGGATCGGCTACAAGCGCTTTTGGAAGTACAACGTACTGACACTGGGAATAATAAATATCAAAATGCAAGATAGACTGAGAGCACGAGTTACGGGAGTGGCGGTGTCCAAGGCTTGGGAGGGAATCTCCCCCATGCGTAGGAAACACCAGTTACGCCCGCTTTCAGAACGGCAGCGTACTACGCTTAGGAGCGGATACATCCAAAAACAAGAACATTTGGCTGCTTTGTCTCTTAGCAAACACAACTAACAATAGATGGAAGTTTTTGACTACCTGATAGAGAAGATTTTATTCCAATATCTTTCGACAAGAAAGTCTTCTTCCATGAGTATAAATTATGTCTATCTCAGGAGTTTTTATCTCTTCAACTTAAGACATAACCAATACAATAAATCATGGGAAGATTTCCAACTCATTTTTTTTCCGTGCACGATATCAAAATCACGGGAGGCCGGCATCGAGCGTGCCCTCGTGTAGTCAATAGTTGATAGGATCGGCAAAAACTGTGGAATAGGATTTGCGTACCCTGGATCCCCATACACAGAACACTATCGTGTTGACATTAGAGACGCCCGAGATAAAATTAATCGAGCTGTCCTTTTCAATTTGATATGTATGGTTTGCAGTGACATGTACAAGTGCTACTTAATTATTATCACATCCCTCTGAATAATGAAAAAATCCATGTAATAAATATTATATTGTTTTGAATTTATTGCTAAATGGGTTTCCTCTTTCGCTGTAACTTATATAACAATAACTTATGCTTTTATATATGTAGATACTTGCAAATCATAAATATTAAATTAAAAAAAATCAGAATAACTTGTTACAATTCAAGACACGCATATGTCAATACTCTTTAATATATGTGAAGTTATTTTATAAATATATGTGAATTGGCAATAAATATAAATGCTTTCTATGGTCTTGTACTAAATCAACTGATATTCAATCTTTTTTTGTCAAGAATAATGTACCTTAGGAAAATAAGCTAAAATGCAATTAATGTAGCTTAGTCTTATATGCTTATGACACGAGGGGTAATATGAAAGATGTAACGTTGCGAATTCCCCACACAGCGCTAAAGAATTATTTCGGATCCAAATTTATTGATGATGAGCGCCAGACCCAGAATACCGGCTAACTCCTGGTTACGAGACTCGTCTCCTGGGCGCGCCGACACGAACGATAGCCTGGGGCGGCTGAAATCCACGACGAAGCTGAAAGACGCGAAAACGGACACACGTTCAACGCAACACTCGCAATTAAAACAACAGTTTAACTTCTAATCACTTTAATGAATATCTGATTTCTTACAATTTCATCCCGACAACACTCGTTCGTACGCTTCGAATCACACACTTCTCTCCCGACAATAATCTTTCATGCGCCCGACTTTCCCCAATACTCCCGACCCAGTTCCCCTCGTTGCGATCTACCGACTCCGCCCAAACAACCTCACTCGATGCAATTCTACTTAATTCACGAACTACTAATCACGCGAGAGAGACCCGCACTTCTCCTCGTATTCGCACACACTCGTTAACTAATCGCTAATTACAAGGGCTGAGGGCAGAAGAAAGACCTCTCGTCGATAGCAACTATAGCCATTTACCGCACGTAATTCGCTGATGGCCCCGCTGAGTTTCCACGCGCTCGTCCTTCTTCCTCTCGAGCTTCACTCTCCCTCTCTATGCAATATTTCCTGTCTCTCTCCCGGCTGGTGGCTCGGCTTCTCTTTCCCGATTTACCCGTACTCTCTTCTCCGTAATACTATCCTTTCACTAACTCAACTCTCTCACTGCTACACTTCTGTACTCTTTATACCCTATCTACTTACACTACACTCACTCTTTCCAACTTGTTTCCTCTTTTCTATACTCCGACTCTCCGCACGTCTACACTCTCTGTAGGTTCAATTGAGAATGACGCCAAGATGGAGACTTGGCGTCTCTTCCTTCTTCTTCACTCTCCTTCCGTCTTCTTCACGATTTTCAGCGCTTCGTATTGGCTGTATATCTCAGCTTTACTCACGTAGTACTCACATTACATATGTGTGAGTTAAATCCTGTCTACCTCTACCAATTCTGAGCAGCCAAACCTCTTGCTTGTACGTGATTGGGTCATCCTGACTGACGTCACGCCGATTTCCCCAACTCATATCTGCGCGCTATTCAGGAATTTACGTCTTACATAAATGGTAGAGTTAGTGAAGATGCAGCTTTACCAGCATAGGTGCTTCCACTCCGTACGTAACTTCCCCGTGCAGCTCGCTATACGGCTGCGCATCTTGGCGGGGTGCGCAGGGGCCGCAATCGTGCACCATCCCTCTCTCAGATATACAGAGGCGCCTAATGACAAAGTTGTCGCGAACTCCAGTACCACAGAAACGACGGCAGCCGCTAAGAATAGAAACGTCAAAAAAGCAAAGTCAAAAAATAACAATAAAAAAAGGTCAAAAAACAAAGATGCTAACTAACTAGACGGGGTTCTGACCGGAAAGCATGTAGGGAGAAAGGGCGGGTTGTAAGCGGGCTTTATCAACGTGAACTCTCTTCGTGCTCACATTGATCAAATCCGTCAATTTCTTAGCGATAATCCCTCCTATGACCTACTTGGTATTGCTGAGACCTGGCTGGATTCGGCTGTTTCGGATGACGTCATTCGGATCCCCGGTTTTAAAGTCTTTAGGCAGGATCGCAATGTTAATGGTGGAGGAGTAGCCTTGTTCGTGAGAGAGCACTCGCGCTGTGAGGTTCTAGCAACCTCCGGCACTGAACGGAAGGGCAAACCTAAACTGCCAGAATTTGCTTTTTGCTCCATCAGTGATTGTAAAAATCCTCCTATTCTTGCTGCAGTCATTTACAGACCGCCAAAAATCGCCTTCTTAAAAAACTCGAATCTTGTCAATATATTGCGATCCGTGTCAGGTGACTATAGTCACAAAATAATCATGGGAGATCTCAATGCCGATCGCCAAAGTGGCAGACATGATGGGAAGTTTCTTCGAAATTTGGCGTTTGAACTGTCATTGTAGCTGGTCCAGCACGGACCCACGCATTTTAAAAGAAAATCTGGCTCCTGGATTGATATCATCTTCGTCGACGACAATGACACGATCATCAGCAGCCGAAACATTCCAGCTATCTTTCACAGCGGTCACAACCTTATAGATGTTACCATCGAGCTCAATTCAGTTGTGCAAAAAAAGATCAACTTTACTTACAAAGGCTACAAAAATATAGCCCCGGAATATCTCGTGGCTCAGTTGGGCTGCTGTGAGTGGACATGCTTTGATGCTGACGTCGTTGACACTGAGCAAGCTCTGAACTGCACCAATCTGACGGCCGCTATGGATATCTTGGCCCTGGAGAAAACTGTTGCTCTTAAAAAGGACAGACTGCCGTGGATTGATGCGGAGCTAGCCCAGCTTCTCCGAAGACGTAACACGTTTTACAGACGCTACAAGCGGACTGACCAACAAGCTTTATACGATGAATTTGTCATACTACGGAAACAACTTGACGAACAAATTGACCTTGCCAAGACGTCCTACCTTCAAGCCAGACTTTTAGATGCCCTATCAGATGGTAAAGTTTGGAAAGAGTTGCGTGGCCTGGGGCTGTTACCCAAGCACACTGAGGATCTGAATTGGATTTACTCCAGATGAGCTTAACTGTCACTTTGCCGGGGTTTCGGTCTCCCCGCGAGATGACAGTGAAATATGTCGCAGAATTATCTCCATGAGTAATTCCGGGGGTTTTTCCTTCAAACCTATAAATTTTAATGATATAGTTATTGCGATATCTTACTTCTCTTCGCAGGCAAGCGGAGCGGACGGCATTCCGCAAAGTGTCATTGTTAAAGCACTACCAGTCATTGGCAACTTCTTGGTCAAACTCTTCAACTCCTCTTTGACTACCAACGTCTTCCCAGCCCTCTGGAAGAGGGCAAACATAGTTCCTTTGAAGAAAAGCAGGGCACCATGATCTCCTTCATATTTCCGACCTATTGCCTTGCTCTGCTTTCTTTCGAAGGTGCTGGAGAAGATTGCACATTCACAGCTGATGGAGCATCTTGAGACCTCGAAAATACTTGACCCACAACAAACTGGCTTTCGACGATTCAACTCCACACAAACGGCCCTACTTAAACTAACGGACGATATAAGAACAGGCATGGACAAAAAACTGATGACAATCCTTCTGCTGTTTGATTTTAGCAAGGCTTTCGACACTATCCTAGCTTCCCGACTTCTCGAGAAGTTAAGATTGATGGGGTTCTCTAGGGTTGCCCTCTTGTGGATTAACTCCTACTTTGAAAGCAGGATGCAACGCGTATCCTCTAAATTTTCTGGGGAGTCTTCATGGCTCAGTACTTACTTAGGAGTTCCACAGGGGTCAGTACTAGGACCTTTGTTGTTTTATCTCTATATCAATGATCTGACGAGGGTTCTCGGCCCTCTGGGTGTTCAACATCTATTATATGCCGATGACCTGCAAGTTTATTGTCAAATTCGACGTGATGGACTGGATGAGGGGATTGCACTGATTCAGCGGGCTGCAAGAGCAGTTTCGGAGTGGGCAACTGGTGCCTCACTCAAACTCAATGCAGGCAAGACGAAAGCGATTGTCTTTGGTAGCAATCGATACGTTAATAGCGTTAAAAGTGATCCCTCGCTCTGCATTGATATGGGCTGTGGCACAAAGGTTCCCTTTTCCAACAATGTTGAGAGTCTCGGTGTAGTACTGGGCTCTAGACTAACCTGGAAATATCAGGTAGATAAAATAACTAAGAAATGCAATACCATCATGTACCATCTGAGATTCTTCAGAAAGTATACTTCCGAGACTCTTCGTAAACGGCTCGTTGAAGCGCTGCTCTTCCCACACCTGGACTATTGTTCTGTCGTACTGTTGAATGATTTTCAGGAGCTGCGAATCCGACTGCAGGTCCTGCAGAATTCAGGTGTGAGGTATGTAGTGGGTCTTAGGAGGGATGATCACATCACTCCTCACAGAACCTCATTGGGTTGGCTACGTACCGATTCGAGGAGACATTACTTCATGGTTGTACTTTGTACAAAATCATGCGTATGAATGTTCCGGACTGTCTAGTAGGTCTCTTTACTAGATATGTGCCCAGGGGTAATGTAAGGGAAGTGATAAAAGAACTTGAGCCCCCTCTGATGCGCAAATCGTACGGATTTAATTCATTTCAGGTGCGAGGAGCTCATTTATGGAACTCCCTACCCACTGAGATTCAAAATTTACCGTCTCTCAGTTGGTTCAAGCGCGCAGTAAAGAGGCACTTATCTGACCTAGAATAGATCACCTCGAAAGGGACAGATACATGTATTCTTGTGTTGTCCCATTTACACTATTTATTCGTTCTGTCCTGTATTCTTAGGTTAGTTGTATGACTGTAATTTATAAGTATGACTGGACGAACGAATGTGCTAGATGAATGCATGAGTTTTAGTGTAATTATAGTTTTAGTATTTTCGACTGATAGGTATTTCAAAATGTTTATATTGTTAATATTGTGTTTTATTATTGTATTCGCCACTGTGACTTACTGTTTTTAGTATTATTGTATAACTTTGACTGTGGTCTCACTTTGTGACTGTGATATCACTTTTATACACCTTAGTATTATTTTGACTGTGATATCATCTTTTATAAGTATTTAATCTGTGATATCACTAACGTTACCGTATATAATATCACTAACGTATTATTTTGACTGTGATATCATTTTTTATAAGTATTTATTCTATGATATCACTACCGATACCTACAGTATTATTTTGACTATGATATCATTCATTAGTATTTAAATTGTGATATCCTTGTTTTATATTTTAATTTTGGCGATTTTATTGTATTATTTTATTTTGTACACTTTGTGATCTTAACACAATAAATAAATATCTATCTATCTCCGCCAAGTACGAGTGCTAGCTGGCCGCCCGAGCTACCGCCGAACTACCTCTGGCTCGCTGTCTCTCTTTCTATCTCTGTCCGTAATGCACCTACTCTCTGCCCATAGATACTTCTCTCTCTCTCTCTCTCTCTCTCTCTCTCTCTCTCTCTCTCTCTCTCTCTCTCTCTCTCTCTCCCTCTCTCTCTCCGCAAGTGCTGACGGGCTTTGCTTCTGCTCCCGATATTTTTGCACTTTCTAAACGCCACTTCACTCTGCGGAGTTGAATTTTTTTAGAAGAAGGCGCCCCAAGCAGCTCTCAAGCTACCAGCCCAAAAACAGGAGGCATTGCGCTCCTGTTTTAAAAGCCGGGGACCTTTTCCTTCACCAAGTGACGCCCTAACCTAAAACTCACCGCATCCAGATCGAGTTGCAAACGCTCTATGCACCGCTCCGCTGAACAGTGCAGCGCTCGTGGCGCATCGGTTACTTCTAGCCCATCTGCCTACCGCCTTTCCTTGACGCCCGCCCGGTTCCAGCAACGAGGAGCTGACTGACGCCGCGCTACCGTCTGCTGCTTCGCCCATGCTTCTCACCAGCTGCTTTTTTAGCAATCAACATCTCACCGTGAATCAGCGTTATATTTGAGCGTTATTATTATGAACCAGTGACTTAGCATTTCGACCATCGCTCGCACGTTCTCGCACAGCTCGAACCAGGCGCTCCCACCGTTTTAGCTCTGTCGCGCACGCGTTCAGTCTATTACCTGAGATCTGCCCTACCAACCGCTGCCCGCTGACCGAGTGTGTACACGCAATCAGCTCCCGAACTTGGCTATCTCTGTACGCTTGCCGGCGTGGCTCCGAGCTTAAACGTGTCTGTATTCTGCTATCGTATGGCTGCGAGGCAGTGCCCTGTCTGTAGCGAGCGCATTATACGAAACGATCCAGCCCTTGCAATTTGTCTAGCCTGTAAACGCTACTTCCACTCTGCGTGTTTGTCCACGACCGGTCCGTTGCAGCTCTGCAACAGGTGCATCATCAGCCGTACGGCTGTCAGTGGTGATACCGCCCCAGCCAGTATCAGTGACTCTACAGCTCCACACGACGCCGCGCCCCCGCGGCCATCACCGCCTGCGCCCGGCGAACCAGCGCAGTCGGCCACGCCCACCGCCGGTCAGCACACTGCGAAGATGCGTGCTTCGACTCCCTCTCCCTCAGTTGTGCCCGCGTCTAAGGTTCACTGCTCAAGCCTCGCTGCCGATCCGCTGCTGGCTTCACCGCCAGCCACAGAGGAGATGGACCACACAAACACAAATGCTGCAGCTGCCTTGAACATTGAACAAGCTACAGATGAAAGAATGAGAGAGGGGCTGAGGGAGGCTCCCCCCTATATGCAGTATTTTTATGAAATGTTAGCCAAGTCGAATAGCACTCAAGCTGAAAATACGCGTCTCTTGACTGAGAATATGCGCGGCTTAAACAGCCTCGCGTCTCGCGTCGACGCGGTGGAGCAAAGCCAGCAAACTCTAAGCGCTCAGCACGGCGCAGACCTGGCTGCGGTGCGCCAGATATTGCGCGTGCCACCACTGCAAACCAAGAGACCATCAATCGACGCACACTGGAGGACCCGCGTGAAATTGTGGTAAGAGGCATTCCTCCGGCCGTTGCACATGAGCCTCTGCAACTCGCCGCAGCTGATTGCCCTCAAAGTCGAGCAATATGTGCCACACGTCGTCGGCTGGCGCTTGTGGAATCCTCCAGCCCGTGCCGAACAAAATGAGCAGGCTGCTGCAGCCGCGCCTTGCCCAGCAGTGCTACCAACAGTGCAATCATGCGCGCTCGCCTTCACACTGTCCTCCCCGGCCGTTCGCGATGACGTTCTCCGAAAGACTCCAGGCCTGAAAGGAGTGGACTGCCAGGCTATTTTCGGGACTGGAGGAGCGGCAAAGCTTTCGGTAAATGCACTGGGGCCCGACCCAATCCACAAGCTCTTGAGGCGTGCGACAGCGATCTACAAAACGCTTGGCCAGCGACGGCCCATCGTTAAAAACCTCGACACGAACTCCTTCTACCTCGTTCCCTCTCACCACCAAGACTGGCGCGGCTCCGATACGTGGATTGACTTCTTCATTGTGAAAAGTAGCAACAGCATTCTTGCGCTCACCAAGTCGACCGCCCCTTCTATTACAGGGTACGACTTTGTCGAACTCAGGCTTAACTGCAGCATGCCTGCCGCTGTCGTGAGAATCGTCGCGCTGCGTGTCGTTAAGAAGGTCAATTCCGAGTCTCCCCATAAGCTCCTTTGCACCTCTCCCTTTGAACACCTTCATCGCAACCACACCTACATCTGAACTTGCACTAGCACCTTGCCCTGTCGACATCGGAGCTGCTGAACGTGCACTCATCCGCGCCATTATAACCTCCTACGATGCGGCACGCAAACCGTGGGTCAATCCCCAAATCAGGGCTCTGATGAAGGCGCGCGACCGCGCGTATAGGACTGCGCGCGAATCAAGAACCCTGGGCGACCTGGCTCGCTTCCGACTACTCCGCTCCTAAGTGTGCAATACCCTCGATGGTGCCAAGAACCAGCACATCGCAACCCGCTTAGCAGAAGCGACAACTGCGGAAGCGAAATGGCGCAAGCTCCGTTGACTACGCATTTCTGCATCGAGCCCGCCGGATCCGCTACTTCGCTTCGATGCTGTAACTCTGAATGCGCACTTTTCGGCAACGGTAAATCGGCACCCACCTGTCACCGAGACCGACTTCGAAAATGCAGCCGGGGAATCCCTCATCGGCCACCTCCACTGCCGCTTCGATTTCCGCCCGGTGACAGAGCGTGAGGTGGCCGAAGGCCTACAGAGCTGCTCTTCTAAAGCCACGGGATGTGATGGGCTGCCAGTACCTATACTCAAACTGGCCTCACCAAGCATCATCTCGTTCCCAGCTGAATGGAAAAAGGCTTTAATAAGGCTTTGGCCCACTCGCCAAATCCAAGACCATCAGCCAGCTCTCTGACACGAGGCCCATTGCGCAGCTGCTAGAGCTCTCGAAGGTGCTTGAGCGTTTAGTCCACGACCAGCTTCAAGGCTATCTTGAAGCACACAGAATTTTACACCCGCGCCAAGCTGGATTTTGTGGTGGGCACAGCACGCAAACTGCGCTCTTGGGCGTCTTCGATGACATATGCCAGGCGCTAGATAACAGGATGATCACCTTTCTCATACTCTTTGATTTCTCCAAGGCCTTCGACATGATCCCCCACTCGACCTTGCTTGCCAAGTTCAGAGGGATTAACGTCTTTAATAGAATACTGCGGTGATTCTTCTCATATCTAGCGGATCGCCTCCAGGCGGTAGTCAACGCAGGCGGCAATATTTCTGACTGGTTGAGTGTGGCCTCGGGGGTCCCTCAGGGCAGCGTTCCTGGACCCCTACTCTTTGCGATCTACGATCTGCCATCTGCCATACGCTATGCCAAAGTGATGATTTTTGCGGATGATACGCAGCTCTACCTGCACTTCCACCCCGTTAATTTCGGATAGGCGTTCGAGCAGATCAGTCGAGATGCACAAGCGGTCGCAGATTCGGCCAGAGCGAATGGCCTGCTCCTAAACCCAGATAAAACTAAGGTTCTGATCGTAGGTAGCGAGCTCTACGTAAGAGAGATAGACCTACAATCTATTCCACGCATCACAATTGATGGACACGCGCTTCCCTACGCAGCGGAAGCGAAGAGCCTAGGCGTCACCTTCACTTACATGCTAGACTGGCAGGTGCATGCTAAGCACTCACTCCGCTTCTTCCGACATGCCTTGACAAGAGACTTGCGTAAGCACCTAGTCGAGAGCCTTCTATTCCCTCGCTTCGATTACGCGTGCCCAGTGTACCATCACCTCGACAAAACACGCGTGGAAAAGCTTGAAATTGCGCTCAATGCCCGTGTCCGCTTCGTAGTAGGAAATATCCCCTTCCGTGACCATATTACCCCGTACCGGCTTGGCCTTGGTTGGCTATCTGCGCGCAGAAGATGAGAATACTTCGTTTACCTGCTGGCCTTCAGCGTTATCGAAAACGGTTATCCTCTTTATCTCGTTGAACGCTTCAACTGTCGAGTTGGACCTGATCTCGATGTACGCCACTCAACTAGACTCCCACCGCGTACTTCCGTTCGGCCGCCTAGGCGTACCGAAGCCTACAAGCACGCGTTTGCTCTTGAGGCCATGGACATCCTCAGCTCGCTACAAGAGCAGATTAACTTCTCCCCCTCTAACGCCTACTCGTTGAAGCGTTCACTACGCATAACGCTTTTTAATCGCGATATAGTAGACTGGGCGAAGCGGGTCAGAGATGAGCGCCTCTCGCCCTCTCTGCTATTTAGCCCAGCGGGGCAAACGAACCTGCTGAGAGCAAGGATGTAACCCGCGTCGGAGATAGCGCTGTATGTGATAGCGGTGCTAACCACTTTATTTATTTATTTATTGCTACTTTTCTTTATTGTTATTTTATTTTATTCTATTGTTACATGTCTCTTCATCTCTGCCATTTATATATTTTATACGAATTATTCGCTAAATTTCACCCATCATTTTATTGTCCTTTACGTCATTTTATGTTATTATATATTACTTTATTTCTGCTTCCGCTTATACTACACGTCTCGCTCTGTTACTTCATCACTGCATGCGTTGTAATTTTTCATGCTTTTGTAACTTCCGCATTACTTATTCATCTCTGTAATTTCCATGTATTTTCTGAAAGCACCAGACGGGGTCATATTCCAAGGCGACAATAAAAGACTCTCTCTCTCTCTCTCTCTCTCTCTCTCTCTCTCTCTCTCTCTCTCTCTCTCTCTCTCTCTCTCTCTCTCTCTCTCTCTCTCTCTCTCTCTCTCTCTCTCTCTCTCTCTCACGCAATACATGTCTCTATAGAAGAATACGGACGCCGATTAGCCGTCCGGGCTATAGCCAGTCTTTCCCTTTTCCTCTCTCACTCCGCTCTAGTGTGTCTATCTTTTCTTCTCCCTCTCTCCGCTAGCTAACAGAAAAGGATACTTTGGAGTCCGCCTCCGATTTTCATGTAACTTCGCATATGAGTAGAGTGTCAAAAAATATTCGACACGTACTTTTTTTTTATCTGCAGAAAAACATATCTAAGGGGTGAAAACCGCCCTTAAAGTTCACCCCCAAAAACCATTTTTTTTTTAATATCTCAAGATGGAATAGGAATTTTTTAATGAAGCCAACACCTATTTGTTTCTTATAAAAAGACGAGTATTTGGACACAGTTTTAATGATAAAGGGTTGCATCCCCTATTTTTATGGGGGAAAATATATTTTTTTTCACTCTGTTTTTAAAATAACAAAGTTTTGACGAGCCATATTTGATTAAAAAATGCCATGTTGTAAAGAAAATTAAAAATTATAGTTGACCTGTTTCGAGGTTTAAAAAAACACATAGAAGGCGTGAGCTACCCTTACTTTAGTTATTTATCTTTTAGTGATTAAAAATTTTTTTTTTTTTGTTCGTGAAGCTAATGGCCA
The DNA here is from genome assembly GCA_036365515.1 of Torymus aiolomorphi. Classification (NCBI taxonomy): domain Eukaryota; kingdom Metazoa; phylum Arthropoda; class Insecta; order Hymenoptera; family Torymidae; genus Torymus; species Torymus aiolomorphi. Next base: position 90,589,967 of record CM070873.1, on the reverse strand, counting down.
TACTACCACCATTATCATAACAATGGTGATTGTTTATTTAGACAATAAATAAAACAATTGGTTACGACGTTTCGGACATTTTTTATTACGTTCCTCTTCAGGTACTGATAAATTACAAAGAATACAAAGTTGTAAAAATTGTTATAAATCACAAATTACAAAAATCACAATTGATAGAACTTAAGTGTATTCAAAAACTTATTCGAAATGATATTCCGGTCGTCAATGAGATCAATTACAAATTTTTTGACTTATATACACAAAATGTGCGCAAAAGTGTATGTACATGTAAGACGTATGGTGGGGGTGTCGTAGACAGTGAGAGGCAGCGAAACGGGCGAGATACCCTTCAACACGTATTAGTGGGGGGGACCAACCGATCATATACGCATTACAATGTCCCGCTAAGTGTGGTGTATATGAGGTAGGAGTGGTTACTCTTCTAAAACGTGTGCTCCTGGTCTCTCTTACTTGCTAGCTACGGGTCTAATACTGTTATAGGCACATAAATTGGCAATTTTTAATTAATTTCATGTGATAGATTATTAATTTCATATTGTTTATTCATATACTTTTCTTGTGTATGAATAAACACGGCTTCCGAGAAAATTCTTTTACCTCTATTTATTTCTATGTCAAGAATTTTTGTATTAGCAAAATCAATCGTATGGTTAGTGTCTTTGGTGTGCGCATACAATGATGAATCATTATCCTTCATTGCATATTTTTTATTGTGCTCGTTAAGTCCCCCACCATACGTCTTACATGTACATACACTTTTGCGCACATTTTGTGTGTATAAGTCAAAAAATTTGTAATTGATCTCATTGACGACCAGAATATCATTCCGAATAAGTTTTTGACTACACGTTAATTGTAAGTTAGTTTTAAGTTCTATCAATTGCGATTTTTGTAATTTGTGATTTATAACAATTTTTACCACTTTGTATTCTTTGTAATTTATCAGTACCTGAAGACGGACGTAATAAAAAATGTCCGAAACGTCGTAACAAATTGTTTTATTTATTGTCTAAATAAACAATCACCTGGTAGTATGGCCATTAACTTCACGAACAACAAATACAACACAATCTACCATTAGCTTCAAATAATCAATATACAGTGATTAAAAAAAATTGATCACAACATTCTTGTTGATTTATAATTTTGAGATGCTTATTTCAAATCATATTTTACATGAAATACTAAAATTGACTACTAAAATTTAATACATTAAATGAAAATTTGCAAGAAAATTTTTATCGATTATTTTTTTTTGTTTATGAAATTAATGATAAAATTATTTATAAACAAAGAATTTTTCTGGGTAAAATTCTATTAAAAATTCATCTTTTTTATTATATTACGATAATATTTCATTTCCCGTATTGATACTTGTATTGTTGATGTCATAAAAATTTAAGTTTTTTTTATCAACGAAGGATTCATTCTTACCGAAATATGCAATATAATTACAATTATATTAAATTTACATTACAATTTTCAATCTCATCACGCTTCTACGAATATTTTTTTCGAGGCGACATTTATAAAAATATTGGTAAGTTAAAAATAAACTTTGAATACGAGATAATTCTCGAGTAAACAAGAGATATTTTTATTCGATTGTGGTCAGTTTGTAGTGTTTCTTTGTATTGCCTACACGCTAGTTACTAAACTGATTACATATTGTTGGTGTTTATACAATTGTTTAAATTGATATAATTATACATTTTATTATATACTCTTCAAAAAAAATGTTAAATTACGCATTGAGGATGCAGAAAATATATTATTAAAAAGAGCTTTAAGTATTGCTATTTTATTTTTAGTCATATGGGCGAAACGTTTAAACACATAAGAACTTTCTTGAAAAAAATAAAATAGTTTAAATATTAAAATGATATCTAAAGTCAAATAGTAAGTTTGATTAAAAGAAGTGATACAATGTAAATAGGATTATTATAAAAACGTAAAATAAAATAATGATTCTAATAATGTTCAATTTATTAATATAACCATGATAAGAAGAATATTTGTAAAAAAACATCGACTTGTTTTCATTTTTTTCTATAGTTAATAGAATGTATAATATTTATTATATACATAAATATCATATCATGATATATTAATAAATTTTTCGTTTGCCTTTTATTGAGTGTATGTTAAATAATTACAATTATCTAAAAAAGTCGTCAGATTTTTCAACCCAAATATCTCACAGATACTATAACAAAAATGACCCACAAAATTTCTGAAAATTATCTCCGCACAAATCGAAGGCCTGAAGTCGAGATTATATCAAATAAATGTTTACAAATTGATTTTTTAATTAAAACACGTGGTGGCCAGTAAAGTTTCTTATTCTTATTCGACATGCCCTCAATAACTGTTTTAAATAAAATTAGTTGTTAAAATAAAGTGATAGTCGTGGTTGGTGGTAAAATGATTATTTATTATAAGAGAAAGAAAGTACAACAAAGCGCCATGCGCTTGGGCACCGCGTGCCGCTTCGGACGAGAGCTGAGAGCCAAGAGAGAAGCGCGAGTCGGCCGCTGCCGCTTGACATACCTTCTGGCTCACAGACACACTAGGAAGGGGAGACTTACATGTGTGCATACGTGTGTCGCCAAAGAAGATAGACCTTAATAGAAGCGCAAAGTCCCATGGCAAACTGAGGCACCCCAAGCCTTAGTTAGTACCCCAACGGGCAGGCGGCGCGTCGATCTTTTTTCTCACTAGTCACTAGAACGTAGAACCGCACCGGACCGTCGGTAAATAGTAACAAAGGTGTTGGTAATTTACCAGCGGTAAGAGCACATTGTATGTTATAGTTAAAATGTCATCGAAAGTCCGTAATACCATCCACCCTCAATTCATTAAAACAATCTTAAACCAAATTCTAATCACAACCAAAACCCTAAACCCAAATGGGGGAACAACTTAAATATAATCTATGTGCATACTATCTCAACCGAAGCGTTAGCGTAGTGGTTACAACGTTTGATTTTGATGCTGCGGTCCTTGGTTCGATTCTCTTTTGCCCCATTTAATTTTTTTTTTATTTTTACTTAACATATTCTTTATTTTAAACACATGTATTTAAATGCGTTGATTCAATAAATTATTATTTCTGATACATGCAATAAATATTTTAGTATTTTTCTATTTTAATATTTAAAAACTTCCCTTACCTTTCTTTTCTAATATTAAAAAACAATTTAATTTCGAGATAAAATATAAGCAAATGTTAGTTATAAAATTATATTTATAAAATTATATAAAGTTTATTGGAATAATTGAAAAACAATTATTTTTACATTGTTAATATGTGTCATTTTGATTTTATTAATGAGAAATTTTAGTTGTATAAATATAGATTATGGAATGAAAATAAAATTTTTTATTTGAAAATATTGCCTAAAGTATAATCAAATAAAGATTATCAGTTAATATGCAGTTAATGTTTAATTATATATTTCTTGTAATTGTAGAGAACAACATTTTAATATAAGTTTTAAATTGTCATCTATATAGTATTAGAGAGCGGGAAAGCGCGAACCAATGTTCGCGCGTAAATGTTTTTCTATAGTATATTTTTCAACCGTCACTCTCTGTTCATTTGTCAACATTGTATACACAAGACCAGAAAGCGCGATTGCGCGGTAAAACCATTAGTTCGCCTGCGATATTGCGGTTAACAGGTGCATTTTATTCTTCTTGCTTAGAAAAGGAAGTGCATGAATACTAATTTTAATATTAAATCATTGTAGTGAGTTTATTTAACTATATTTAACGGGCATTTAAATGTTAATAATTAGATCGGGAGTGTTTATTTTCTATTTATTTATTTTTGTTTTCTTTCGAAGATGTAGTTAATAATTTTGCGCGAATTAGTTCTTAAGAGTGATTTATTAGTGTGATCTAAGCGGTATTGAAGATGCCAGCAAAAAACTTTTGTGTTTTTAAAAACTGTGGAAGCTCAAAGGCTCAATGCCCGTCCTTATCTTTTCATCGTTTTCCAGTAAAACATGCAGATAAGTATGTGATTCAGAACTCTTTTATGGCTCTTGCTATTTAATTATCAGATGTAAAGTAAATTATTTCTGTGTATAAATTCGAAAACACCTGATTGTGATGTTCGTTTCATTTTGATGCTAGACAGAGAAATTATATCGTACAGTATACATAGATGTACTTAGTGTACCAAAATGTTATAGTCAAATAGCAGAGGCGTCCTTTTATCTTAAAACTTTTTAAGTATAAATAAATTATTAAAAATTGATCATTTTCAAAATATAGTAATTGTCAATATATAAATGGTATATTGAAATTAATTGAAATTATTTATAAATTTCTTATTGGTTTCAAAGTAAGTAACAACTCTTTAAATGGTTTTCCGGCAACTTGAATATAAATAAGTACTACAGGTTTGTAAATAAACTTAATAGCATCTTTCATTGGTAAAAAGAAAATAAATTGCATGTTGCATTTTGCTGAATTTTTGAGTGTAATTTTTCCGGCAATGGCTTATCCCTTTACATTAATATCCTTTAATATTGCTGTATATAAGCTCTATTCGTTTTTTAATTAAGTAGTTTATTAACAAAATTTGTTGCATTCATATTCCTACAAACTCGTGGGCGGAGTTATGATCATTTTAAACAATTTTGTTTTATTATTTACTATTCTGATTTTTGCTTCCTCCTAGAGGAAGCTTTGTGATAGTAATTTTTTGAGTTATTGTAAAAACATGTTATAAGTGTTATTGGAGGTGTTAGGAACCAAAATACATGATTTTTGAAAAATGTCTGTATGGATGTGTGTGTGTGTGTGTGTGTGTGTGTGTTGTGTGTGTGTGTGTGCGTGTGTGTGCGTGTGTGTGTGTGTGCGCGCGTGTGTGTGTGTGTGTGTGTGTATGTGTGTGTGTGTGTGTGTGTGTGTGTGTGTGTGTGTGTGTGTGTGTGTGTGTGTGTGTGTGTGTGTGTGTGTGTGTGTATGTGTGGGTGTGTGTGTGGCTGTGGGTGTGTGTGTGTGTGTGTGTGTGTGTGTGTGTGTGTGTGTGTGTGTGTAGCTGGATCTCAGCTTCTACTCGATCGATTTTAATCAGACAGGTCTCATTTTTTTTTTTGTGTGATGGCGGGTCAAAAATCGGTTTTCAATTGGGCTGATTCGTTTTTGTTTTATTTCGAATTTTCGATTTTCTCAAAATTTATTTTTGATTTTTTTTAATGATCGGATTTAAATTTTTGAATCGGATGGGTAGCATTCGAAAGAGCGTAAAAAACCTATAATTTAAAAAAAAAGAATTCTCTAGCTATCACGGTTCTCTTGTTATTGATAAAAATGTGTTTTTTTTTAAAGCCTGTAACTCACAAACTAAACGGTCCATTTTTTTGAGAAAAATCACGATAATGGACAATATAAATAGCTATAATCTGTAAAAATTTGAATCCATTTCTTTGGTTATTTTTTGAGAAAAAAATTGAAAAATGAAAAAAAAGCTTTCTCTATGCCCGACGTTTACGGAAGTGAAATTGACTTAATCGCTTCAAAGTTCCTTGTAGAGGTAGATTTTTTATAGTTCTCGGTAGAGTTCTTTGGGCAAAATGATTGGTCAATAAATTTCAGAGATATTTGAGGTTAAAAATTTTTTGACATATTTTGAAAATCGTAATTTCTCGAGAACGGCTCTATTTATCTGAATGGGGTGGGTGGCATTCGAAAGAGAATTAAAATACCTATATTTTCTAAAAAAAATTAATTTTCTATCTACCACGGTTCTTTAGTTATCATCAAAAACAAAAACGTGTTTTTTTTTAAACTCATAACTCCCTAATGACGTTATCATCATCATTATATTATAAAAGTATATAGTATTTGCGTCAAAATGTAATATGTTTGTTCAAGGTTGAATTCTTAAGTTAAAGTACTCAAAACTGATCTAAAAAAGTTGAGTAAAAAAAGTCACTTTTTAGGACCTCTTTTTAGGTAGGAAAACGCCAAAAATCATTCATGTGTTACAAAAATTAATTTAATCTCTAAATTCAAAAAGATTTATATTTTATTTAAAAAAACGCGCAGTGATATCTACCGCTAGGCGGTGTGGAATGAGGAAACTTCATTGAGTAGGCATTCGATGATGTTTTTTTTTTAATTTTTAAAAACCAACCAACAAAATGAATTAAAATGTTTAAAAATTATATCTATTATAATCTATTATAATTATGAATTATGCATTCTGAATGCATTATATTCTGCATTATTATAATTTATTTGTGAGTTATGAACTTTAAAAAAAAAACACGTTTTTGTTAATAACAAAAGAACCGTGATAGCTATTTTTTTTATTATAAAATATAGATATTTTACTTCTATTTCAAATGATAACTTTATTTATCAGCTCAAAATTTATATAAATTTGATCTAAATAAAAATGAATTTAATTATAATTATGCAATAAATTAAAAAAAAAATATAAGGTTGAGGAAGCTACGTGCCAATGAATTGGCAGCGGTTTTTATTAGGATTTCCAAATAATAATAAAAAAAAAACGAAAATTCGATTGACTTTTTATGTAATTTTAATTTCTGATTACAAACAGTTCAAATTTTTATTCCTACAATTATTTCGCTGTCGTTTAAAATCCCGAAAATCTCATAATCTAGAGCCTTGATACATAATCTATTACTCATTTTTTACTTTTTTAAAAGTATGATGGTGGTATTGAATATTTATAAATATTTATAATGTTATTGTTAATAAAAATATTTTGTATTATTACCACGAGTATAGATCAGTTACAATTTTTTCTTTGACACGTGTTTTTCAAAATGTGTTTATAAGTTGCATGTGCGAAGTATGAGAAGCATTGTATTTAGCATTGACCAACAAATTTTTTAAGTAGCTACAATTTTTTTATGGTTTTTCTAGTTTGGAAAAATGGCTTCGAGTGTGTGGAAATGAGGACCTATCTAAACTTACAAAAAAGCAGTTACATGAGAAAAGACTCTGCAGTAAGCATTTTTTAGAAACCGATTTTTTATGTTTTAATTCATCTAAAAAATTTCTTAAGCCTGATTCTGTTCCGTATGAAATAAATGCATGTGACGTTTCTAACCATGTAAGTAATGAAGAGCCAGCGATTAATATTCAGCATGAATACGAACATCCCATTTTTGAAGATCAAAGTGACTGCAATTCATCTTTGAATGTTAATCCTGTTCATTTAAATACAAATGATAATGATAACCAAACATCTTTAAACATAGAACTTTCAACTAAAACTAAAACTAGAAATAAAACTGTAAAAACTGTGTCTAACAAACAATTGCATTTAAAAGTTTTGCGATTAACTAGAGAAGTAAAAACACTAAAACAGAAGCTATTAAGAGTTAAAAAACGTAAACCTGTTCTTTCTAAAGAAAATTTGATAGAGGAAACTTCTAAATACGTACATGATGACGTTTTATTTTTCATAAAAATGCAATTATATCATGATAAACAACGAAAATGGCAAGAAGACGAAAAGCAATTTGCTTTAGGTCTCTACTATAAATAACCAAAAGCCTATCAATTTTTAAGAGCCGTTAAACATTTTGCTTTGCCGTCTATTTCATTAATTCGTAAATGGGTTAACATAATTAATTTAAGCCCGGGTACAAATGATCAATTATGTAAACAGTTAAAGATTAAATTGGAATCTAAAACGGATTTTGAAAAAGAAGCAGTTTTGATGTGGGACGAAATGAGTAGCAGACCAGGGCTCGAATACAATCTAAAACAGGATTACATCGAAGGTTATCATGATTTAAGCGATGATTTTGGCGGCCGAGAGCCACGAATGGCTACATCAATGTTGGTTATAATGTTAAGTGATTGGAAGCAACCTTTGATGTATTTTCCGACAAATGGCACGATTCCGAGTGAAAAATTAAAAGACATTATTTTAAATGTGTTAAAAATTACTGATGAAATAGGATTTAGAGTTCGTCACATGGTTTGCGACCAAGGTGCTACAAATCAAAAAGCCGTTATGATGTTAGGCATAAATAAAGAGCATCCATATCTTGAATTTAATAATCGTAAAATTACTTTTGGCTTCGATTTTCCACATATTCTAAAATGCATCAGAAATAATTTCATAAAACATGATTTTATGATCGAGAAAACTCAAATCTCATGGAGTGCTCTGCGCGACTTAAGAGAAAATGAACGATCTAAAGCCTGTAAAGCAGCACCCAAATTAACAGATCGGCACTTAAATCCGAATAATTTCGAGAAAATGAATGTTAGTTTAGCTGCTCAAATTTTTAGTAATTCGATTTATGCAGCGTTAATGGCAGGTGCAACTTCCCGCACGTTAACAGATTTAACAGTTGTTGGTACAGCTAACTTTGGTAAAAAACTAAACGACATTTTTGATTGCCTTAACGCACGTGTTTTTAACGATCCAAATCCTTTAAAACGTGGTCTGTCTACTCAAAATTCCAAAGTTGAAGAGTGTCTTCGTGATGCAGTTACATGGGTTGCTAAATGGCAGATTGCCAGTAACAAAAAACCCGACTGCTTTGATAATTGTATTATTACATTAAATGGTATTTTAGAACTTTGGCATCAACTTAAAATTGAGAATAAACCGTATCTACTAACTAATCGATTAAATCAAGACAAATTGAAAAATTTTTTTGGAACTATGAGGTCTCGGTCCGGTCATAATGATAATCCGACCGCGATGCAATTCCGAAGAAATCTACAGTACAGTATGATGATTACGCTTCTAGTTCCACCGGTCGGTACTAATTGTGAGCCTGACGATGCCCGACTTTTAATTTCTGATTTTGGTAAATGCACGGACGAAAATGTAGAAATATTAAATGATGAAATTATGAATAAAAAAATAAATGATTGGTTCATTAATAACGAAACTAAAACGATTAATGTTGATGAACAGTGCTCAAGCGAAGAAGAAATACAAGTGACTGATCTTCAAAAATGTTCGAAAAAATATGAAGCTGGATATCTTGCTCTTAAATGTATTGCTAAGTTTAATTGTGAAAGTTGTCAGAATAATTTCATAGATAATGGGAGAGAATTAAATTCACAATCAGACTTATTATTACTGTGAAAGGCTTATCCGTCGATGAAAGGCAAATTATGTGGTAGTTTGAAATGTCCAACTGATTCATTTTTTGTAATCATTTTATCAATGTATGAAATTTTTGAAGTAGAGTTTAAAAATGCATCACACCTTAGAAACATCGGTGAATATCTATTCCAATTAATAAAACAATCTTTGATGAAAAAAAAAATGAACTTTTGGACTAATGATGGCTGCATGGAACATTGCGATTATATTATAAAATTGTTTGTACGAACCCATATTTTTAATAATGTTAAATGGATAACAAAAGATTATAGGGATAAAGGTAGTGTAAATAAGCGAGTTAGAGTAGAAACTGCGCCGAAGCCTAATAAAAAATTATTAAAACTGAAATGTTAAGCATGTTGCATGTTACTTGTAAATAGCTTTCAAAGTAATTTTAATTTATTATGAATTAAGCGGTTAACTGGTAGACTTTTTCCAATTTTCGTGACAAAACTGGTACGAGCAAATGAAAATTAAATTTGAATTTTATTAAAGATACTCTATTTTTCATTTTGACTCGTTATGTAAATAGATATATCAGAATTGGCACGATTTTTTTGTATATAATTATATGATACCAGTTAACCAGTTTAATTAAAAGATAAAAGACGACTTATTTATTATAAAAAAGTCCTGTGTTTTTATTATATTATTAACATTAAAGTAATTTGCTATAAATTATTTATTAATATTTAATCTGTGCAAAGTTGTCTTTTATTTTTTTAAAACAGTTTTAGTCTGCATGAAAAAATTTCCCATTTTATCCACTACCTATCATTTCCTTCCGATCCTCAAATCCCTTCCTGATGGATCACAGTCTGCTACCTTCCCGCTTGGTTTCCATCGAGTGATATCAGTCATATGGAAAATTTTACGTATAATTACTATTATATTATTAACTATAATGTAACTGGTATTAGCTGAAGGCAGAACTTAATTTTGTATGTACATATATATAATTTTGTTTTAATTATCTTAGAATTTTTACTTAAAAACTTCGATTTTTGTAACAATAAGTAATGAAAACATTGTATTGATTTTAAAATTTTTAAATATTAAAAAGATAATAATATTATTTGATTACATTAGAAATTATAATTTATTTATCAAGGAAATTAAAAAAGTAATAATACTTTTCTGTAAACTCCAATTAATATCTAAATTGTAAATAATATATATTATCAATTAAAATAAATGAATGTGTTAAAAATTCGTTTTTAATATAAGTAAAATAATTTCAATGGATTTTTGCGAAAATTATTTTTAAATGTTAAAAAGTAAAAAATATAATATAGTTATTGCATGTATCAGAAATAATAATTTTTTGAATCAACGTTTAAATACATGTGTTTAAAAAACAATTGAATGGGGCAAAAGAGAATCGAACCAAGGACCGCAGCATCAAAATCAAACGTTGTAACCACTACGCTAACGCTTCGGTTGAGATAGTATGCACATAGATTATATTTAAGTTGTTCCCCCATTTGGGTTTAGGGTTTTGGTTGTGATTAGAATTTGGTTTAAGATTGTTTTAATGAATTGAGGGTGGATGGTATTACGGACTTTCGATGACATTTTAACTATAACATACAATGTGCTCTCACCGCTGGTAAATTACCAACACCTTTGTTACTATTTACCGACGGTCCGGTGCGGTTCTACGTTCTAGTGACTAGTGAGAAAAAAGATCGACGCGCCGCCTGCCCGTTAGGGTACTAACTAAGGCTTGGGGTGCCTCAGTTTGCCATGGGACTTTGCGCTTCTATTAAGGTCTATCTTCTTTGGTGTCGCGCGCTGTAAGTTCCCTTCGCACGGACCCTGAAGCGATATATACAATATATATGTATCACATTTTCAACACGCCTCCTTACATATATATTGTGCGCTTAAATTTCACAATTAACAATCGTTGGTTTTCGTTTTTCTTTAGTATAATAATTACTTTGTCTAATATTCTAATTTTAAGTTTGCTCTAAATTTTTCAAATTTTATCCGTCCTAATGACTTAGTGAAGATATCTGCAGGATTTTCATCTGAATTAATTTTTATAACATCAATAGTACCTTCTAAATAATTTTCATTTACAAAGTGGTAATGTGTTTCAATGTACTTAGAATTTTTTGTTAAATTTCCACATTTACTTATACTAATCGCACCTGCATTATCCTCATAAATGCATATCTGATTGTTAATTTCTATTTCAAATTCTTTTAGCAATTGTTTAATTAATTTTACTTCACTCACGCATATAGATAACGCAACATACTCAGCTTCGGTAGATGACTTTGTTACAATATTTTGTTTTTTTGATTTCCAATATTTCCATTCATTTTAATTACATAATCAGTCGTAGATTTTCTATCAACTACATCTCCTGCCCAATCAGCATCAACATAACATTCTAAAATATCAGCATTTAGATTTTTCTCGTATGTTAATTTTAATTCTTTTGTATAATACAAATATTTTAATATTCTTAGTGCATATTTATAATGACTCTGATCATAACAATTTTGAAATCTACTTAGGTAATTTACAGAATAACAAATATCTGGTCTAGTACTAGAGCTTATGTACAAGAGTGCTCCAATTAAATTTCTATATTTTATATCATTTGATGCTGATAACGCAGGTTCACATTTTAAATTTTGTTCCATCGGAGTAGCATACAATTTCGCATTTTCGATATCATATTTTCTCGCTAAAGACTCAATATAATCCTTTTGATCTAAAGTCATAATATTATTATCATAGCCATAATTGATATTTATCCCTAAATAAGTTTTTATTTGGCCCATATCTTTCATTCTAAATTTCACAGATAATTTCTTTTTAATAAAGTCTATCAAATTTTGATTTTTACCACAAATTAATAAATCATCAACAAAAATTAAATAAATCTTCTCATTTTTAATTTTTATGAAATATAAACAATAATCGATTTTACTTTTCTCAAAACCTAATTCAATCAAATATTTATCTAAGCACTCATACCATGCACGTGGACTTTCACGGAGTCCGTACAAAGCTTTATCTAATTTGCATACTCTTCCTGAATTATCATCATAACCTTGAGGTTGTTTAACATAAACTTCGGATTTTACTTTTCCATTAAGGAATGCTGACTCGACATCCATTTGATCAATTTTAAAATCATTTTGCACACAGTAATTTAATAAGATTTTTAATGTTTGAGTTCTCGCAACAGGTGAATAAATATCATCAATTATTTCCTTTTGCTGAAACCCTCTTACTACAATTCTAGCTTTAAACTTATTATTTGCCTTTTTTGTATAAACCCGCTTTAAGTCTAACGCCTTTTTATCTTTCGGTTTGTCAACTAATTTCCATGTTTCATTTTTATTTAAACAATCAATCTCATTATTCATAGCTTCTTGCCAATTTTCACTCTCATTACTATTTATCGCTTCGTTATAATTTTCGGGATTATCAACGTTTACATAATTCACATAAATACAGTTTGTTACCGGATTTCCGTATCGATTTACAGGGCTTTTCTTTCTTGATGACCTTCTCGGTACTATTAAATTATCTTTACTAGAACTAGGTACGTTATTTTCATATTCATTATTTTCAATGTTTTAATTTTTATTTTGATTTTCTAAATCATTTTCCCTTCCCCTATTCTCCCCGAGGGTCGAAGTACGGGGAAGTATAATTTCATCATAGTTTTCATTTATTTCATCATTATCACCAAATCCAACTAACTTTACATTTTCTTCAATTATGTCTACATGTTTAGCTACAATTACTCTATTATTTGTTAGGACTCTATAACATACACTGTCATATCCAACTAATACTCCGAAATCTGCTTTCCTATCCCATTTACTTTTTCTTTTAATTTCTGGAACTCGAACAAAAACTCTACTGCCATATAGTTTAAGATTTTTAATATTAGGTTTTTCTCCCATCATAATTTCATACGGAGTCTTTTTCTCTAAAGTATTTGCTAAGGTTCTATTTTTTAAATATGCTGCTGTTTGAACTACTTCCGGCCAAAACCTATTATGAATTTTTGCGTCTGCTAATAAACATCTCGCCGTTTCCATTATCGACCTATTGTACCGTTCGGCAGTTCCGTTCAATTCGTGAACATACGGGGAGCATGGTTCAATATAAAACCCTTTTTCTTTAGCAAAATTGTAAATATCTTTATTTAGGAATTCTCTACCGTTATCACACCTTAATCCTTTAACCTTTTTTCCTGTTGAATTTTCAATTAAATTTACATAACTCACGATGCAATCATAAACTTCATTTTTCTCTTTCATCGTATAAACTTTTGCAACTTTACTATAATCATCTACTAAAATTAAAAAATATTTTTCTCCCCTAAATCCTATTGTACTATGCGGTCCATTTACATTCGCGTGAATAATTTCTCCTATATCTTTGGCTCTGTGCCTACCATTTTCCAATCTAGTATTAGTCATTTTATTTTGTACGCAAGTACCACATTTTAAATATTCACTTTCTAAATTATTTGGCAAACCTTCAACTAAATTATTTTTACACAAAATATTCAAATATCCAAAATTAACATGCCCTAGCATTCTATGGAATTTTTCTTTTAAAGTCATGCCGTTATTTACATTTTTTGTTACGTATGTCTGTTTATTCTCTAACACAGTGTTTATCTTATACACATTATTTACTTTATTTGCTACTGCTATTAATTCGTTTTCACGGTTATAAATTTTGGAAGTATTTTCTATCGAAACAATTTTTTAATTTTCTGCTACTCTCCCGAAACTCATTAAATTCCTATCCATTTCTTTTACAAAAAATACATCATTTATTTCAATTTCTGTTTCATTATAATTTGTTATTAATTTAGCTTTAATATCTCCTATACTAGTTGCTTTTAAGGTACGACAATCTACCACTTTTACGTTAATCGGGTTTTCTAATTTATTTACTCTAGCAAAGTATTTATCATCGTTAATAATATGATCGGAGCATCCGCTATCTAAAACCCATTCCAACTTACTTTCGCAACTATTTACCTCTACATTATTATTTACGATACCCTCTGCTTCGGTTATGAAAGTCGTCGGGTCTCGACTCATGTTCTGTCGATCTTGCCGCTGTTGACTGCCTCGTCCTCGCTGACCTCTACCTCAGCTGTGATAGCTGCCGTGACGCTGCTGCTGGTGTTGAGAACGTGCGCCTTCTCGCGCTTGTTGTCCTCCTCCTCTCGAGCCTCTCCACGAATTCCTTCCGTTGCTTGTACATTCGTATTGAAAGTGACCGGGCTTCCCGCATTTGTAACATGTATTGTCTCTTTTCTTCTCTACTTTAAATGCATTTGAATTCGCATTTTTATTTCTTGAATTCTGATTTTCTTCTCTTTCACGATTCTCGTATAATTTAATTTTATTTATGATGTAATCAACGTTTCTTTCATTTTCGTGTAATACATCAATTAAATCTCCAATATGACTTAATGAACTTCGTAATGTTCTTAACATATAGTTTAGTTTTTCTTTTTCAGTCAACACCGGCATTTTTTAATTCAGTAATTAACTTTTCGAATTCATTATAAAATTCACTTGCCTCGGTATACTCTCTTAGTCTTAATCTGTCGAGTTATTCCGTACATAAATTTGTAATGCGGTTGACTCACGCAAATACAAATAATCAAATTTCGTAATTATATCAAAGCTGGTATTTTCATCATTCACCAACTCCATTTGTCTGTTCGACAAAGCGCTATATATGTAATTCATCGCTTTCAAGTCTTTCTCGTTCCACGTGGCTTCATTTTCATTATCTGCTCTCACTCTCTTAATAACTTCTTCACATTTCTTCAATCTCAAAAATACAGTAATTCTTTTCTGCCATGTGTAGTCTTTCCCGTCGAAAATCGGTAGCGTCATCTTGAATTCGTCCGCCATGTCGATTCGTATCTCTTCTTGTTTAATTATTTCTAACACTTTTCTTGTCTTATTAAAAATAATTATTTTCTTTACTATTGACACAAATCGGTTTAAACTATTCTTTCCTTCAGCTGTCTCTTCGTTTTTGTCCGATATCTCTTGTTTAACTTTTAGTCCCTCACTTTTTTTTTCACTTCGCACGGAACCTGAAGCGATATATACAATATATATGTATCACATTTTCAACATTAGTATAATATTTTATTGTAATAAGTATCTTGCCCATTTAATACAATTAATAAATAAAATTAAAGAAATCGTATGAGCGTGCGTGTGTAGGCGTGAGAGTGCGTATGCGCGCTTGAGTGTAAATACATATATTCAATTTAATTATTTTATGTATTTATTATATTAAACTGGCACGATTCTCTCTACCACATAATAAACAAATAAAATAAATTATGTTAATTCTGCGTGTCACATAATATTATAGTAATTATAATATTTTTATTTCAGCGAAACATAACTTTATTTTAAAAAGAAGACTAGATCAAATGCGCGCTGCGCGCGCGGAGATGCACTATGCTTTGAATACAATATTCAAAAATGGGAAAATAACCTTATAAGAAAAATATAAACAAACAACATTACGTTGCCATGCACATAGCTACAGCATGGTAACGCTTCCGACCAATCAGATTACGAATAAAACGTGAATTACATAGCCATCAATTTTAATAAAGGGGATAAAATTATGAAATATCTGAAATAAAAGGAAGTTCAATTGACGTTCATGAAAATAAAATAAAGTTATTTTAAGTAAAATAATAATTATAAAATAAATAATCTACGACTGTTGCTTGAACGTCATTGCCTCAAATAACATTAAAAAATGGCTATTAATCCACTGGTTGTAATATCTTTATTATCTATAATCTTTAATCCTAACAATGTTAAAATTGAAGAATCACAAGCTAACAAACAAGAGATAACTTCATGTCATGTAATAGAAAATATAATAAAGGAGAGTGTAAATTACAATTTACATACAGAAGAAGAATATACTTTACTTTTTGAGGATGACTACAGTGATACACTTCCACAAGATATTGAAGAAGAGGATGAATTAAATAAAGATTATGCAGAGGTTCCTGCTTGTTTACCGACTGAAGAAGATGTAGACTTTGAATATAAGAAACAGGCAGTGCAGTATTGGCAAAGTGGAAAAAGAAAGCCATTATCCTTGACAAGTGTACAATCGAAGTATAGAAAAGTTACTTCCGATCGTCAATTTCGATGGTGGAAATTACAAATTGAAGCAGGGGGTACCAGAAAAACTATTCTATATGGAATAACAACTTATGCACTTCAAAAAGTTAAAGAAGCGATAGAATAAAAAATGACTCCGCATGATATTGACATAAAAAGATGGGCTCTCGTAAAGAAAGCAAAACTAAATAATCCGTGGTTTAAAACTTCACATAGATGGATACAAATATTCAAAAAAAACATCACATTGTTTCACGTAAAATAACAAAATTTATTACTAGGTCATCTACACAGAAGGCAATAGAAGTAGAATAACACAAAGAAAATTTTGTTAACGATGTCAACAATCTCATTAAAGTACATGGTACTCAAAACTTTTACAATTCTGATCAAAGTGGGTTCAATTTAGAGATACATAGTGGTCGCACTCTTTGTTATGAGGGGATTAAAAATGTAGAAAACATCGTTCAATCGGTATCTTCTACAACACATAGTTATACTATTCTACCAACAATATCAGCAGAGGGACAGCTTATGTCCCCGTTATTTATAGTTTTGAAAGAGGCTCATGGGCAATTTGGACCCAAAGTAATGAAAACTTTATTCAAACCAGAAAATATATACGTAGAAGCATCAGCGTCCGATAAATTATCCAAGGAACTATTTCAAATTTGGATTCAAAATGTATTTTTGATTCACAGTGGGAATTCACCTATACTGCTAAACTCATGGAGTGGACAATGTGAAAACGCGCTAAAAGAAGCTTTACCGAAAGAGTCAAATCTTATATTGAAAACGATACCAAAAGGCACAACTGGTCAGATACAGCCTCTTGATGTATATGGTTTTCGATTATGGAAAAACTTCATAAGAAAATTATCAGACATAACACTTCTTATGAATTATGATGCTAAATTACACGAGAGAAATAATATAATTAAACTACAATCTCTAACCCATAATCAATTTTCTTCATTAAGATTTGAAAATGTTTTTAAATATGCCTGGTATAAAGTGGATACCTAACGAAAAAACCTCCAAAACATCAAAATCCAGTAGATTTCTGTTTCCATACTCAAGAGGAACCAATTTGCAACATATGTGGAGGAATTGCAGTCATACGATGTGCATGGTGTAAAAAGCTATTATGTTTTAAACATTTTTTCACAGATTATCATTATTGTCAAACGTATATTGAATAAAATTTGCAAATTCACCAATTTCGGTAATATTTATATATGTTACATTGACAAATCATCACATTGTACAAATTAATAAAAATGAAAAAAAGTTTTCGCTCATAATCTAGTAATAATAATGTTAATAGGGGTAGCCACTCCCACTAAAATTAAAATATTTTTTATTTTTTTAACTTTTACTAGCAAATATGAGTCAAAATAAATATTACAAAATTAAAAATCCAAAGGAATGTTGTGATCAATTTTTTTTTAATCACTAAAAGATAAATAACTAAAGTAGGGGTAGCTCACGCTTTCTATGTGTTTTTTTTTTAAACCTCGAAACAATTAATTATTTTTTTTAATCACTAAAAGATAAGTAACTAAGTAGGAGTAGTTCACCCCTTCTATGTGTATTTTTAAACCTCCCTGTTGACCGAAACAGGTCAACTATAATTTCTAATTTTCTTTACAGCATGGCATTTTTTTACCAAATATGGCTCGTCAAAACATTGTTATTTCAAAAACAGTGTGAAAAAAATTATATTTACGCCCATAAAAATAGGGGGTGCAACCGCTTATCATTAAAATTGTGTCCAAATAGTCGTCTTTTTATAAGAAACAAATAGGTGTTGGTTTCATTAAAAAATTCCGATTCCATATTGAGATATTAAAAAAAAAAAAAACCGTTTTTGTGGGTGAACTTTAAGGGCGGTTTTCACCCCTTAGATATAAAGATGTTTTTCCGCAGATAAAAAAAATACGTGTCGAATATTTTTTGACACTCCACTCATATGCGCAGTTTCATGAAAATCGGAGGCGGACACCAAGTATCCTTTCCTTCTTAGTTCATAAACTGGTTGTGATTTTTTTTAATTTACAAGATTAAGTGTGGGTTATTAAGTAGTTTCAATCAATAATAATTTCAAGAAGTTATATCTACTATAAAAAATATCGAGAAAGATTTTTTCTCACAATGAGTCTTAGTTTATAAACTTTTGTTTTTAATTTTATAAGATGTGTAGCAAGTGAAAATTTCAACAAAACCAAGTGTTCAGAAAAATATCCTGATCCTGATTCGATTCTCCAATGTGATATACACTTAATAGGTTCTCAAAGTATGACAAGAGCTGTTAGGAAGCTACAACTAAGATATTTTAGACGGTATTGCACAGAATGTGTGAAAAAAGTATTATGAAAATGAAAGAATTAGTTCGATTAGAATACAAATTTTTAAGAATTAGTTTTTCAAAATACTATACACTAGAATACTAAAAATATTATTATGATGAAATACTACAAAATAATTAGAACCTGCACAGATACATATTGTAAGTATTGTAGTTTTAAGCTTTATCAAAATTATTAGAAATAGAAAATTAGTGAGGTTAATAGTACTATAGTACTAAGAAGAGTCCAAAATTATAATTTTATTTTATTGAATATATAAAAAATGCGTGAAAGCTCATATTTGGAAACTGAAATTGATAATGTAATATGTTAAACTTTGGCAAAATACGAGAGTAAATGGATGAGTTGTAACGGGATGGCTAGTAGGGGAAAATCCCAACAAGCCACAGGCCAGCGATGCCCTAGAACACGGTGCCGCGGGTGTCAGACTAAAATGACTTGCCCGGGGATCTGCTCCTGGAATCCCGAAAACAACGCAAAGATCGCACACAAACTTCGCTTTCCAACTAATTGGATCGCTGAGTGAAAAACGCGCGCTCGAAGAGTAAAGCGCGCGGCCGCTATGCTCAGATATGAAAACGACCGGCGGAGTCGTTTTCCCGCGGAGGCGGCGGTATCCGGGAGAAGGACAGGTTGTAATGAACAACGCGACGAGTAACTAGATATCACAGTATATTAAAATTAATAACACTTACATGCACAACGCACGTGCTCATTAAAACAAACTGTTAGTTCGCGCGCGACAGTTAATATTCAAACGCGCGAACAATAAGGCGCGCGGCGAAGCTGCTATTCTCGCGCGCGGTGTTAAACACACCCACACGTACACGGCACAGAAAGCTTGCACGGGGCGATTTCCGTGCGAGCCTTTACAATAAACCCGCGAGAGGAGAGTAGAAAACTTACGTTAAGAAGGAGCAGCCGGTGCACTCGGCTCTCTCTCGCTCTCTGTCGCTCGCACAGCAGTTGCGCTCTTATTCTCTCTCTCTTGCTCGCTGTATTGGGTCGGCAGGCGGGCTGGCTGCCGGCTCCTCGCTCGCAGTCTCGTGCGGCTCACGCGGCTCGGGATTGCTCTCTCTCTGTCTCTCATTCGGACGTACACACTATATCGGCGCCTCCACTACTCTCGCGGTAATCCTAAAACACGATAGGACGGCGCGGACGAGGTAACTTACGAGAGACACGGAGGAGATGCTTTCGGCGCGAAGGCAGACACGAAGATGGCTGCCGTAACTCGCATAAAGCCGTAGCAGCTTCGCGGGTACGCGACGGGCATATTACGCGACGCGAGACCGTTCTAATCCGGTCAGGATGCTCGCGCGCTCGCGCCCCCGGTGAGCATGCCTGCTCGGCGTGGGTAATTCCAATCTCGAATTACCTAACTCGCGCACGCGTTACAGAGTATTTTGTGAAAAAACTTTGTATGAGCTGCTGTTATGGAAATTGTAGTTGGCATGAAAACTAAACTTTTTAGTCAATTTTAAGTTTGAAGTTTTGTAAAAGTTAGAGAATCAAGTGATATCAGAAATTTAAATTTAAATTTTGAAAACTGGGCTGTCGTAAATGCAGCATTAACATCTGGCGTATACCCAAATAAAATTGTGTGTAGACAGGAAACGCGCCCAACTCAGAACCCAGTATGTATTAAGGAGGTACGGAGTATTATTTGCCATGCCTTTTCAATCATTAAAAAAACAAGCAGCAATGATTACTCGTAAAGAACTGACTATATGACTGTGTTCAGAGCTTTTCAAATTTGATAAAATTAAAGAACAAACTTTGTATCTGCTACTGTTATGAAAATGGTAGGTGACATGAGAACTCAACTTCTAGGGCAACTTTGAGTTTCAAGTTTTCTAAATGCTCGAGGGCCGGGGCATATTTTCTTTATATTTTTAAATAAATAAATCTGTAATATAATGTAAATATAATTGAGTCTATTCTCACTTTTACATAAAACATATAGTGCTCAGATTCAAATTAACTTTTAAAGAAAGCAAAAGATGTGCTGGCATGTAGAAGTATGTACATACATTAGAACCTTTGTTTTTGTCAGAAAGTTATGCAGTGAATTTATGAGTCATGTGAAGTGTTGGTGCTATAAGCTTTCTATGAAGCATTTAGCCATAGCGATACTGATTTGGTAATATGCATTCTGGGGTTTGGATTGCATGAACTACATATTCTACATTTATCTCTGTATAAGTGTATATACACGGAGAAAAATTATGTAACAAAAATTACTATAATTTATAGTAAAAATTGCTATGATTTTGTAACTTTTACTACACAAATACCAATTTTTACCATAAATTATAGTAATTTTCATGAAAATTTGAATCTGTCCTACGGAACTATATAAATAGTAATTTTTCCAACACAATTTTTTTTTCGTGTAATAATCTAATATATGATGAGATAGTTTATAAAGGCTCCTTTTAAAAATTTTGTCAACATTGTAGTGCATAATTCCAATCTCTATTTTTTCTCTATTTTTTATTGTGAAATAAAGAAAAACAAGAGGTATAGACTGACACATTTAGGAATAACCCTAGCGAAAATATTTTTGTTCAGAAAAGTTAGAAACTATTAATAAGAGTTATGAACTGTTAAAAATAGTTATAAAATGTAGAGTTTTTGACGTTACTAATTATTTATAACTGTTTGTAATATTTTTTAACAGTTGTCACGGGGTGGTTATTAGGGCTAAGACGCGTTTCACCTGCACGTCTTAGCGGTTCAATTCCGGGTCGTCCGGTTCAACTCTCGGAGATCCAATAGCCAGATTAGGCAGCGGACGCTACAACGTCGTGCAATACTAAACCTAATCTGGTTACTTACCGTGCAACACGCAAGTCGGAGACTCGCGCTTTATTTCTGCCAGGGACTCGAACTCCTCACCGGGTTCCTGGTTCGTGTGCCAGATTCTCAGATGTAAACTATAGGAAAATAAAAAAAAATAACTTTATCGACCTCTTACATTAAATGGGACTCCCGCCCCCTTTACTCCATATATTTTTGTGCCGGTAGAAATAGGGGTCATGTCTCTCCGCGTCTGGACAGGTGGCTGGATTGCGGACGTTGGGGTACCCACAAAGAAGCACCGCCGTACTTGCTGTTCGCACCTAAGCTCCCCCGGTAATCTTCTGCCGGAGGAGAGGGCCCTCGATGGCCCAACGACTTCTCTTGAGAGCTCGGTTCCCCAATGCTCCTGGTGGGGAGGCGACTGGCGTCTCGACGCGCTCCTCTATCGGCCCACAGTGTTCGAAAATCGAAAATTTATGGACAAGTTACCTTGCAGCCCACAATTTTCCATCGATTTTGATGACTTTTTTTTAAATTAAAGCTTTTGCAATTGCCAATCGATCCCTCGAGGTCGATTTTCCAATTTCAGTCCAGAGTTCATGCCCAGGCTTCATAAACTTATAAAACACATATCCAGACTCTCCTAAACTTTACAAATTCAATTCAATTAACCAGATAAATCTTTCAGAGAGAGACAGAGACAGAGAGAGAGAGAGAGAGAGAGAGAGAGAGAGAGAGAGAGAGAGAGTCATTCTAGTTAATAAAATTTGAATGAATTACCCGCTAAATTCACAATTAAAATTTTAAGTCTTGAATTAAAACTCGTTAAATTAAGAATTAAATTTTAAATATTTAATTGATGGTCGTTAAACTAGATCTCAAAATTGAAATCAGGGGGCAGTCTCTCTCTCTCTCTCTCTCTCTCTCTCTCTTTCTGAAGGATTTATTTGGTTAACTGAATTGAATTTGTAAAGTTTAGGAGAGTTTGGATATGTGTTTCATAAGTTTATAAATCCTGGGCATGAACTCTGGACTGAAATTGGAAAGTCGACCTCGAGGGATCGATTGGCAATTGTAAAAGCTTTAATTTTAAAAAAAGTCATCAAAATCGATGGAAAATTGTAGGCTGCAAGGTAACTTGTCCATAAATTTTCGATTTCCGAACACTGTACGGCGTCTCGACGCGCTTCTCGGTCGGCTCCGGTATCGCTCTTCTGAGTGGCCGGAGAGAGTGTTTCCCCTGCGGCTCTGCTGGCCGCTGCCAGGAGGCAAAGGGGCCAGAGCAGGGGCTGCGCTTCAGCGGCGCATAGCTGCTATTTCCGCTGCTCTGGCTTCTCCCAGCTCCGCTTGGACGCGTGCAGCCTTTCTCTCCTTCGCTTCGCGGAGACTACTGGCTCGTTCCAGGGCCTCACAATTTTCGCGGGCCCACTGGGCTGCACGTTGCTTACAGAACTCCTCCGTTGCCGCAAGCTCTTCCTTTCTGGCCCGCACCAGATCGGCCCACCGGGCGGAATACTCCTCCACCCCGGCGTAATCATGGAAGTTAGACCACTCCCGCATCACCGCAGCTTCTTTGTCTTTGGCGGCTTTCAAGTTCACCTCGAGGACGCGCCAGGCCACGGCCAAGGGAGAGTGGTCCTCTTCTTCTTCCTCCTACTCCGCTGGCTCCTCTACCTGCGGAGTATTTGTAACGAGATCGGCCCCGACCTCTTCGCCGTCAGGTGTCTTCACCGACTCCTTGTCTGACTCCACAGGCTGTACTACCTATGGAGCGGGTGTCGGTAGGGCCGTCTCACTGCCCTGGCTCACACCCACGGTAGCGAGGTCTCCGACCACCAGTGGTCGTCGCAGCAGCGGCTACGGTTGGGGTAGAGTTACGGGCTCCCCCGCCGGTAACTCTTCGATAGTGAGGGGCTGGTTCCCTCCTTCGGCTGCCCCTTCCTCGATGGCGGAAAATCCAACGCCTGGCTTAATACCGCCAGGCGTCGATTGGACCAGGCGGATGTGGCTTAGCAGCTGCCCTACTAGGTCCATTAACTGCTGCTGGTTGAGCCGAATGGCGTCCATTTTCCCTTGAAGTCTGTAGACAAAGGAGGAGGAAACGAGGGGGGGGGGTTATTACAGGGAACTGGGGTTCGGGTTCGCGCGTGTTCTCCTGGGAGATAACGAAACGGGATCGCAGGTTAGTACGTGATTCCGCAAACCTTTCTGCCGGCCACGAGGTCATTTTGGGGGCTCGCTCGCAGCTGGAACGGGGTTGGTTGGTGCGGGAGAAGTCTCGGCTGGCCTTCTGATGACTATTGCAGTTTTTCGGGGCCTACCTCTCTCGCGAGCTGGCGTCGCTACGCCAACCTCGTCCTGATCTGGCCCAGCGCCCGCTGGCAGCTAAGTTCTCGCAAGTGGCGGGTCGATCATCGCCGTTTCTTCCTCTTCCCTCGGTAGTCGGACGTTGACATCGTCTTCTTCGTCATCTGAAGTCGCGTTGTCATCCTCGGGCTCTTTCTCGGCGAAGTATGGTTTCAAGTGTTCCGCGTGGACCAGGTCTTCAACATCACCGTCCTGATCCACTAGCGAGCACGTGTTAGGCCCTTTCTTTTCCAAAATCTCATAAGGGCCAACGTACTTTGGAGCCAACTTCGCCATCACTCCTTGAGCGGCTGAGGATAACACTCGATTCTTCTTCCAGACTCGGTCTCCGATCTCGAACCAAGGCTCCCTTTGCCTGGCGTTGTAGATTTCGGCATGTCGCTCTTAATCTTCTCGTGAGCGATGGCCCTCGTCATGTAACAAGTTGCCGAGATTCTTCATCCTGTCTAGCCAGGCGGCCTCATCCTCTCTGGTTTTGAGTGCGGTTCACTCTTTCAACAGGATTAGCCTACGGATGATAAGGTGGAGTATGGGAGTGGTGAGTTCCGATCTCGGCCAGGCACTTGTCAAGTACCTGGTTTTTAAATTCCGTTCCGTTGTCGGAAAGGAATACCTTCGGCGTGCCATAACGCAGGACGATCTTCTCTTTAAGTTCCTTTCGGATGGTCTTGGCGTTGGCTTTGCGGATAGGTATACACTCGACCCATCGAGTAAATAAATCCTGAAACACCAGAATATATTCGTATCCGGTTTTACTCTGGATGAAAGGTACTCTAATATCCCCAGCGACGACTTCCCAAGGCTTACGGATGGTTCTATGATCCATAAGACCTGCAGGAGATCTCTGCTCTACCTTGCACTGCTGGCATACTAGGCATGCTCTTACGTGCTCTTTTACTGACTAGTAATATTTTGGCCAGCAGTAATACCTAGCTACCTTCGCGTATGTTTTCTCTCTTCCGATATGGCCAGCAATGGGGTCGTCGTGGCATTCAAGGAGGACATTCTCCCTTTCCTCCTTCGGAACGACTAATTTCCAGGCATCATCGTCCAATCCTAAGTCCTCTTCAATGTCCGGATTAGGTCGGTACATGTAGAGTTGACCGCCTAATACTTTCCATCGGGAAAAGGTATTAGGTTTTTCTAAAACCTTTTTCTGCCAGCCGAGGTACCACTCGTCAGTCGTGGTTACTGCCCACGAGACGGCACCTACGACTGGTTGTTCCTCGTCCTCGTCTTTTTCATACATACGGGATAAAGCATCCGGTACGAAGATAAGACTCCCTTTGCGATACTCAACATCAAAGTTGTGCATCTGCAGCCTAAGCGACTATCTTGCTAGTCTACCTGTAGAGTTACACAGTGACCGAATCCAACGCGAACTAGTGTGGTCGGTCACTACGAGGAAATGATATCCCTCTACGTATGCCAGAAACTTCCCGATAGCCCATATCACAACAAGACACTCTCTCTGAGTTACTGAGTAGTTTCGCTCAGCCTTGCAAAGCGAGCGACTCGCAAACTCCAAGACTCGCTTCTAGTCGTCTATCACCTGGAACAGTACTGCTCCTAGACGAGAATCACTGGCGTCGGTTTGTATAACAAAGCGCGAGATAAAATCTGGACGGTGTAGGACCGGAGCCGAGGCTATGAGTGCTTAGATGTTCAAAAGCTCGTTGTTGTTCCTCTTCCCACACGTACCTGAAGTTTTTCTGCGTTAGACGCGTGAGAGGGTCAACAATCGTGGCGAATTCGGGAAGAAACTTCCGATATCACGATGCCATACCAAGGAAGCGCCTTAGTTGCTTAAGGTTTTTAAGCTCGGGATACTACATAACCGGAGCTATCTTATCCGGGTCTGGTCTAAACCAGTCTCGGTTGACGAGAACACCGAGATACTTCACCTCGGACCTTGATCGTAAGGCCTGCTTATTTTATTCTTGCCAATACGCGTTCTAACATCGTCTGGTGTTCTTCGAACGTTTCTGTTACGATAAGATAAGAGTAAGAGAACGCGTATGGCTCTAATTCAGGCCCTATTACCCTGTCAATCATGCGCTGAAAGGTGGCTCCTGCGTTCGACAGTTCGTAAAGCATCCTTTTAAACTGAAAAAGTTCAAGGCCTGGCACTGTGAACGCAGTTATTTCGCGCGACGTTTCTTTCAAAGATATCTGATGATACGCGATGCTCAAATCTAAAATCGATATATAGCGGGCGGCTTGAAGCTGCCGCAAGATCTGATCCATATTTGGTAGCGGGTATGCATCTACCTTCGCGGTCGCGTTTACTTTTCGCATATCTATCACCATGCGGTGTTTATTGCCAGCTTTCGGCACCATGACAGTAGGACTGGCCCAAGGGCTCGACGAAGACTCGATCAATCCAGCTGCGAGCATCTCCCAAACTTGTCGATGCATCGACAATACTCTTCCAATTTTCTGGAAATCGGGTATTATTTCTGCCGGATTGATCAAGTTTTGCCAACGTTTATCTCGTGCTCGGCCCAATTAGTGCAGCCGAGCGGAGCATCCTTTGCTGGGAGTGCTCTTGTCAAAAGGGCTTGTAAGCGCTGGTGCTCTTCCAGTGTGATATCAGCAAGACTGATCTTTGTCGGATCTTTTGGATCTGACGTGGAGACACAGGCTAGTTCTAGTCCGACACTCTTTCCGGATTTTCCCACTATCAACCTGTTCTCCACGGGATCATGCATTGTTTCGAACGCACGGACGAAATTGGAGCCGACATAGCAGTCAACCTCCAAATCTGGTATTATCGATACCAGCACGTCCTTTTTGATCCCGCCCAACTCGAACGGGAGGTCTACGTGTCCCGTTACGCGGAGCAAATTATTACCAGCACCTCTGGCTCCCGCGTCAGAGGCTGGTTGGAACTTACGTACGTCCGCATTCTGTTGCTAAGTGTAACCCAAGCGATCCCATCATTTTCTCGATACTCCGGTATCATACAGCGCGCAAATACGGAACCCTCTGATTCCCACTTGTACCCACCAACGCAACTCGTCGGGTTATACTGGGATCTGATTGGAGCTGGGTTCAAGCTCCTTCACGGAACTGTTCCTCTGATCGACTTTCTCTTCGTCTAAGCATTGCTCGGCCTTGACCTGGCTAGCGGTCACTACCAGGTCAGTTGGTTGCTCTACCTCCTTACTTGACACTCTCGGGGCCTCTTTTATGGTCTAGGCGGATTCGGACCCGTCTAATCGCGCCGATTCTCGTTTTCCGAATACTCATCCTATCCTGCCGCAGCCCCAGCACTTAATCGGCTCGGCATGTCCGCTGGTTTTGTGGCTCGTCTCTCCGCCACCTTCACTTCTCTTGCCGCCACCGCTTGAGGATCGTTTACCTTCGTCTTTCCTCTCTTTAGTCTTTACCGGTGGCGGTTTTCCCTTATCTTGGTGATAATCGCCTTTTCTTCTAGAGCTGTTGCCGGATTGATGAGAGTTCTGTTTATTTCTCATCTCGTTCAAACCGGCTTCTAACCTCGAAATCGCTGCCTTTATCGACTGTTCTGGGGGCATTTCTTGGCCTGCGGAACCATCATACACTCCGGCTCCCAGACCAGAGAGTTTTGGCTTCGCAGGTTTTGAGGCTTTGGCTTTATACACCGCCTCTGGTAACATAGTGAGATCCGGGGGCGGTGGAGGTCGGAAAAGCCTTTCTGTTTCTAGAGTCATCTCTGCTTCTCGTGCCATCTTTTGTAACTCGCCGATGTCACGGAAGTCAACTCTCCTCACCAGCTTTTGGATTTCCGGCCTTAAATTCCGGTGCAGCATGTCGAGCTGCATTTCTTGGAATTGGCTCCATCTTCCTGATTATTACCAGGAGGCAAGTTATGAAGTCTCTTGATAACTCATCTTCTCCTTACGTCCTGGCTGTCGCTTCGGCTAATAATCGCTGTTGGTAACCTCTTCCGGTTCCATACCAACGACGAACTGCTGAACGGAAATCTGACCATGTGTTCCATCTGTGTTTCTCTACTCGGAACCACATGGCTGTTACTCCTTTCAAGAGTTCAGACAGGGCTTGAAACACCTCAGCTTCCGTTAGACTGGTAAATCCACGACATGCTTCCACTTTTTCGAGGAAAACTTCTATACTCTGGCATTTTTCACCGGAGAAAGACACGTTCCATTTCCGGACTATGAGTCCGACGTCAACAATGGGGAAGATTCGCCTTCTTAACGACGAATCTTCGACTCCACTGGCGCCAAGGTTCTCGGAGGTTTCGTTCCTCGAGAATCCTCCCCCCTCCTCCCAGGTTCTGCCACGGTTGCCCAACAGTTGCTGGATCCTGTTACCAAAATGCACCTGGGGAGTCAATGCTCCGTCCCGATTCGGATCGATAGGGTACTTACTCGTGTATGTGTCTTGTAGGCACACGTGTTCCTTCCGTTGTTTTGACCGGTCCTCTTCCATCCTGGTGCTAGATGCTGCTCCTTGCGTTGCGCCGATTGCATGCAAGGTTTTGTTTTCCTGCATCATGTTACCGCAGAACTCTAAAAATGCTTCTGGCACCAGGAACTTCATGCCGGATGCAGATGTCATCGCTGCCATCGGCTCGGAAAACTGTGCAAGTGTCGTGTCGTCTACCACAGAACACTGGTTTACTAAGTTGCCAGAGTCCTGTTGGCTCAGTTTTTCTGTAGCTTTTCCGTCTGTTGTCTCTTTTTCTGTCGGCTGTAGTGGCGCGGTTTCTTTTATTGCCAACCTTGTTGCCTCAAGGTTGGCTTTTGTCGCATCGTCCTCTGCCAGCATGGTTAACGAGTATGGTTCGTCGATGGATTCACCTGTTATGTTCTTCCATGCTGGTGAAAGGTGACACAATTAATAATAGTTATTAAATTATTTAATAACTATTAAATATTTATTAATTATTATTATTAATATTATAATACTTTTATATTAGTAATTAATAATTAAATAAAAACTAAAAACTAAAAGTATTAACTAATTAATGAATTATTTAATCATTTAAAAAAAGTATAATGATCCTCTCCCTCCCACCCCCTCTTTTCGCCACTCTTTCTCCTCCCCCTTTCTTTCTCCCCCTCTCTCTATCACCCCTTCTTTCTCGACATCCGTCAAACTCTGTATCAAAAACTTTAATGAGAGCTTAAATATTTTTTCAACACAATCAAAACGTTGTTAAAAAACCTAATTTATTAAGTACGTTCTAATAACATAATTTGTCTAGTCCTTTTATTCTTCTAATCTCATCTATTAAATAAGAACTTTCTACAAATGGTAATAGTTTTTTTCATGACTGTACAAATAATAATATTGTTAATATAAAACTTTCTACGAAAGTATAAAATAAGGCAAGTATAGAAGCTTTTTCTTTATAATATATCTACTCTACCTCCCTCTCTTTCCCCCCGCCTCTCTCTTTCTCTCTCGCCATCTCTTTCTCTCAACATTCGTCAAACTCTGTATACCAAATACTTTAATGAGACCCGAAATATTTTTTTAAAACAATCAAAACGTTTTTAAAAAACTAATTTTTTAAGTCCGTTTTAACAACATAATTTATCTAGACCTTTTATTTCTTCTAATCTCATCTATTCAATAAGCACTTTCTACAAATGGTAATAGTTTTTTTCATGACTGTACAAATAATAATATTGTTAATATAAAACTTTCTACGAAAGTATAAAATAAGGCAAGTATAGAAGTTTTTTAGACTATAAAATAATAATATTTATGATTTTTTAAAAGAAATCAAATAAATAATAGTGAAAAAGTCTTTTACTTCTTTGAGTCAATGTATGCTGATGCTGAACAAATTATATGTAACTAAATACATTCAAATTATTGACTGCAAATCAAATAAACAAAAGTTGTGAAATCAATTATGATAGTCAAGTAAAGCAAACAACTCTCCGAAACAACTGTATAACAATTCTTAGAAATGTATTCAAATTTGTTCAACTTTCTATACAAGTTAAACACAAGAAAGTACCGAAATCAATTTATTGTAGTCAAGTCAACCCATAAGTTAACTTGACTGACATAATAGAACTTTTCGTACCTACTCAAAATTATTCAGTCAGCGGGCATAAAGTACCTACTACTTAACACCCAAGAGGCTTAATAGCTCACATACTCCTACAAAACTTTACAGAACCTACGTACTTTACGCCCGTGTGGGCGAAAATGATTTAATTATATAACTATAATGTCTTCTTCTTACGTCTAAAATTAATAAGAATTTGTTCAGATATTTACGAAAAGTCAAAGCCCATATAAAAAAATTACACAATTACCAACACATCACCATTTTTCATTATTCTTTCTCAATTTTGAACTTTCTATAATATTACGCATCTTGGGAGAACAAAAGAAGTCTAGAGCTGCTCTAGCAGGGGTGGTCCTCCGTTCTCCCATACATACTTGGCGGGCCCGCCAAGATAAATTATGTTATTAGAACGTACTTAAGGTAGTTCTTTCGTGACTTCCCTAGTCAAAGCATTGCTAAATGAAGAGAGTACATAAAATTAAAAATCCATAGTTGAAATGTGATTTATTTATTTAAAATGATAGAAATAGTCAATGTATTATAAATAAAGGGTATTTTAAATGACTAAGATAGCTTTTTTAACAAAATGTCGATATTTTAGAAACAGCACAAATAATTATTGATAAAACATCTTAATCTTTTTTGTTTCTTAATCGATTTTAATTTTCAAGGTCTCATTTTGTTCCTCAAGTAATTTCATTTTGACTTGCCCAAGGAAAAATTTAAAATTATTCAAAACCAAGAAAGTTATAGCGAATTGTTTATAAATTCATGCACGGGGTTAAAAAAATATTTCTTTTTAATTGGCCATAACTTTCTTGGTTTTGAATAATTTTAAATTTTTCCTTGGGCAAGTCGAAATGAAATTACTTAAGGAACAAAATGAGACCTTGAAAATTAAAATCGATTAAGAAACAAAAAAGATTAAGATGTTTTATCAATAATTGTTTGTGCAGTTTCTAAAATATCGACATTTTGTTAAAAAAGCTATCTTAGTCATGTTAAATACACTTTATTTATAATACATTGACAATCCCTATCATTTTAAATAAATAAATCACATTTCAACTACGGTTTTTTAATTTTAGGTACCCTCTTCATTTAGCACTGCCTTGACTAGGGAAGTCATGAAAGAATCACCTTAATAAATTGGATTTTTTAACAATGTGTTGATTGTTTTGAAAAAATATTTTAGCTCTCATTAAAGTTTTTGGTACAGAGTTTGTCGGATGTCGAGAGAGAGTAGGAGATAGGGAGAGGGGGGAGATCCCATTTGCTTTATCTTAACGCCTCTGGGACTCTTATGAAAACTCTACTACCGTAAATTTTTAAGTGTTGAACACTGGGCTTTTTGCCGAAGAATATTTCATAAGGAATCTTGTTTTCTTTTGAATTAGCAACCGTTCTCTTTTTTAAGCAAGCTACGATTTTCATTACTTCCTGCCGGTATCTCCCCTGTATCCCAGCTTCTCTAATCAAGTACCTACCGATATCCATAGCTGACCTATTATACCTTTCTGCTACGCCATTTAATTCATGGACGTAGGGTGGACAAGGTTGTAATTGAATCCCTTTGAATTTAATAAACTCGTAAATTTATTTGCTTAAATATTCTTTTCCATTGTCACATTGTAACTATTTTACTCTTTTATTCAAAATGTTTCAACTCGATTAACAAATTCTATAAAGCAACTTGCAGTTTCTGACTTGTTTTTAATACAAAAAATTCTATTGCATTTACTGTAATCGTTTATGAATATTAGAAAGTATTTTTCACCACCATAGCCTATAGTGTTATGTGGTCCATTTAAATCCATATGTAATAATTCCAAAATTTCACTAATTTTTGATCTGTCATTTTTAAATGGTACATTTGACATTTTACTCTCAATGCAGTTTGCGCATTTCATATCAATGTTTTCTATTTTACTTGGCAAGCCTATTGCTAATTTATCATTCACTAATTTGTTTAGATATTGAAAATTGACGTGACCTAATGCTCTGTACCATCTCTCTTTTTCAGTTAATTTTACGTTATTTACATCTGTTTCATTTGGTATGCTTTTGTTTACAAGACTTATCATAAAGTACAAATTTTCCTTTTTATATGCAATAGCTAATAACTTTCTATATTTATTATAAATTTTGGCATTTTCATTTCTGGTTACTACTGTACAATTTTGAGTTATTTTAGATAAACTTAATAAATTTTGCTTAATTCCGTTTACATTAGTACACATTATTTAAAACAATTTTTTAAACGTTATAATAATTTTTGAACTGTACTTCTATGTTGCCTACTTTAGTAGCTTTTAAGATTTTTCAATCCGGTAATTTAACATTTATAGGTTCTTTCAAGTTTACATAATTATCCAAAAATTTATCATTTTCTACTATGTGATCAGTGCACCCACTGTCTAATAACCATAGTAATTCGGTACAGTTTTGGTTAAATTTGCATTCTGTTACCTGATTAATTTGCGGATTAACTACTTGTGCTACCCAAGCTTCAGTTGAGTCTGCTTCTGTAGTTATTGCTGAGCGTTGTTCACTAGACGATTCGCCTCTCTGCTGATCTGGATGTCTGCCTGCGCCTCGCCCTCTGCCAGGTTGAGCGACTCTGCCTCGGCTGTTGCCTCTCTGTCCTTAGTTTCGAAGACCTCGTTAGATACCTCTGACCCTGTTGCCCCGTTGACCCTTTTGACTCCAACAGTTCTTTTGCCGATGGCCAGTTTTTCCACAGGAAAAGCATTTCCCTTCGAACTTAGCTATAAAAGTACTTGTAACGTACCGGATGATAACGACTAGCTGTTCTTTGACTTTTACCTTTACTTTATATCAGCTGTCTTTACTCGGTCGTTATGTTCAATTTTTAAGAGTTCATGTACTGGACTCGAGCAGTTTTATCGGAACGGGAGGGTGCCTCCGATCTCAGGGTAAGATACCGGCGCGCAATGTGCCGAAGTCCGTGCCGTCGATAGGAAGAGCGGTAAGGGGGATAATACGGATAAGCAGTCAGCGCAGAAGGCTGACTATCGTGCCGTGCGATAGAGAGGAATATCGGGTAAACAGTTAGCGCAGAGGACCAACTATCATACCGTAGGAGGTTGGTAAGGTAGGCTTTGTTTCTAGATTCGCTATCTGGTGAGTTTGACGTTAGGCAATGATTATAGATTCAAATGTTAAATTACGAGTACCTTTATTAATATAAAAAAAAAAGGTTATAAACAATCTAGTACAATTTTACTGTTTTACGAGCGCAAGGGAATAGTCAGCCTCACTTGCCTAAGCGCAATGCTTATCGGTAAGTATACAAGGTAGTAGCTCGGATACAAGTGCGTGCCGATTCCGAGAATCGTGTCCCTTTATATACTAGTTGGCTGTCTACTCTTCTCTCTTGCACATGACAATACAGGTGTTTACGTCGTGACGTCAGGGGCGCCGCTTGAGAGTGAGCATCGCTAATTTTCACCGGCCGCGCACAATCACCTGTTCGTGTGTTTGTTTACGTCTCGCTCTCGCATTTATAAGTAGGCTATTTATGTATAAATGCGTATACGTACTGACCAGCTGGTCGTGTACGTCACATACTCATATTACCTTTTTTATCAAATTCATTTTTTGACTTTTTCTTTTCTTTAATTTTAGATTTGACATAGTCTACTGTCCTTTGTTGCTCCGGTATGACGTCTATGAAATCTCCAATGTAGCTGTAGCTTGATGGTAATGCTCGAATTAAGTATCTCATCTTTTCGGCTTCTTCTATATTTCCACCAGCTGCCTTGAACTCGTTCACTGCCTTTTCGAATCCCACAAAAAAAATGATCTAATCGATCATAATTCTTGAGTTTGATTTCTTCCAGTTTTCCTCTACATATTATTTGTAATGACGTGGATTGCCTGTTATTGTACTCACTAAAATCTTTCTAGCTTTTAAGTCCTTTTTCTTCAATTGTGCTTCGTTTTCGTCGTTGTTTCTTAATCGGTATGCAGTATCTTTACACTCTTTGTACTCCAGCAGCATCATCAATCTAATTTTCCAACTTGAGTGATTTTCTTCGTCGAAAATTGGTATAACAATATCTTCAAATTTTGCTTGTCTCGCCATTTCTATCTCTCTTGATTTACAATTTATTTCAATAATTTTATTTAGCAGCACGACTTGTTTAATTCCTAGTGCAAAACTTTTTCTCAATGTGTTTCTTAATTTAATATTCAGCACTATTTCTTTATTAATTAACTTTTCTTTGTTTGCCATTTGTTACGTGTTTAACCCCCAAATTCGCCACGTGCTCTGTACTGGGGCTCTCCCGCATGCTCCGACTGGGAATTCTAATTGGTCTGCATCATTCACTTTTCAACATTAATCTTTGACTGGTTTTGCATAAATCACTTCTTGACATCTTCAGTTACTTGTTTCGACTTATATTTTTCTCGATTTTTATCACTGCTTAATTTTTAACACTTGTTCTTCTCTACGCGACTCGGAAGTACACGTAGGCGAAAAAATACATTATCGGACAACCACGAACTTCGGCTACAATGTTGGAATGTTGAGGTATTGTGGAGGATAAATAAGTGAATGTTAGACGGAGTTAATTAATAAAGAAGTGTAATAAAGTCTAAGTTGGATACATGTGCTATACCTCTGCACTACATGACGGTCGACAAGCGGGAGTGGGAAGCGAGCACGGTGCTCGCTCGCCTCGCACGCCACGAGTAGGCCGCGCCTCCAAAGTACGAATAGGTGGCGCCACTAGTATCATACATTAGACCTAGGTATAATATTTACCATAACTCAACAACTATGAAATTAAATGATGACTATTAAGCGTTTATACATAGAAATAAAATTTAAGTTTTACCTCTCCAATGTTATGTAACGGAGATTAGCGCGAGGAATCAGTAGTAGGAGCACATAAAAATAGAGAACTGTCGAGGTTTATATACATGAGTATGGTTGTGTATAGATGTATAGTAGTATAGACTCAGTGTATTATATATGTAGTCTAACGCAAAGCTAAATAAAGAGCCATTATATTTGCTATTGATGTTTCACACCTTTTCTTACTAACACATGCAAAACATTTAGTATATAAAGTCGACATTGTTTAAGTATTTTCTCTTTGACTGGCAGTTGTCGCTGCGTAGAGCACGTTTCAAAAAATGTAATCTGCAAGTATTTCTGTCTATTGCGCTGTGAAATCCACTTTTGTGTAATTATGTATATTCTTTTAATTAGTACTGTTACTTATTACTTTTAATAAAGAGCCTAGAAGAGGGGCATAAAAATGCCCGAAACGTCGGCAAAAAAACAACTGATTTATTCATTTTAAACCACTTCGACAGCTGGACCATTCCTATCATCTTTCCAATATTAATACACGACGCTGTCATTCATCTTATCAAATATCATTAAAATAAATCAAGTTTCAATAAAAAATATGGATAAATTTGCGGATGTTAAAAAGTAAAATAAATGTTAAATTCATAATATTTCAATATTAATTGTATGGATATAATCAAGGGAAAGGAAGAGCGCGCGCAGCGCTCCTGAACTCACTAGTCTCATAAAAAAAGACGAAAAACGTCTTTCTTTTGTTACATTCAATTAGTTTGTTTTTAGAATTAGTTGTTTTCTAGAATTAACATGTTTTTAGTCATTATTTGTGATATTTATTTGATTCAAAAATATGATGCCCTACTGAAAAATCTCCCGTGAGATCTCATGCCAAAGTCTCATGTGAAATTCTGGTCCGCAAGCTGCTAAAATCCCTTTAATGATAAAAAATCAGTTTCTGGGAATTAGGAGTTGCTTATTAGGTTACGCTACCCCCCACATAAGTTCAAAAATTCATTTTTTACATTTTTAGAAATTTTACATATGAGATCTCACGTGAGATCTCACGTCGAATCTCATTTTTCAAATTTCTCACGTGAAATCTCACGTGAGATCTCATGTGTAAAATTTCTAAAAATGTAAAAAATGGCTAAAACGCTTTAAAACATAGATTTTTGAACTTATCTGGGGGATGGTGTAACCTAATAAGTGACTTTTAATTCCCAGAAACTGATTTTTTATCATTAAACGAATTTTAGTAGCTCGCGGAGCAGAATTTCAAATGAGACTTTGGCGTGAGATCTCACGGGAGATTTTTCAGTAGGAGAAGAAAAAATTTATTAAGTCTCTAAAAATCACCTGAGATTTTGGCATGAGAAATCAGGTGAGGAATCACGTGAGAACTCAGGCGATTTCTCACCTGATTTTTTTCAGTAGGATAATTTACACGTTTTTTGTATTCAACATAATTTTGTGATAAGTCAGCGTTTTCCAATAATATTTTTGAAGAGTAATAAATGCTCGTCATAATTTCATTATCTACTGCAAAAAATATGAATAGAATCTCAATTTTTAATGCTATTTAATACATAAATAAGTACCAAGACATCGCGACTTCTCATAAGAGCCCATGCATGTTAATGATTAATCAGTAAAAAACAGAAACTTTTTTTTTTATCAATTGAAGGAAACGCCCGACGATTTATATTATTTTAATAAGTGAATCTAACGGCTATTCAGGGCGAAAGATAATAGATAAGGAAGGTAACTAACTTATAAATCACTTTTTTTTCTATATATGTGTTTAAATACATATTTAAATTTTTAGAAGCTATTTGACACAATAAATAGCAGTCAACGAATTATGCACAATATTATAATAATTAAAGTGCAGTCAAGAATTTTTAAAGGAAAGGGAAGGTAAACGTATAAGATAAAAAATGAGAACGAAAAAATAACGGCCCAGGCCGGGATCGAACCGACAACCTTCTGCTTACCGGGCTACGCTACCATTTGCGCCACTGGGCTGACAATCCTTTCCAGACCCTAACCGCTACTTAATCGTTCTCGATTTTTATTTCTCAAATCCCCCCCGTCTGCATTATTTTCAGCCGAAGCAGACAATATTATTTTATTAATTGAAGGAAACGCTCGACGATTTATATTATTTTAATAAGTGAAGGTTAGGGTCTAGAAAGGATTGTCAGCCCAGTGACGCAAATGGTAGCGTAGCTGCCCGGTAAGCAGAAGGTTGTCGGTTCGATCCCGACCTGGGCCGTTATTTTTTCGTTCTCATTTTTTATCTTATACGTTTACCTTCCCTTTCCTTTAAAAATTCTTGACTGCACATTAATTATTATAATATTGTGCATAATTCGTTGACTGCTATTTATTGTGTCAAATAGCTTCTAAAAATTTAAATATGTATTTAAACACATATATAGAAAAAAAAAGTGATTGATAAGTTAGTTAGCTTCCTTATCTATTATCCTTCACCCTGAATAGCCGTTAGATTCACTTATTAAAATAAAAAAAAGAAAAAACAGAAACATTAATATTTTAGTTTCTAGCCTCTCTAGCATTCTAAAAATTTATGAGTGTTTTTGAGATATTTATAAACCTGTATACGAAATTTCACATGTATCTTAATTTTAATTCGATTACCGATAGGACCTCCTTAAATATAGTACATTATGCACCTAGGCAGAGAATATAGAATATATTATTCTTAAGTATAGAAGGCCAAAGCGGCCGTTTTCTTGAAGCCGAATAAAGCGTGAGTTCCACCCCCCATAAGACAGGCGGCGCTGCGCTCGAAGTGCGGGCACAATTCAAAAGCTGGATGCAAAACTTGCGTTTCCTTATATATAATTTCGTTAATAAAATAAAATAAAATTGTTTGTAAAAAAATTATCATTATTTAATTTTAATATATTTATTGCAGATGTGTGTGTATGTGTGTGAATATGTATATTAGAAATATATATATAAGTATACTTGATATGAATATTAACATGTAGGTATATATAATTGAAATATTGGTCTGAGCCTTGGTTTAAAAAGCATTTGTTATCTTCAAGAAACTTAGTCGATATCAGTGCTGTGCTGTAGTACATATTTACTCAAGCACCAATTAAAAGATTGTGTTAGATGAACATTGAAATACTGAAAAAAGCGAAAATGATGTGTTATTGTGAACATTTCAACGAATAAAAGTGCTCAGTTAATCTAATTTATGATTTTCTCACGGTGGGAGACATCAAAATGTTTCAGAGGAGTTCTTAGTAAATATTTTTCTAGACAAGATTCAGATAATATAATTTCAAAAAGTTTTATCTATACAAGAATTTCAAGAAATTTCTTTTATTCTCAGTGATTCTTAGTTCATACACTGGTTGTGTTTTAAATTTTACAAGATTATGTGCGGCAATGATGGGTTATTAATTTAAGTAGTTTAAATCAATAATAATTTCAAGAACTTATACCTCTCCTATAAAAGAATTTTATAAAAAATTTAACTCCCCCCACTCTCACTCTCTCTCGTCTTTTGTAACTCAACAACTGTATAAGGCATCCACGAAAAACTTTGAGAAGAGACCAAATATTTTTTCGAAGCAGCCAACAAGGGCGTTTTGTAGAAGAATAATATATTAACAAACTTTATTTTGAAAGAACTACAGATATACAGAATCTTCAAAAAATGTGTTCTCTAAAAAGGAAGCATTAACATTTTTTCTCGAAAATATTTTATTTATACATTTTTCTAAACTAGTTCAAAGTAGAAATAATAAAACTTTCTACGAAAGTATAAAATAAGGCAAGTATCAGTTTTTCCTGGAATCTATAAAAATAAAAAAAAATTATTTTCATATGACTTTAAAATTAATAGTATTTTGTTAATTTATCATCATACCTAAAAAATTACACATTTGATTATATTATTTCAAAAAATTTTACTAATGTACTCATTTTATCGAGCTCCTTAAAAAAACATTCAAATTTAAAACTTTTGTGAATAACTATATACTACCATTTAATAATGTTATTAATAATATACTATAATAACCTCTCACAATGTTTTCACACTATGTAATTATTATTTTCTCTTATAAAGTTGTGAAATCTATCTAAAAACACTTTTTACAAAAGTTTAAATTAAGGCAAGTAGTAGACTCTCCCTTCCATAATATCTCCCTCCCGCCCTCTCTCTCCCACCCACTCTTTCTCCCACCTCTCACGCCCTCTTTCTCTCCCTCCCTCTCTTTCTCACCCTACTCTCTCTCCCTCTCTCTCAATATCCGTCAAACTCTGTACCACAAACTTTAATGAGAGTTTAAATATTTTATCAGAACAATCAACACGTTCTTTAAAAAACTAATTTTTTAAGTATATTCTAAAAGCACAAATTGTCTATAGTCCTTTTATATATTCTAATATCACCTATTCAGTAAGCACTCTCTACAAATGGTAATAATTTTTTTCATGACTAAATAATAAAATTGTTAATAAAACTTTCTACGAAAGTATAAAATAAGGCAAGTATAGAAATTTTTTTTGTATAATCTATAAAATAATATTTATAATTTTTAAAACAAATGAAATAAATACTAGTCAAAAAGTCTTTTACTTCTTTAAGTCAATGTATGCTGAACAAATATTATGTAAGTACATTCAAATCGTTTACTGCAAATCAAACGGACGAAAGTTGTGAAATCAATTATCGATATAGTCAAGTAATGCAATAAACCACTCTCCGAAACAGCTGTATGACTGTTTTCAGAAACGTATTCAAATTTCTTCATTCTCTTATACAAATTAAATAGAAGTACTGAAATCAATTTATTGTAGTCAAGTACCGGCCATAAGTTAACTTGAATGACATAATAGAATCTTTCGTGCCTCGCGTGTAAAATTACATTTTACGCCCACGTTGTAACTTCAAAATTATTCAGTCAGCGGGGATAAAGTACTACGTAACGCCCAAGAGCCCAATAGCTCACATACTCCTCCATAAAGTCTTTTACTTCTTTGAGACAATGTATGCTGAACAAAGTATATGTAAGTACATTCAAATTGTTCACTGCAAATTGAACAAACGAAAGTTGTGAAATCAATTGATATAGTCAAGTAATGCAATAAACCACTCTCCGAAACAACTGTATGACTGTTCTCAGACTGTATTCAAATTTCTTCATTCTTCAATACAAATTAAATACAAGAAAGTACTAAAATCAATTTATTGTAGTCAAGTACCGGCCATAAGTTAACTTGACTGACATAATAGAACTTTTCGTGCCTTGCGTGTAAAATTACATTTTACGGCCACGTTGTAACTTCACACACACACACACACACACACACACACACACACACACACACACACACACACACACACACACACACACACACACACACACACACACACACACACACACACACACACACACACACACACACACACACACACACACACACACACACACACACACACACACACACACACACACATATGTATGTATACTTATGCTGACATAGAGTTTGTTTCTCGAGAGTTAGATAAGGATGTAAGGGCGCGCGCCATTGTCTACAATAAAACATCCCTCAGGGTATTGACTAACACCACGACGCCTGCGGCGCCCATTTTTAGTACCGAATTCCGAAACAAAATTCCGGAAAAGTTACCGAAGAAGTAAGGTAGACAAACCCTTAGGTCTGCATAAGCCACGTTGGACTAAGGAAATTCAGTGTGATTTATGCTGACGTCTGCATAATGTCGTGATTGTCTGCATAAGTCTCTTTCCATGCATGATTGTGTCTGCATAAATGGCGTTTCATACAAATATATTTGTGCGTGTGGGTGGGTGGGAGGGAGGGAGAGAGGGAGGGAGGGTGTGTGTGTATGTGTGTGTGTGTGTGTGTATGTGTGAAGCGCCACTTATGCAGACAAAGTCATACATGGATAGAGACTTATACAGACAATCACGACATCATGCAGACTTTTGCATAAATTACACTGAATTTCCTTATTCCAACGTGACTTATGCAGACATAAGGGTTTGTTACAATATTTCTTCGGTAGTTTTTCCGGAATTTTGTTCCGGAATTCAGTACTAAAAGCAAACGCCGTAGGCGTCGTGATGTTAGTCAATACCCTGAGGAATGTATGTATTGCAGACAATGGCGCGCGCGCAGCGCGCGCTCTTACTTCTGTTATGAACTGTGTTCGCATGAACGGGTGGCGCAGTATTTAGGGTCCTTCTACAATAACCTTTGAGAATATAAGGAATTCATAACCATATTCCCGTAAACAATAATTAAGTCAATTATTAACATTAACCCGATTAAAATAAAGACAAACGATAATGAATTTATTCATTAATTAATTACCTTTACCAAATAATAATTGCGCCCGTATAATACAACTATTAATAGCAAGGTCAACACGTTAACGAACAAATTGAGATTAGCAATAACAATTAAACACACGGTAGTAATCTGCGATTAAATTAATAGGTAATAATTACATCATCAATACTCGACACGAACGTAATAATAATAATAATTAGGGAAAAGCTCGCTCAGGTAGGGTAAAGCTCTGTTTTCAGGACCCCGTATAGATTTCATCGTGGATGGAAATCAATAACGGCTACCCGACAAGAAGGAATGCAGCGACGGTTAAAAAGGCAGCATGAACATAAATAACTCCTCGAGGTCAACAATTCCGAGAAGAGCCATTAGCAAAGGGGCCTCTGGAATGCAAGACGGTTGAGCACGGCGAGGAACGAGCTATGAGTCACCAGCAGTAACCAACCTTAGCAATTCAGTGGGCAACGTTGCATCAGCCTGTGGGACGTCTCTGAAGGTGGCATAACACTATTGCAGAAATGAGAATCTAAGTAGCGGATATTTTGCCGTAAATTATCCGTAAATTATCCGTGAAAGCCGCAATTTTGCCGCGGCAATTTTTATTAAAAATTTCGAATGTCCTGCCAACTTCAGATGAAGTTAGCAAACCACTCCTCCAAAACCTAAGTTTACATTAGTCCTACCAAAACCAAACGCACATAGGAATTTGCCGCTTTTTTGCCGCAAAAGAACAGTGTTATATAGAAAATGAAATAACAATTAATATTATAATTATAAACAATAATTATGTCAAACACTAAGAAGATAGCAAACCACGGCTCAGAAACTAACTTTAGACGACACTTAACGCCACTACACTGGCACAGCAATTTGCCGCTTTTTTGCCGCAAGACAGTGGTATTATGTAGAAGACGAAAAAATAGTTTATATTATTTTTATAAATAATATTTGCGCGAATTCATATGAAAGTAGCAGACCACGGCCATGAACTTAACTTTAGACGACTCATACGGCCAACATACTAGCACAGGAATTTGCCACTTTTTTGCCGTGAGGAAACGGCGTTATGTAGTA
This sequence comes from Torymus aiolomorphi, assembly GCA_036365515.1. Lineage (NCBI taxonomy): Eukaryota > Metazoa > Arthropoda > Insecta > Hymenoptera > Torymidae > Torymus > Torymus aiolomorphi. Next base: position 90,547,789 of record CM070873.1, on the reverse strand, counting down.
AAAGAAAAAAAATTGATTTATTATTATAAACAATAATTATGTCAAACAATAAGAAGATAGCAGACCTCGACCCAGAAACTAACTTTAGACGACACTTAACGCCACTATATTAGCACAGGAATTTGCCGCTTTTTTGCCGTGACACAGTGGTGTTATGTAGAAGATGAAAAAATAATTTTTACTATTGTTATAAATAATAGTTGCGTCAATTCACATGAGAATAGCAGACCTCAACCCAGAAACTAACTTTAGACGACTCATACCGCCAACATACTGGCACAGGAATTTGCCGCGTTTTTGCCGTGACACAGCGATGTTATATAGAATATGAAAAAATAATTTTTACTATTGTTATAAATAATAGTTGCGTGAAGTCACATGAGAATAGCAGATCTCGACACAGAAACTAACTTTAGACGACACTTAAAGCCACTATACTAGCACAGCAATTTGCCGCTTTTTTGCCGTGAGACAGTGGTATTATGTAGAAGACGAAATAATAGTTTATATTATTGTTATAAATAATAGTTGCGTTAATTCACATGAAAATAGCAGAGCACGGCCATGAAACTAACTTTAGACGACTCATACCGCCACCATACTAGCACAGGAATTTGCCGCTTTTTTGCCATGAGGCAACGGTGTTATATAGAAGTAGAAAATAGTACATTACGATACGTGGGCCGGAAATTGGATTTCCAGGCCGTGCGTGGTATGACGCCCGAGGCGAAGCTGAGGGCATCATGACGCACGGCCAGAGCATCCAATTTCAGGTCCAAGTATTGTATACTATTTTTCTTACTCCCCGGCCGAAAGTACGTTCTGTAATTGTTAAATAATTGATAAAATTGGGTTGTCGTCTGCTAGCTGTGTTTGAGTGTTAGTTTTTCTTTCGGCCCGCTCGATAGTACTGCCTCTGTCGGCCGCTTTGGGTAGCTCGGTCGATATTACCGACTGTTTTTTCTTTCGGCCCGGCGTGGAAAGCTGGTTTTTTGGACGTCTCCTACTTTCGCTGTTACACAGATGGTTTGATGACCGCACGACATTTGCAAGACCGAGGTGAAGTCGAGGTTTTGCTGGTCGGGGCGGGCATCAGAAACACATTCATTAAAAAAAGATAACACCAGTTTTTATGTCAACTAACTCTTTTTTCTCGTCACACGTGTACTTTCCTCTGTCTATTTCGTACATGTCTAACCTTCACACCACACAAACATATTTTCCAAGGGCGCTCCCGTCCGTACGTTTACTTAATAGTTTCTACACGACTCGAAAGTACGTGTAGGAAACAAGAGGAAACAACAATGACCACGATCAAACAACACCACTTTTTATTTCAACTAACTTTTTTTCTCGTCACCCGTGCACTTTCCTCTGTTTATTTCGTACGTGTCTAACCTTCACACCGCACAAACATCTTTCGTTGGACATGCGCGCGGGCGCTCAAGCGCCGCGGGTCAGGAAATTTCGGCAGCCAATCAGAGCGCGCGGTTGGTCTAAAAATAGGATGCGAAAGTTTCTCTTTCGGCCTGGAAATGCTGGCCGGAAGTACATACTTTCGGGTGGGCGAGTAAGAAATAGTATATTACTAACGCGGGCGGAAAAGGATTATTTACCTCATGCGACGTTTCTCGGCCGAGCGAAGCGAGGTCGAAAAGTCGCATGAGGTAAAAATTCTCTTACGTCCACGTTTCAGTAACGTATTTTTCCGTCCGAGGCCGCAAAATGACATTTAAGATGGCATTTTGAGGTTAAAGGGCGGAAAAATAATTTTTAATATTTGTTATAAAGAATATTTGGGTAAATTCATATTAAGGTAGCAAACCACGGCCATGAAACTAACTTTAGACGAATCATACCGCCAACATACTGGCACAGGAATTTGCCGTTTTTTTGGCGTGAGGCAACGGTGTTATGTAGAATATGAAAAAATAATTTTTACTATTATTATAAATAATAGTTGCGTGAATTCACATCAGAATAGCAGACCTCAACCCAGAAACTAACTTTAGACGACACTTAACGCCACTATACTAGCACAGCAATTTGCCACTTTTTTGCCGCGAGACAGTGGTATTACGTAGAAGACGAAAAAATAGTTTATATTATTGTTATAAATAATATTTGCGTGAATTCATATGAAAGTAGCAAACCACGGCCATAAAGCTAACATTAGACAACTTATACCGCCAACATACTGGTACAGGAATTTGCCGTTTTTTGCCGTGAGGCAACGGTGTTATGTAGAATATGAAAACATAATTTTTACTATTGTTATAAATAATTGTTGCGTCAATTCACATGAGAATAGCAGACCTCAACCCAGAAACTAACTTTAGACGACACTTAACGCCACTATACTAGCACAGCAAATTGCCGCTTTTTTGCCACGAGACAGTGGTATTATGTAGAAGACGAAAAAATAGTTTATATTATTATTATAAATAATATTTGCGTGAATTCAAATGAAAGTAGCAAACCACGGCCATGAAACTAACTTTAGACGTCTCATACCGCCAACATACTGGCACAGGAATTTGCCGCTTTCTTGCCGTGAGGCAACGGTGTTATGTAGAAAAAGAAAAAAAAAATTGTTTTATTATTATGATAAACAAAAATTATGTCAAACAATAAGAAGAAAGCAGACCTCAATCCAGAAACTAACTTTAGACGACACTTAACGCCACCATACTAGCACAGGAATTTGCCGCTTTTTTGCCGTCAGGCATCGGTGTTATAAAGAAGTAGAAAAAATAATTTTTAATGTTTGTTATAAATAATAGTTGTGTAAATTCATATGAAGGTAGCAGACCACGGTCATGAAACTAACTTTAGACGACTCATACCGCCACAACATACTGGCACAGGATTTGCCGCTTTTTTGCGGCGTCACAACGGTGTTATGTAGAAGATGAAAGAATAATTTTTACTATTGATATAAATAATAGTTCCGTCAATTCACATCAAAATAGCAGACCACCGCCATGAAACTAATTTTATACGACTCATACCGCCGCAATAGAAGCACAGGAATTGGCCGCTTTTTTCCGTGAGACAGTGTTGTTACGTAGAAGATGAAAAAATAATTTTTACTATTGTTATAAATAATAATTGCGTCAATTCTAACTTTAGACGACCGATACCGCCGCCATACTGGCACAGGAATTTGCCGCTTTTTTGTCGTGAGGCAACGGTGTTATGTAGAAGACGAAAAAATAGTTTTTAATATTTGTTATAAATAATAGTTCCGTCAATTCACATGAAAATAGCAGACCACGACCATGAAACTAACTTTAGACGACCCATACCGCCGCCATACTAGCACAGGAATTTGCAGTTTTTTTGCCGTGAAGCAACGGTGTTATGTAGAAGACGCAAAAATAGTTTATATTATTGTTATAAATAATATAGTCCTCTTTTCCCACGTAAAACACACTATTCGAAAATATAAGTCTAACTACAAAACTCTGAAGGGTTCAAATTGGAGAAATAAAAGGTTCAAAAGTAATAAAATTAAAAAGATAGCGTCGAGGGGTCGTGTGCGCGCTTTGCGGTGTACTGTGCTGCAATTTAGGTATTGTTACTGATACAGTGCTGCAGTGTAGTTCGTATTTATTTCTAATATTCATTATGTTTCTAATGAAATATAATAATAATTATAACAATTATGTTTTGAATTTTCATCGTAGTTTCAATACGTATAATCAAAATAAAGAATCCGAGATTAATTTCACTATAAATGGAGATTCTTAAAGCTGAAAACGATTGTTATAAAATATTGTTATTTTGAAAGAATTGCTGATTGGTGTAAATGTAAAAAAAAAAATTCTCATGCAATTACATCTAAAATATTTGAGCTTCCGTAAAATTACTGAATTTTTATGGATCTGAAGTTCGCAACGTTGGGGCGCAACGAAATAAAAAAATAATTCATGTTACTTTAAGTTTATGTCAATTAATAATAATCTGATGAGTGGATTTAGTGTTTTCTACTATAAACTAACTTTATAACAAAGGTTTAGCTAAAATTTCCATTGTTAATAACTTTTAGCAATTAAAAAATGGTACTTTTTAATTGAAAACGTCAGCTATTTTGACAGGAAGAAATTAACAAATATATTAGAAAAAGAAAATTAAACAACAACTAAACATTTACTTTTTTGAAAATTAAAAGATATTCATTCCTTAAAATGTTACGTTAAATTAATGAAGCTGAAACTAGCCCCTCCACGAGTACCCGCTTCCAGTGATAAAACGGGTGCATGGGGCGATGCACTAAAAATTTTCTAATGCTAACAAAAAGACGTTTATACTAATTTGCATGCGTCCAAAACATCTGCAATTGTTTTCTCAATATTGCACAATCAGCCGAATCCAACTATAAGCAATTTTGCGGCGCTACGGTACCTAGTCTTTCAAAATTAACTGTAGGCTTTTGATTGTATGTGCCGACTCGAAAGCAAGTCCGGCTTACATTATACTAATTTTAGAACAAGATTGTTGAAATTTTTGTCCAACTATAGTAGCCCACTATCTTGACATGGGGAGTACGTAAACGAATATGAAGACTAGACACTCTGAACAATACAGTTAATTGCCGTTTGCTCTACTATTTTGCCGTAATATTCATTTTTCCCCAGGAACTTTTTAAGCGTCGATTAGCGGGTGGAATCAATTTTTCTCGTGCTTGTGGCCCGCTATCTTGACATAGCAAGTAGGTATACAATATGAAAACTGGCCATTCTAAAAATACAGTTAATTGCCGGTTTTGCTAAAATATTTTGCCGTAATATAGTTTTTTTAGCCGTGAAGTTTAAAAGCCTGCATTAGCGGGTGGGATAAATTTTTTTGACAATCCGTGCACAAAGCTCGTTTTCGCACACGCTCGAATAAAAAAGCATGCGCTCAATCAAGATATGTGCACGATGTATCAAAAAATATATGGTTCGATACGTGAGCAAGAAGGTGATTTTCACCTTGTGTGAGCTTTTCACCCTCGCTTCGTTCGGTAAACGTCCACACGAGGATAAAATCACTTTTACGCTCTATTATCGAAATGTACTATTATCGTACTGGTGTCCCGCTATCTTGACATGGCGAGTACGTTCACTAATGTGCTAGTATGGCAGCGGTATGAGTCGTCTAAAGTTAGTTTCATGGCCGTAGTCTGCTATTTTCATGTGAATTGACGGAACTATTATTTGTAACAATAGTAAAAATTATTTTTTCATCTTCTACATAACACCACTGTCTCACGGCAAAAAAGCGGCAAATTCCTGTGCTAGTATGGCGGCGGTATAGGACGTCTAAAGTTAGTTTCTGAATTGAGGTCTGCTTTCTTCTTATTGTTTGACATAATTTTTGTTTATAATAATACAACAATTTTATGTTTCTTTTTCTACATAACACCTCTGTCTCACGGCAAAAAAGCGGCAAATTCCTGTGCCAGTATGTTGGCGGTATGAGTCGTCTAAAGTTAGTTTCATGGCCGTGGTTTGCTACCTTCACATGAATTTACGCAACTATTATTTATAACAAATATGAAAAATTATTTTTTCTACTTCTATATAACACCGTTGTGTCACGGCAAAAAAGCGGCAAATTTCTGTGCCAGTATGTTGGCGGTATGAGTCGTCTAATGTTAGTTTCATGGCCGTGGTTTGCTACCTTCATATGAATTCACGCAACTATTATCTATAACAAATATTAAAAATTATTTTTTCATCTTCTATATTACACCGTTGTGTCACGGCAAAATAGCGGCAAAATCCTGTGCTAGTATGGCGGTGGTATGGGTCGTCTAAAGTTAGTTTCATGGCCGTGTTCTGCTATTTTCATGTGAATTGACGGAACTATTATTTATAACAATAGTAAAAAACCGCTGCCAATTATATACATAGCTTCCTCAAAATAATTTTTTGATACCTTTTATTAAATTAAAATTCGAAAAATAAAATTTTCACGAAAAAAATTTGAAAAATTTTATGGAAAATATTAACTTGTAATTTTTTCATGGCTATTCACTGAGGTTCCATTTGTAATTTATTTGTTTGTGATTTTAATTCTTATATGAATGGAAAACAATCTTCTTCAAGTTCTATTCTTCATCAAATTTTTCTTCTTCAAGTCCACTGTCAACGGCTTCTCGTCGTACATTGGTTCGAAATAAAAAAAATATTCTAAAGTTGTTCTTTGATTGTGTTTACAAGAAAAATTATTGTATGGGAGACATAACGCACATGCGGCACAGCATGCAATACAGTAAAGCAATTTTATTTTCTATTATATTTCTGTAAAAATTATAATATAATTATATATTATTCCATAAAAAATGTTGTATTCGGATTTTATAAATAAATTTTTTTATATAAATATTATTCACATGTTAGTTCAATATATTCATTTTATTTAATATTTTGCTATTATTACATTTTGAGATTGATTACAAAAAATTTCATAAGAAAAATTCATATTTATAAACTATAAAATAAATAACATCGAAGGTTGTGGATTCGTCTAGTGTCGTGCTAGAGAGAAATCGTGTTTCTTTTAATATCCAGAGAATGATTCTACATCTCGTACAAGATCATCGTTTTTTAATAACTATAGTTTGACGATTCGATCGACTTTTCTTTGCTGAATATTCGTCTTCTTCAGTTACTCACGCATGTCGTTGTCTGTTCGATTGTTCTTCGGATATGTGTGCGTATTTTAAATGAACTTTAGATGATGTATTTTAAAAAATTTGATAAAGACAGATTTTTTTTTTTCATTTTTCAATTTTTCAAGTTTTACATTTTTGTTAATAATAAAAAACCGTGATAACTAAAAAATGTTTCTTTTTAGAAAATATAAATATTTTAATTCTCTTTCAAATGCTACCCATCCCATTCAGATACACAGAGCCATCCTCAAGAAATACATTTTTAAAATGTCTAGAAAAATTGTAACCTCAAATATCTCTGAAATTTATGAAGCAATCATTTTGCCAAAAGAACTCATCCGAGAACTATCAATAATATACCTCTACAATGAATTTTGAAGCGAATAAGACAATTTTACTCTTGTAATAGTTGAACATATAAAACTCATTTTTTTTCATTTTTCAATTTTTACGTTTTTGTTAATAACAAAAGAACCGTGATTGCTAGAGAATTAATTTTTCTTAGAAAATATAGGTAATTTAATTCTCTTTCGAATGCCACCCACCCCATTAGATACATAGAGCCGTTCTCGAGAAATTACGATTTAAAAAAAATTGAAAAAATTTTAACCTGAAATATCTCCGAAATTTATGGATCAATCCTTTTGCCCAAAGAACTGACTCGATTGGTATACAAAATCTACCCCTACAAAGAATTTCAAAGTGATTAAGCCAATTTTACTATAGTTATTGAACGACAAAAAAAATCACTTTTTTTATAAATTATTTTTTTTCTCAAAAAATAATGAATAAAAAAACCTAAAAATTTAGTGAGTTATAGTACTTAATATCCTTTATAACCAAAAAAATATTCATGTTAATATCTTTTTTTAATTTTGAAATATAATCTATTTACAAACAATTACGTTTTCATCAATAACTTATGACGAAATATAGCTACCGACTTTTTTTTTTTAATTGTAGATGATTTTATCCTACATACAGAAAATTCATGATATATAAACAATATTTGTTCTAAATATTAAAAAAATCGAAAATAAAAATTTTGAAAATTAAAAAATGGCTATAAAAAAAAGAAAAAATTAAATTTTACAAAAATAGAATATTGACCCCAATTGTGGAAGCAAAATCTAAAAAAATGATCACTCTCCCGTTAAAATCGGTCGAATAGATCATGAGATATCAGCGTATACACACACACACACACACACACACACACACACACACACACATCCATACGGACATTTTCTAAAAATAATGTATTTCGATTCCAAATTTGCTAAATAACATTTCTAACACATTATCTCATAAACTTTTTTTTTACTATCACAAAGCTTCCTCTAAGAGGAAGCAATTATTTATTCATCTTCTACATAACAACACTGTCTCACGGCAAAAAAGCGGCCAATTCCTGAGCTTCTATTGGGGCGATATGAGTAGTATAAAGTTAGTTTCATTACCGAGGTCTGCTGACTTCGTGTGAATTTACGCAACTATTATTTATAACAACTAGTAAAAATTATTTTTTCATCTTCTATATAACACCTTTGTGTCACGGCAAAGAAGCGGCAAAATCATCTGCTAGTATAGTGGCCTTAAGTGTAGTCTAAAGTTAGTTTCTGGGTCGAGGTCTGCTATCTTCTTATTGTTTGACATTATTATTGTTTATAATAATAAATCAATTTTTTTTTCTTTTTCTACATAACACCATTGCCTCACGGCAAAAAAACCGGCAAATTCCTGTGCCAGTATGTTGGCGGTATGAGTCGTCTAAAGTTAAGTTCATGGCCGTGGTTTGCTACTTTCATATGAATTCGCGCAAATATTATTTATAAAAATAATATAAACTATTTTTTCGTCTTCTACATAATACCACTGTCTCGCGGCAAAAAAGCGGCAAATTGCTGTGCCAGTGTAGTGGCGTTAAGTGTCGTCTAAAGTTAGTTTCATGGCCGTGGTTTCCTACCTTCATATGAAATCACGCAACTATTATCTATAACAAATATTAAAAATTATTTTTTCATCTTCTACATTACACCGTTGTGTCACAGCAAAATAATGGCAAAATCCTGTGCTAGTATAGTGGCGTTAAGTGTCGTCTAAAGTTAGTTTCTGGGTCGGGGTCTGCTATCTTCTTATTGTTTGACATAATTACTGTTTATAATAAGAAATCAATTTTTTTTCTACATAACACCGTTGCCTCATGGCAAAAAAGCGGCAAATTCCTGTGCCAGTATGTTGCTGGTATGAGTCGTCTAAAGTTAGTTTCATGGCCGTGGTTTCCTACCTTCATATGCATTCACGCAAATATTATTTATAACAATAATATAAACTATTTTTTCGTCTTCTACATAATACCACGGTCTCACGGCAAAAAAGCGGCCAATTCCAGTGCTACTATTGCGGCGGTATGAGTCGTATAAAGATAGTTTCTGGGTCGAGGTCTGCTATTCTCATGTGAATTGACGCAACTATTATTTATAACAATAGCAAAAATTATTTTTTCATCTTCTACATAACACCACTGTATCGCGGCAAAAAAACGGCCAATTCCTGTGCTACTATTGCGGCGGTATGAGTCGTATAAAGTTAGTTTCATGGCCGTGGTCTGCTATTTTCATATGAATTGACGCAACTATTATTTATAACAAATAGTAAAAACTATTTTTTCATCTTCTATATAACACCGTTGTGTCACGGGAAAAAAGCGGCAAAATTCCTGTGCTAGTATAGTGACTTTAAGTGTCGTATAAAGTTAGTTTCTGGATTGAGGTCTGCTTTCATCTTATTGTTTGAGATAATTATTGTTTATAATAATAAATCAATTTTTTTTTCTTTTTCTACACAACGCCGTTGCCTCACGGTAAAAAAGCGGCAAATTCCTGTGCCAGTATGTTGGCCGTATAAGTTGTCTAAAGTTAGTTTCATGGCCGTGGCTTAGTACCTTCATATGAATTTACGCAACTATTATTTATAAAAAATATTAAAAATTATTTTTTCTATTTCTATATAACACCGTTGCCTCACGGCAAAAATGCGGCAAATTCATGTGCTAGTATGGCGGCGGTAAGAGTCGTCTAATGTTAGTTTCGTGGCCGTGGTCTGCTATTTTCATGTGAATTAACGCTGCTATTATTTATAACAATAGTAAAAAATAGTTTTTCGTTTTCTACATAATACCACTGTCTCACGGCAAAAAAGCGGCAAATTCCTGTGCTGGTATGGCGGCGGTATAACGGGTCTAAAGTTAGTTTCTGAGCTGTGATTTGCTATCTTCTTAGTGTTTAACATAATTATTGTTTATAATTATAATATTAATTGTTATTTCATTTTCTATATAACACTGTTCTTTTGCGGCAAAAAAGCGGCAAATTTCTATGTGCGTTTGGTTTTGGTAGGACTAATGTAAACTTAGGTTTGGAGGGGTGGTTTGCTAACTTCATCTGAAGTTGGCAGGACATTCGAATTTTTTAATAAAAATTGCCGCGGCAAAATTGCGGCTTTCACGGATAATTTACGGATAATTTACGGCAAAATATCCGCTACTTAGATTCTCATTTCTGCAATAGTGTTATGCCACCTTCAGAGACGTGCCTGTGGGTCATGACGCAAGCAACTCAAGTGGCTATGTGGCAAACGGGCCTTCAGAGAGGAGCGGCCAATCAGAGATCACTACCTCCTCCGCCATCAACCGTCATTCTTCGCTCGACACTCTGGAACCTATTTTCAGGTCTGAGATCCCTCCACCGCCACCTTCTCTACTTCAGAGTGGGGGAGGCCTCTAAGGCAACTTGGCATCCTACAGCCTCTACACCATACTATCCCCACTACCAACCTGGGGCTACTACGTCACAGAGCGCAACGGTCTACAGAGGAGAACCAATCAGGAGGCAGGCACAAGCGCCGCAAGTCGAGAGGGGATTTTCGGTCAGCATCTGAGCATCCACAGGTGTTCCCCCACCATGAGGCTCGCCCGTGATTGAGAGAAGAAAGAGAAACTCTCGGCCCTTCTAGGCACCTGTAGGCCCGAAACCGACTTCAAGAGGATTCAGCTTTTCGCCACCAGAGGAACTGGCTCCTCCTATACCCTCTCGTCAACGGCTCAGGGTCCGCGTCAAGGGTATAAAGAAGAGCCCCGGGCCGCCAGAGTCAGTCGCTACCGAGCACATGAGACGCTTCGTAGCTTTAGACCTGGGTCGTTACCAACTAGCTTGGTACTCTGCTGCACTTGTGCATGTTGCGCCCAGAAGCTCTAACCAGCGGTTTGTCAACTAGTCTGGTCCTTGTTACAAAAAGAAAAAACCAAAAGAATGAGACCTGTCCGGTTAAAATCGATCGAGTAGAAGCTGAGATCCAGGCGTATACACACACACAAACACGCACGCACGCACGCACGCACGCACGCACGCACGCACGTACACACACATACACACACATATGTATGTATGTATACTTATGCTGACATAGAGTTTGTTTCTCGAGAGTTAGATAAGGATGTAAGGGCGCGCGCCATTGTCTACAATAAAACATCCCTCAGGGTATTGACTAATACCACGACGCCTGCAGCGCCCGCTTTTAGTACCGAATTCCGAAACAAAATTCCGGAAAAGTCACCGAAGAAGTATGGTAGACAAACCCTTATGTCTGCATAAGTCACGTTGGACTAAGTAAATTCAGTGTGATTTATGCTGACGTCTGCATAATGTCGTGATTGTCTGCATAAGTCTCTTTCCCTGCATGAATGTGTCTGCATAAGTGGCGTTTCATACAAATATATTTGTGTGTGTGTGGGCGTGTGTGTGTGTGGGTGTGTGTGTGTGTGGAACACCACTTATGCAGACAAAATCATACATGGATAGAGACTTATGCAGACAATCGCGACATCATGCAGACGTTTGCATAAATTACACTGAATTTCCTTATTCCAACGTGACTTATGCAGACATAAGGATTTGTCTACAATACTTCTTTGGTTATTTTTCCGGAATTTGGTTCCGGAATTCGGTACTAAAAGCAAATGCACGCACGCACGCACGCACGCACGCACGCACGCATGCACACACACGCACACACACAGACACACACACACATACATCCATACAGACATTTTTCAAAAATCATGTATTTTGGTTCCTAACACCTCGAATATCAATTATAATATGTTTTTACAACAACTCAAAAAATTACTATCACAAAGCTTCCTCTAGGAGGAAGCAAAAGAGTTGGCAGGGTTGACGGAGGATCATCCAGGACATCGGCAGTTATTGCGAGCGGATCATCTACAGAGCTAGAGCTAAGTAACCCGAGCGAGCAGCGAGCGAAATAAAATGACCGGAAATAACGAACAACCGCCCGGTTCCGGAATTCCGGTAACACCCGCGAATAATCAGGACGATTCCGTAATAATTAGAAACGAAATTCCCAATCCAACAATTGTACCCGAGTCCGCGGAAATATTAGATCTTTCAATAAGAGGATCCACCGGATCAAATTTTGTGCCACTGCAACGGCGTTTAAATCTAGCTTCGAGTTTTTCAAGCGCTAAAAACATTCCCGTCATGAATGAGCATATAGTAAGCTATAAAAAGACTACCGAAATAGCGCGGATCCTTCCCGAGTTTAATGGGAAAAATATTTCTATAAATCGTTTTATAAGAGAATGTAAGGAGGCGGAAACTTTTGTAAATCCGAACGACAGGAATTTCTTTTTAAAATTAATAAAGTCACGTGTTACCGGGGAAGCGGATGATTATCTCCGATTCAAAACTTTTGATAATTTGAATCAATTATTAGCCGAACTAAAAGCCGCTTTTTCACCTAGCCAGAACCTACCTCAGGTTTAAACGGATTTGGCACGTGTAAAACAAAATCCGCAAGAAAAAGTCTCAGAATACGGTTTAAGAGAAAAGAAAATTTTATAAAAGGCTCAAGAGTTAATTAATGAAAATTTGAATTCCCTTATAGCTCGCAGTATGATTGAGGGGACCGTTAATACAGCCATTGAATGTTTTACAATAGGGTTAAATTCGGAAATTGCGACCCAAATGATAGGGAAAATTTCACCTAACCTAGAAGCAGCTATTAATACTGCTATGATTTGCGAACGTCATGTGCAACAACGAAATGAGTTACACGGTGAAAGAGTGGAAGAACGTCAGAAGAGAGCGTATTGCCATATTTCAGAACCCCAAGGCGAGATAGTACCGGGAAATAAAAAACGCAAATATTATGAATGCGGCATACAAGGTCACCTTGCGAAAAACTGTCAGAGAAGGCTAAATCAATAACGAGAAAGTACTGTAACTTTTGTCGAATGAGGGGGCATACCTTCGAAGAATGTAGAAGGCGACCTAAAACTAATAATCCTTCTCCGAATTATTCCTCCAACAACATGCAACCGCCTCACTATAATAATCCGTATCCTTTAAACTCCAATATGGTTCGCCGTCCGGGTGCATCGACGAACCATCAAAACCCAAATTATCCAGCGCCCAAACCCGCGCCATTATCTTGGCCACCACCGCTCATGAAATAAAATCTCAAATCGTTATATTTAAAAATAAAGATTTTATTGAGACAATGCCACGATTCCTGATCGATACAGGGTCAGAATTAAATATTATTAAATCTAAATTATTAAAACCTAATGTACCTATTCAAAAGGATATTAGCTGGAATTACAGAAGGTTTAATCGAAATCTTTGGCTACGTTAATTTGAAACTCAACGATGTACATTGTCGGTTCAATATTGTGTCAAATGATTTTCCCATAGAAGCCGATGGAATTCTCGGGATGCAATTTTAGAGGGAACAGGATGCGGTATTATCCTTTAGAGAAGGAACCCTCCTTTACGGAAACCCGCAAGGGACGACTCCATTCGTGAGTCATGATATATTCCTCCTGTGAGCCAGAACCTTGATTAAAATATCGATTCAAAATTCTACACGTTCTAATGGTTACATTACTAAAATAAATGCGGGACCGAGAATTTATATGGGTGAATGTCTCGTTACTAATAAAAGCGGTACCGCTTCCCTCTTTGCAATAAATTCAACCTCGGAAGATATTAATATTATCATACCACCCCTTACCTTAGAATCATACGATAGTACCATCAAGCCAGTGCGTTCTATTAAAGTCATGACCAGCTCGGAAGCTGAAACTGTACCTCATGATAGAATAAACAGAGTATTAGAATCATTAGATTTGACCGGTCTTGATCAGGCAGAACGAGTTAGTAAAACTAGTTTCTCAATTTCCTTGTCAGTTCCATTTACCAGGGGATAAATTAAGTAAAACTACAATGATTACTCATAAAATACAAACTACCGATAATATGCCAATTAATGTTAAACAATACCGGTACCCACCCCAATTGCGAGAGGTAGTTCAGAAGCAAGTCCAAGAATTAATAGATAATGATATAATAGAGGAGTCCGAGTCCCGTATAATTCTCCATTATGGATAGTACGGAAAAAATCGGATTCACAGGGAAATAAACGGTGGCGGTTAGTTATTGATTTTCGGGCTCTGAATGAAAAAAAAATTGTTTCCGCCTACCCTCTGCCAAATATAACAGAAATCCTTGATCAGTTAGGTCGTAGTAAATATTTCTCTACCCTCGATTTAGCATCAGGTTTTCATCAGATACCTATCGACCCCGCGGATGCCCCAAAAACTGCGTTTTCAACCCCCTTTATTCATCTTCAATATAAAAGAATGCCCATGGGACTTAAGGGTTCCACTTCAACGTTCCAGGCTCTTATAGATAAGGTCCTTAGTGGGTTGCAAGGTATAGAATTGTTCGTGTACATGGACGATATTGTAGTATATGCCAAATCTCTAGAAGAACATACGCGCAAGTTAAGAAAGCTTTTCGGTAGATTAAAAACGTCGGGTCTTATTCTGCAACCGGATAAATGTCTTTTTCTTGGAAGGGATGTCGCGTATTTAGGGCATATAATTTCTGAAAAGGGCGTTCGATCTGATCCTCGGAAAACTCAGACCGTGTCTGATTTCCCGTATCCAAGAAACGCGAAAAATATTAAAAAATTTTTGGTTTTGGCCGGATATTATAGGCGATTCATTCCAGAATTTGCAAGGGTTGACAGGCCTTTGCACTTGCTTTTAAGGAAAGGTCAGTGTTTCTTCTGGGGAGAGTCTCAGGAAAAATCATTTTGCACCCTTAAAGAAATACTCTGTTCCGAACCGCTTCCTCAGTATCCTGATTTTAGTAAACCTTTTATCGTAACAACGGATACATCTGATTATGCATTAGGGGGTCTTCTAAGTCAGGGACCCATAGGGAAGGATCTTCCTATCGCGTATACTTCTAGGGCACTAATAGATGCTGAAACGCAATACACTACTACCGAGAAGGAGCTTTTAGCTATAGTTCACGCGGTTAAGCAGTTTCGGCCCTATTTGTATGGGAGGAAATTTACTTTAGTTACCGATCATAGATCCCTATTGTGGCTTCATAAATTAAAAGATCCTATAACGCGAATGGCCCGTTGGAAAATATTGCTAAGAGAATATGATTATGATATAATACATAAACCAGGAAAAATAAATATGAACGCAGATGCACTATCCAGAAACCCAATACCTACCGCTGCTATGAATCCAAATAACCTCAGCATGGAGGAATTGTCTCCTGAGATAAATATAGAAAGAGCATTTGTAATTAATAAACCCAAATCAAAGGAACAAAATTCCGAAATAGCTGAGGACCCTGAAATATCCTACGCTCTGACACGAATGAATAATGGACTGACTGACGCATACGAATTTAAGCCTGTTTCTTCAATCGAAGAAACAGCGGTTGCGGGTAACGTGACCAAGGTTAGCTTTAGTGTGAAACCGGTTATGGATGGTGTAGGTAATGATAACCTCGAAATGGAGGTAAATAGTGTTCGGCGACCACCGGTTGCGGGTAACGTGACCGAAGCCCTCGCAAGAGGAGGAAGTGTTAGGATTGATCCGATTGTGGGTAATATCAGCGAAGCCTTCACACGTGTTGGAGGAGCCGGACCCAACAGGAAAATTCCTATCAAGAAATCTCGACAGGCTGTAGTACTTCTACACGGGTCGAAAAGAGTAGTGCCGGGGGCCAACAGGAAAATTCCTATCAAGAAAACCTGACAGGCAAAGGCTTGAGGTCCACGACCATCACAACCGAAGTTCTCGAATGTGACGAGGGAGTCAGGGAATACGTGACCCTAGGCTGTACTCTTGCGCATGTTAAGGAAGACAGGGCCGGGGACCTACAGGAAAATTCCAATCAAGAAATCCCGTCAGGCAAGAATAGGGCTGAAAAAATACAGACCAAGGTTCGAAGGGTGATTGTATCCCGAGAGCCAATGACAGATCACGACTTAACCTTTTACCAACTCCATAACAGGAGTGCATCTGATGATTCTGGAAGTGAAGACGAAATTTGCATTGAGAGAATCCAAACTTATGTGGGTAAGTCTGATCGAATGAAATCCTACGTGGATGATACAGTTAAGTCCTACGTGGACAATACAATAAAATCCTACGTGGACAATACAGTAAAATCCTACGTGGATAGTACAATGGAATCCTACGTGTAAAATACAATAAATACATTAGATCAAAATAAGCAGCCTCTTATAAACAGAACACCCGTAGATCAGACCTCTAAACTTGAAAATCGACCCTCCGCAGTCAAAACAGATCAGATCTTAACTATTTCATCCGTAGAATATTCGCGAGATCAGCTTTTAATGAGACGCGATAACCTGGCGCATTTCTTATCAGTAGATTTTTAAGGAAGACCCCAATTTGTCGACAGTTAGTCGATTTTGGCATGATTGATATCGAGGAATTAAAGAAAGAACCCATAGGTGTTGGCGCGGTAACACAAACAAACCTATCGAATGGAAAGCTTATTTATTCACTATTTATAAAAGAAAGATCTGATGAAATAGCAACAGCTGCTACAATAGCCCAATGTCTAAATTCCCTACGCGCTGAAATCATTAAAGATAAAGTAATCTCTATGAGTATATCAAAATTCGGGGATGGTTTAGAACGGAACCATTGGCTACCTATAATGATCGCAATACGTTCCCAGTGGAAGGGTGGAAATCCTAAATTAACCATCTGTACAGATGAAGTAATTATTCCCCCTTCAGGCAATCGATTAAAAATAATTCAAGAAGCTCATGGTTCGGTTATAGGTGGCCATAAAGAAATGGGGAAAACTTATTACGGCGTTCGCGAAAGATATTTTTGGCAGGGAATAAAGGAGGACATTTCAGAATATGTTCGGACCTGTGAGGATTGTCAGCGAAAGAAATTAGTTCGCATAAAAACCAAACAACCCATGAGAATAACCACCACCCCCAATCAAGCGTTTGAAGTTTTGGAAATGAATATTGTAGGCTCCTTACATGTGACCTTGGCTGGAAATAAATATATCTTAACTTTACAATGTAACTTAACTAAGTATTCGGATGCGCTCCCTATTTCAGATATGACGGCCGAAATAGTAGCTACTGCGTTAGTACATGATTATATAACTAAGTTCGGCTGTCCAGTAGCGATTAAAACTGATCAGGGTAGCAATTTTTTAAGTAGCTTAATGCACTCCTTCCGCCCCCAGACCATGGAATCGTTAGAACGAAGCCATCACTCGTTAGTAGAATATTTAAAAATGTACACTGATAAAACCGACTGGGACACGTGGATCAAGATGGCTATGTTCTCCTATAACACATCGGTGCACTCCGCTCACGGTTTCACCCCCACGAACTGATATTCGGTCAAAAGGTGCGACTACCCTCCGAGTTCGAGACAAAAACTATCGAGAAAACGTACGAAATTTACTTGGACGAGTTAATATTTAAGCTTAACGATACGCAGAAAATGGCGAAAGAACGATTATTGGTAGCTAAGACACGATCTAAACGTTACTACGATCAAAAATTGAATGCTAAAGATTTTCAGATAGGCGAAGAAGTAGATTTATTAAAGAAACCTCAAGTAGGCAAGTCCGATGAAGAATACGCCGGCCGCTATACAATTTTAGAGCCTATAGGAGACAGGAATGCAAAACTCGATATAGGAAATGGTAGAACTAAAACAGTGCATTTCGATAAATTAAAACATGCGTGTTTGCGTCCAAATCAATGAAATTGTTTTATGAGTATTTTATATTTGATTATTATAATAAAGGAAATTGTTCCACACATTTTAAGGGTCATAGGAGAGATGACCAGGGCTGGCCTTAAAAGTTGAAATTCAGAATGTTTTCAAATAAACCCTTGTTTTATGCCCTGGAGATGGGAAACCGGAAGTACTCCTGATACATTATATCAGGATGGGTCCCGGCGAGCCATAGGAAGCATCTCACGGAAGGGAGCGATGGAAGGGGCTCCCTTCACTCTTAAAAAAAATTAAATTATTTACAAAGAAAACTGCGTTGCGTAATATCCTTCACCCTTAAAAATTAAAATTATTAATTGAAAACCTTACCCAAAAAGAATTTAAGTTATTTAAAACCGAAAGCGCGATATATTAGAATTTATTCACCCTTAGAAAATTAAATACTTCACCACTAAGAAATTAAATATTATTAATGATTCACCATTAAAAATAAAATTTATTAAATTAAATAAAACCAATAAATTCCCACTTTCTACTCCCTAAATTCGGTAAATCTAATAAACTTCCTTTTTTATTTACCAAACTCTTTTGTTAAAATTAACCTTTTAAAACTTTAAATTATAATCTTTAATTACAGATCCCCCCCCCCCTTTTTTTACAGATCCTTAATTATTATGCAAACCCTTAAAATTATACACGAATCGCAGCCCGTAATAAAATTCAACCCTTAAAACCCTGAAATCATTTAGAATTAAAGCCATGCCCTGATAAACGTGACGCTTAAACATAAATTATTAAAGGACTGCATGTATCTTCAATTACTCCGCTGAGAAGGGAGGGATTATTACGCCGCCCGCCCTCCTTTTGAAGGGTTCACATATTTGGTTCCCTTGAATTTTAATCCATATTTTTATCGTGGCATCACTAATTCCCATGCTATTTTCCCGTAATATCAGAGGAATTCGTTAGGAACGTGTGGGTGGCTCCATCTGTCTTTGGCAGTGCTGTACAAATGCGTGGCATCTCCAGATGGGCTCGATACTGAATAGGTACCGCCATCTGTCCTTACCTCTGGGTCCGAATTCATAGTCGTAAGTGAGACGTGAGTCGGACTCAGGTAAGGTTTGAAACCATGCTTTAGTATATCTATATGTGACGTCCCAAGTGATTTTACTCTATTGAGTTAACATTTCCCGGGCGCGTACAACCTCTGTATCCGCCGAGCGGCTTGCGTATACAGATTGATTGAGCGTGGCATAAAGAGGCAAAGAGGGTGGATAGGGGTTTGTCTTGACTCGAGAGTCTTATGACAGGAAAAATGTATTGTAATAAATATTTGATGACTTACTTTTCGGTAGAAGAGGGTTTTATTGATTCCTCAAATCGATGGTATACATTGTTATCTTTCTCTCTCCTTCTCTCCTTCTTTCGTTCTATCTTTCAATTTTACACTCTTTATAATGTTTCTACGATTTTGTTATTCACTTGTTACTCACAATATAACTTTATAATGTTCTTATATTTACTTTATTTATTCGCAATATAACTTTATAATGCTTTTTGTATTTGTTTCTATTTACCAACAATAGAACCTTACAATGCTTTTTATATTTACTTTATTTGTTCGCAATATAATCTTATAATGTTTTTATTATTTATTTCTATTTATTCGCGATATAGCTTTCTTTATAATTCTATGTTATAACTACCGATTTTGTTCTATGTAGAACTGGACTGCACTCTTAGCGGGCAAAACTTAAACTGAGGGCCGCTGCCCTTTACAATGAACTTTTCGGAGTTTCCCGGGCTCGTATCTACGAGCGTAATTATCTGGTCCGGTCTAATATTAATAACTCGACGCTGCCCGGATGGTCACACTATTTATTCAGGTGTGAAGTACCTGGGTCCCCACCTTATGCACCGATATCGATCTCCTATAGTTCGGAGCCCGATATCGATACACGTAGGGTCATAAATCACGGGCATGTTCGTTACCACGTTCATGCATTATCAGCGCTAGTTTTGGAGCTGATAACGCATCTCGCTTTTGTGCTCCGTGACGGCGGTCATCCAACATCTCAAGTTTTATGGCTTTGTTATTGTAATTGCCTCGATCTTTTTGGCAACCGCGACTCGTCACCCGGGAGGAATTTGCGTGATCTCATTATTTTCAATTCTCTTCCTTTTATTTAATAAATTAGTTGAACAGAGGAAAAAAAATGAGATAGGTCGTATCGTGACATATATATACCGTGCTTGAGACCCACTCAGCGTCTGTGAGTTTGGACCACGGTGCCGCATTCCGATCATGGGTTTAACGTCGAAGTGGTGGCTCCATCTTTCTGAGTCGTTCGATTATGTGCAACGAAGACTTCCTCCACTCTCAAGAATTACATCACTTCGCGCGCAAAACAAAAGAGAACGCAGCACATTCGACGATTGATTCTCATGCGGGCAGCATCTCCAAACGTGAGGAGTTAGAACAAGCGACCCTGAAAGATATATTAGTGACGAACCTGAGTTTTTGGGAACCTGGTAGGTGTGGAGGTTTTCCATTTTCATTTTCCTTTCCTTCTTCTTGTGTTATTATTATTATTTTTCTTTTTTCCCTCCCCCTTTTTCGTACCGTTTCCAATTGAATGGATCCCTTAGCTACGGAAGTGAAGGAAGAGGAGGAGGGGGTCATAGAGATCAAGGAGGAAGAGGTCGACGTGGGGGAGGAAGAGGAAGACCATAAAACCCTAAAGAAACTAAAAAGGCAGTTGGAGGGGACAATGACAAAGAGTGCCAGAAGTGATGCACTGCATGTTGGCCATTGCGAGGCCTACTATTATGTATCCCCTCAAGAGGATGATTGGCGTTGCATAAACTGTTTTGAGGATACCAGTTATGGATGGACCATTAAGCATACCCACGTGGTGGGATTACTGACGGTATTTAATGCACCCTCATGATGGTGAAATTTTAACCCTCACAGTATCTCTCCAGTGACTGCATGTACATTATGCAGTTACACTTTTATGATGCATCAAAAAGAAATAGAATCCGGAATAATCTTCGCATCAACATCTCTATGAAGCTTAGAATACCATGCATTTAATTTTCTTGTTTTCTTCTACATACCATGTTATCTAGAATATCTATTATCATGAATCTCATTTCGTATCACCCTTTGTATTTTTGTATTTTAATAAAGTAATGTTCTTCTAGATATTGTATTTTATTATGTGGTTGGGTTGCGAACAAATCTTAATGAGGTGTTGGTTGCCAGGATGGACCAGAGGGGTAATTTGTATAGCCCACTAGCAGACTGAGGCTTTAACAAGTAGAGGGACTGCATCGGTGTCTGTTCCTGGAGTCAATCCTGTGTTCACCCCTTTTTTATATTATCTTTAGGATATTTCGTTTTTCTGTTGACCTTGTTCATTTTATTGTGGGGTTTCCTTGAGCGGGTAAGTAGAGTATATTGTAGTGTTTATTGTGACGCCCAACTCGAAAGCAACCCGATATTTCGTTCCGGAAGTATACTGGTCATGGGTGACATTATATATGCTCAGTTTCCAGTAATTTTTCGTGTGTCCAGGCCTCTGTTGTATGAATTTCTTCTACGACGGATATATTCTGGAACCTATATTGCCAGGCAATATACCTATATAACTGGCATCTATATTGCCAATTCTGGGCACTTGCTATATCTGAGGAAGCAGAAGAAGCAGAAGGTTGTGTGATAGAGAGGCTTTATTAGCCTCTACAGCCAGATTTGTTTAAATGCGTTTGTTCATGTGTTATGCTTCTGCATGTAAATTTGGTTTTTCTCTTTGAATGATTGTCAGAATGTGGTTGTGTCAGTGTTTCTGCTCCCGTCTTTGGCTTTACTCTCCTTTATACCTTGCAGTTATAGTTGTAGATCCCTAAAATCCGTTTTAATGATTCACTGCAGTATTCCCTTCAAATACGTGTACCATTGTTTTGTTATGTCATCATCTATCCTATAAACTACCAGCATACATATGTGTTTTGCTTGGTATCGTTCAAACTTCAGAAGTCCAGAAATATATATTAAATGTTGATAAGACGCAAGGGTTCATCTTTTAGTAGACAGATTTAATCTTCCAGTACCTCAAGCAACGCTATTCTGTTCCTTTTTGCATTTACTTGCCTTCCTGTCAGAATCACCAGAGATTCCCCTTTCTGAAAATTAATGAGAAATTCCTCACAAAGTATCATGTCCTAAAGGGAGTAAAAGAAAATACTGATATCTACTTATCTAACAAATTAGTTGATGACTTGGCTAGGATCCTCTCCTGTCCTTCTGATTTTTGCTCCAGAAATAGAGATCTTGCAAACATTCTTGCCTTTGCTATGCTGAAAGTGCCCATTGTTTTGACAGCTGGTAGCCGACAACGAATGCTGAGCGGTCCCTCCGACCAGCACAGACCGTGGCTCCATCACTTGGACTCGGCGCAAAGGCGACGAGCAGCTCCATAAACATAAGCGCGCGATAATTTAAATTTCAATTAGTAAAAGCCCGAACCATCGGTTCGCGTTTTAAAAGAAGGGGGGAACGGTTATGAACTGCGTTCGCATGAACAGGTGGCGCAGTATTTAGGGTCCTTCTACAATAACCTTTGAGAATATAAGGAATTCATAACCGTATTCCCGTAAACAATAATTAAGTCAATTATTAACATTAACCCGATTAAAATAAAGACAAACGATAAAGAATTTATTAATTAATTAATTACCTTTACCAAATAATAATTGCGCCCGTATAATACAACTATTAATAGCAAAGTCAACGCGTTAACGAAAAAATTGAGATTAGAAATAACAATTAAACAAATGGTAGTAATCTGCGATTAAATTAATAGGTAATAATTACATCATCAATACTCGAGACGAACGTAATAATAATAACAATTAGGGAAAAGCTCACTCAGGTAGGGTAAAGCTCTGTTTTCAGGACCCCGTATAGATTTTATCATGGATGGAAATCAATAACGGCTACCCGACAAGAAGGAATGCAGCGACGGTTAGAAAAGCAGCATGAACATAAATAACTCCTCGAGGTCAATAATTCCGAGAAGGGCCATTAGCAAAGGGGCCTCTGGAATGCAAGACGGTTGAGCACGGCGAGGAACGAGCTATGAGTCACCAGCAGTAACCAACCCTAGCAATTCGGTTTCGAGGACAACAGTGGACAACGTTGCATCAGCCTGTGGGTCATGACGCAACCAAATCAAGAGGCTACGTGGCAAACGGGCCTTCAGAGAGGAGCGGCCAATCAGAGATCAGTACCCCCTCCGCCATCAACCGTCATTCTTCGCTCGGCACTCTCGACCCTATTTTCAGGTCTGAGATCCCTCCACCGCCGCCATCTCTACTTCAGAGTGGCGGAGGCCTCTAAGACAACTTGGCATCCTATAGCCTCTACACCATACTATCCCCACTACCAACCTGGGGCTACTACGTTACAGAGCGCAACGGTCTCCGGAGAAGAACCAATCATGAGACAGGCACAAGCGCCGCAAGTCGAGCGGGGATTTTCGGTCAGCATCTGAGCATCCACAGGTGTTTCCCCACCACGAAGCTCGCCCGTGATTGAGAGAAGAAAGGGAAGCTCTCGGCCCTTCTAGGCACCTATAGTCCTCGAAACCGACTTTAAGAGGATTCAGCTTTTCGCCACCAAAGAAACTGGCTTCTCCCATACCCTCTCGTCAACGGCTCAGTGTCCGCGTCAAGGGTATAAAGAAGAGCCCCGGGCCGCCAGAGTCAGTCGCTACCGAGCACATGAGACGCTTCGTAGCTTTAGACCTGGGTCGTTACCAACTAGCTTGGTACTCCGCTGCACTTGTGCATGTTGCGCCCAGAAGCTCTAACCATCGGTTTGCCAACTAGTCTGGTCCTTGTCACCGTGTACGTTGCGCCGTTGAGCTTTTAGTCGAAAGTTATCAAGTACTCTTAAAGCTTTGTAACAGTATTGCATCAGTGCACAAAATCTGGCTCCATTTTATTGTCAGATTGAGTTTATATAGAGTCACGAACACGTTAAACGAACTAATGTTAATTGTTAACGTCATTAATTTCAGTTACAATTTATTTCAATAAATTGCATCATTAACTTTAATCTTCTCGTGAGTGTTTATTTCAACTTTCCCGCAACTCTATGCGCTTTAACGCTTAATTGAGCAACGTTCCCAAATTCTAATTGGTCAACCCGGCGACCATTGCAGAAGCGCCTTTCTGCTCTCAGACCCCGACTCGGGTCGTAATACTTCCTTATCTAACTCTGGAGAAACAAACTCTATGTCAGCATAAGTATACATACATACATTTATACATACATACATAGGTGGCGTTTCATACAAATATATATATATGGATCGCGTGCACTTTCTACTGCTGCTCTCAAGGCGAATAGCCCTAGTGAGTACTTACAAGGAAAGGATACTTGGTGCCCGCCTCCGATTTTTAATGAAACTTCGCATATGAGTAGAGTGTCAAAAAATATTCGACCCATATTTTTTTTATCTGCGGAAAAACATATCTAAGGGGTGAAAACCGCCCTTAAAGTTCACCCCCAAAAACCGGTTTTTTTTTAATATCTCAAGATGGAATGGGAATTTTTTAATGAAACCAACACCTATTTGTTTCTTATGAAAAGTCGAGTTTTTCGACACAGTTTTAAAGCTGGGGGGCATCCCCTATTTTTTATAAGAGTAAATATGATATTTTCCCTTGTATTTTTAATATAAAAATGTTTTAGTGAGCTAAATTTGATTGAAAATTGCCATGTTATAAAGAAAATTGAAAATTATAGTAGACCTGTTTCGAGATTTAAAAATAAAAACACGTTGACGGGGTGAATTACCCCTAATTTAATTAATTACCTTTTTGGTAGTGTCTGCCTCCGATTTTCATGAAACTTTGCAACTGGTTAGAGTATCGAAAAATATTTGACACGTATTTTTTTTTATCTGTGGAGAAAGACATCTGGGGGTGAAAACCACCCTTAAAGTTCACCCACAAAATTTTTTTTTTAATATCTCGAGATGGAATCAGAATTTTTTAATGAAACCAACACCTATTTGTTTCTTACAAAAAGACGAGTATTTGGACACAATTTTAATGATAATGGGTGGCACCCCCTATTTTTATGGGGGTAAATATAATTTTTTTCACACTGTTTTTGAAATAACAAAGTTTTGACGAGCCATATTTGGTAAAAAAATGCCATGTTGTAAAGAAAATTAGAAATTATAGTTGACCTGTTTCGGTCAAAATTTCGGGAGGTTGACCTGTTTCGGGAGGTTTAAAAATACACATAGAAGGGGTGAGCTACCCCTATTTAGTTACTTATCTTTTAGTGATTAAAAAAATTAATCACAACATACCTTTGGATTTTTAATTTTGTAAAGCTTATTTTGACTCATATTTACTATTAAAAGTTAAAAAAATAAAAAATATTTTAATTTTAGTGGGAGTGGCTACCCCTATTAACATTATTATTACTAGATTATGAGCGAAAACTCTTTTTCATTTTTATTAATTTGTACAATGTGATGATTTGTCAATGTAACATATATAAATATTACAGAAATTGGTGAATTTGCAAATTTTATTCAATATACGTTTGACAATAATGATAATCTGTGAAAAAATGTTTAAAACATAATAGCTTTTTACACCATGTACATCGTATGACTGCAATTCCTCCACATATGTCGCAAATTGGTTTCTCTTGAGTATGGAAACAGAAATCTACTGGATTTTGATGTCTTGGAAGTTTTTTCGTTAGGTATCCACTTTTAGACCAGGCATATTTAAAAACATTTTGAAATCTTAGTGAAGAAAATTGATTATGGGTTAGTGATTGTAGTTTGATTATATTATTTCTCTCGTGTAATTTAGCATCATAATTCATAAGAAGAGTTATGTCTGACAATTTTCTTATAAAGTTTTTCCATAATCGAAAACCATATACATCAAGAGGCTGTATCTGACCAGTTGTGCCTTTTGGTATCGTTTTCAATATAAGATTTGACTCTTTCGGTAAAGCTTCTTTTAGAGCATTTTCACATTGTCCACTCCATGAATCTAATAGCAGTATAGGTGAATTCCCACTGTGAATCAAAAATACATTTTGAATCCAAATTTGAAATAGTTCCTTGGATAATTTACCGGACGCTGATGCTTCTACGTATATATTTTCTGGCTTGAATAAAGTTTTCATTACTTTAGGTCCAAATTGCCCATGAACCTCTTTCAAAACTATAAATAACGGGGACATAAGCTGTCCCTCTGCTGATATTGTTGGTTGAATAATATAACTATGTGTTGTAGAAGATACCGACTGAACGATGTTTCTAATCCCTTCATAACAAAGAGTGCGACCACTATGTATCTCTAAATTGAACCCACTTTGATCAGAATTGTAAACGTTTTGAGCACCATGTACTTTAATGAGATTTTTGACATCGTTAACAAAATTTTCTTTGTGTTATTCTACTTCTATTGCCTTCTGTGTAGATGACATAGTAATAAATTTTGTTATTTTACGTGAAACAATGTGATGTTCTTTTTGAATATTTGTATCCATCTATGTGAAGCTTTAAACCACGGAATATTTAGTTCTGCTTTCTTTACAGGAGCCCATCTTTTTATATCAATATCATGCAGAGTCATTTTTGATATTATCGCTTCTTTAACTTTTTGAAGTACATAAGTTGTTATTCCATATAGAATAGTTTTTCTGGTACCCCCTGCTTCAATTTGTGATTTCCACCATCACAATTGACGATCGGAAGTAACTTTTCTATACTTCGATTGTACACTTGTCAAGGATAATGGCTTTCTTTTTCCACTTTGCCAATACTGCACTGCCTGTTTCTTATATTCAAAGTCTACATCTTCTTCATTCGGTAAACAAGCAGGAACCTCTGCATAATATTTATTTAATTCATCCTCTTCTTCAATATCTTCTGGAAGTGTATCACTGTAGACATCCTCGAAAAGTAAAGTATATTCTTCTTCTGTATGTAAATTGTAATTTACACTCTCCTTTATTATATTTTCTATTACATGATATAAAGTTATCTCTTGTTCGTTAGCTTGTGATTCTTCAATTTTAACATTGTTAGGATTAAAGATTATAGTTAATAAAGATATTACAAGCAGTGGATTAAAAGCCATTTTTTAATTTTATTTGAGGCAATGACGTTCAAGCAACACCCGTAGATTACTTATTCTATAATTATTATTTTACTTAAAATAACTTTATTTTATTTTCATGAACGTCAATTGAACTTTTATTTCAGATATTTCATAATTTTATCCCCTTTATTAAAATTGGTGGCTATGTTATTTCACGTTTTATTCGCAATCGGATTGATCGGCAGCGTTGCCATGCTGTAGCTATGTGCATGGCAACGTAATGTTGTTTGTTTATATTTTTCTTATAAGGTTATTTTCCCATTTTTGAATATTGTATTCAAAGCATAGTTCATCTCCGCGCGCACAGCGCGCGTTTGATCTAGTCTTCTTTTTAAAATAAAGTTAGGTTTCACTGAAATAAAAATATTATAATTACTACAATATTATGTGACACACACAAATAATTTAATTTATTTTATTTGTTTATTATATGATAGAGAGAATCGTGCCAGTTTAATATAATAAATACATAAAATAATGAAATTGAATATATGTATTTACATTCAAGCGCGCTCACGCACTCACACGTTTACACACGCACGTTCATACGATTTCATGAATTTTATTTATTAATTGTATTAAATGGGCAAGATACTTATTACAATAAAATATTATACTAATTTTATTTAAAACAGTTATTGAGGGCATGTCGAATAAGAATAAGAAATTTTACTGACCACCACGTGTTTTAATTAAAAAATTAATTTGTAAACATTCTTTTGATATAATCTCGACGTCAGGCCTTCGATTTGTGCGGAGATAATTTTCAGAAATTTTGTGGATCATTTTTGTTATAGTATCTGTGAGATATTTGGGTTGTGAAAATCTGACGACTTTCTTAGATAATTGTAATTATTTAACATACACTCAATAAAAGGCAAAAGAAAAATCTATTAATATACGAGGGGTGTTCAAAAAGTAAGTTTCCCTGCTCCGGGAAAAAAGCAAAACACAATTTTTAGGTTAAAGTAACATATGTATTTATTGTTTGACTTATAAACTATTTTTCTACATAGTCCCCTTGGACTTGAATACATTTTTTATATCTGTTCTCAAGCTTTGACAAACCTTGTTTATAAAAATCCGTGCCCTGTTATTTAAAGAATAATTTAACGATGTCTTTCACTTCATCATTTGAATTGAAGTGATGGCCACCCAAACTTTCCTTTAATTTAGGAAAAAGAAAAAAGTCACTTGGTGCGAGATCTGGAGAGTAGGGTGGGTGATCAAAAATTTCCCATTTGAATTTTTCCAGTAAGTTTTGTGTTTTTTTTGCTGAATGAGGCCGTGCATTGTCGTGAAAAAGCAACACTTTTCTCGATAATTTTCCAGGACGCTTTCGTTTAACGGCACTTTTAAGTTTATTTAGCACTTCACAGTAACGATCTGCATTTATCGTGGTACCGGATTCAAGAAAATCAATCAACAGAACACCTTCGTTGTTCCAAAAAACTGTGGCCATAACCTTACCAGCAGAATACTGGATTTTTGCTTTTTTTGGAGCACTCTCTTCTGATTTCTTCCAAACCATACTTTGTCGCTTCATTTCAGGGTTTGTGTGGTGAACCCACGTTCCATCCCCTGTCACAATGCGTGAGTAAACATTTTCGCCTTCATCTTCAAGCATGTCAAGAAATTTTCCTGCAGACTGAAGTCTTTTTTGTTTGTGATCATCTGAAAGCAGGCGTTGGACCCACCTCGCACAAACTTTACGGTAACCAAGATGATCTGTTATGATTGTGTGGATTGAAGTTCGACAAATATCGATTTCAGGAGGCATTGAGTCCAAAATTCTGTCAATTGTAAAGCGCCTATCCGCCAAAATCATTTTTTCGACTGCTGCGACTGTGTCATCTGTAATGGCGGTTTTTGGCCTGCCTGCACGCTGCTCATCATGAACTTCTCCGCGTCCCTCGAGAAAATATGTACGCCACCGACGCACCATTTGCACACTCATGCATTTGTCACCATAAATATGCACTAATTCAGTGTGAATTTCGTTGCCATTAAGTCCTTTTGCAGTTAAAAAGCGAATAACTGCACGCAACTCACAGGTGGACACGTTTTTCACAGGTAGCTCCATGGTTTCCGAGCCGGTACTGATGAAAAAAATTTTTTGGGCAGCTAAGACCGGTTCCGCTCTTATCGGTATATCCTAAACTAAAACTATGTTCGGTCCCAGCTCGCTAGATGGCGCTGGGGCAAAACGGCAGACTAGGGAAACTTACTTTTTGAACACCCCTCGTATCATGATATGATATTTATGTATACAATAAATATTATAAATTCTATTAACTCTAGAAAAAAAATGAAAACAAGTCGATGTTTTTTTACAAATATTCTTCTTATCATGGTTATATTAATAAATTGAACATTATTAGAATCATTATTTTATTTTACGTTTTTTTAATAATCCTATTTACATTATATCACTTCTTTTAATCAAACTTACTATTTGACTTTAGATATCATTTTAATATTTAAACTATTTTATTTTTTTCAAGAAAGTTCTTATTTCTTTAAACGTTTCGCCCATATGACTAAAAATAAAATAGCAATACTTAGAAGCTCTTCTCAATAATATATTTTCTTTATCCTCAAAGCGTAATTTAAAATTTTTTTTTTAAGAGTATATAATAAAATGTATAATTATATCAATTTAAACAATTGTATAAACACCAACAATATGTAATCAGTTTAGTAACTAGCGTGTAGTCAATACAAAGAAACACTACAAACTGACCACAGTCGAATAAAAATATCTCTTGTTTACTCGAGAATTATCTCGTATTTAAAGTTTATTTTTAACTTACCAATATTTTTATAAATGTCGTCGCGAAAAAAATATTCGTAGAAGCATGATGACATTGAAAATTGAATGTAAATTTAATATAATTATAATTATATTGCATATTACGGTAAGAATGAAACCTTCGTTGATAAAAAAAACTTAAATTTGTATGACATCAACAATACAAGTATCAATACGGGAAATGAAATATTATCCTAATATAATGTAAAAAAAGATGAATTTTTAATAGAATTTAACCCAGAAAAATTCTTTGTTTATAAATAATTTCATCATTAATTTTATAAACAAAAAAATAATAATCGATACAAATTTTCTTGCAAATTTTCATTTAATGTATTAAATTTTAGTAGTCAATTTTAGTATTTCACGTAAAATATGATTTGAAATAAGCATCTCAAAATTAAAAATCAAAAAGAATGTGATCAATTTTTTTTAATCACTAAAAGATAAATAACTAAAGTACGGGTAGCTCACCCCTTCTATGTGTTTTTTTTAAACCTCGAAACAGATCAACTATAATTTTTAATTTTCTTTACAACATGGCATTCTTTAATCAAATATGGCTCGTCAAAATTTTGTTATTTTAAAAACAGGGTGAAAAAAATTATATTTACCCCCATAAAAATAGGGGGTGCAGCCCCTTATCATTAAAACTGTGTCCAAATACTCGTCTTTTTATAAGAAACAAATAGGTATTGGTTTCATTAAAAAATTCCGATTCCATCTCGAGATAGTAAAAAAGAACGGGTTTTGGGGGTGAACTTTAAGGGTGGTTTTGACCCCTAGACGTCTTTCTCCACAGATAAAAAAAATCACATGTCAAATATTTCTCGATACTCTAACCAATTGCAAAGTTTCATGAAAATCGGTGGCAGACACTAACAAAAAAGTGATTAATTAAACTAGGGGTAATTCACCCCGTCAACACCGTGTTTTTATTTTTAAATCTCGAAACAGGTCAACTATAATTTTCAATTTTCTTTATAGCATGGTAATTTTCAATCAAATTTAGCTCATTAAAACATTTTTATATCAAAAATACAAGGGAAGATGTCATATTTACCCTTATAAGAAATAGGGGATGCAACCCCCATCATTAAAACTGTGCCAAAGAACTCGACTTTTCATAAGAAACAAATAGGTCTTGGTTTCATTAAAAAATTTCGATTCCATCTTGAGATATTAAAAAAAAAACGGGTTTTGGGGGTGAACTTTAAGGGCGGTTTTCACCCCTTAGATGTTTTTCCGCAGATAAAAAAAATACGTGTCGAATATTCTTTGACACTCTACTCATATGCGAAGTTTCATGAAAATCGGAGGCGGACACCAAGTATCCTTTCCTTGTTAGTGCAGCGTGCTGGGTGCACGCGTGTGTCCATGGTGTGTGATGTCAACAATCGCAGCGTATGGCTCCCGGCGTCCCCAGCGATGACAGCGGCTGCTGTAGTACGTCGCCCTCGTGAATGTCATCCCTTTCATCGTGTTCGCCGGTTGATGATAATTCGTCGCAGACAGGAAGGCAGTGTGTCAACGGCGAGAGCAGATTTAGTAAGTCCTTTCTCGTTCCTAACCTTTCTGATGGGTAAGCTGATGGTACTTTCTGTTGTTGCGGGTATATATGTGTTAGCGAGAGGAGTGTAAACGACGAGCACTGATAGAAACTGTTTCTTGGGTGTGGAAGAAATGTTGCCTGGGTCATTTATTTATTAATTATATGTGGTTTTTAGGTGCTCAACTTTTCTTGTTTGCCTCTCATACTAGTGACTATGTGTACAGATAATCTGCTGCTTATGTCTTCTGCGACTCCCAGGCTGGAGCTGTTCCAGCAGTGAAACAACGGTTGAAGGTTTCCACCAATCCTTCCCCTCTAGTTGTTACAAGTAGCTGGTACAGCGAGTGAACAATAACCATTGCTGCAGACTTTTGTTTTGTATGGTAATGTTATTTTTGTGTCATCTATTTATTAGTCATATGTGGTTTCTAGATGCTCAACTCTCCTCGCTTGTCCCCCAGAATAGGGACTGATCTGCTGTTCATGTTCTTTGTTGATCCCTAGGCTGAGGTAGTCCTTGACTTTGAGATACAATTGACGGTCAGTACTTTTCTCCCAGGTGGTATGGTTACTGAAGTAGTGGATCGCTATTAGATGATTCTCAGCACACTGGCATCTATGGAGTAGTTAGTCCAAGCAATCTGTCACGGCCTAATGTTAAATTTACAGAAATTCCATCCCGGATAAAAAAAATATGGCTGTATAGGAAATTAAATTCTGAATAACTTTTCTGTTTCATAGAACTGCAGCCGAAGTGGCGAACTTGGTCAAAAAAATTCGTAACTTGAAAAAAACGGTTTTTCGCCAATACAAAAAAAAAACTATAACTCGGATCAAAAAAAGTTAAATGAGGAAGTTGTAGGTATCAAAAAGATCTATCGATTCTTGTAAATACATGTATCGATTTTTGTTACTTTTCGAGATATATCGAAAAAACCTCTAAAAATCGGGTTCTCTAGTACTCGGTCAATTTTATGCCTGGATACTTTATATTTACTGTAAGTATAGCTCATGGCAAGACAAAAAAGCACGTTTTTGAAATATTTAAAAATATTCATTATTTTTCGAGATATATCGATTTTCGAGAAAAAGGCACTCTCCAAAATTGGCTATTTCTCGTCGACGGATGGTCGTACAGTAACGATCGAGCACTTTTATTTTTCTAGATGAGTTGTTCTATCATGTTATTATACAATTATAACGAATTTTTCAATTTTAATGCTCAAAAAATCACTTTGAAAAAGTATCCTCTTTTTTGGACGTGTTTTTTTCGTATAGCTTTTTCAATTTTTATTTTATAGTAATAGCTATTATGGCAATCGATTACTGACATTTTTTCACGTATTATAAAAAAAAAGTTTCTACGACCTTCTGGAGCCGAGGTAACGTTTTTATTTTAAAAAAATCTAGAGGACGCAATTAACATGTTACAGCGATGGGGTTTATGGGAGGTTACTATCGAATACCTATCTTTTCAATAAAAAAATACTAGGATATGGTTTATTGATTGCTAGTATTAATAATTAAGTGATAAAGTCAAGTGCGCGGGCGCTTCGTCCGTCAGCTGTGGAGGGCGGCGGAGTGGGCGCTCGCAAAGCTGATTTTGTAAATTCAAAATCGACCGTGCTTAGAAAATCTTCATTATCTCGGCTTCTAAATGACGCACAAAAATCCCTTGTACTTAATCTGGGGTAGCTCGGCGAGATGAACACGAATATCACGATTTCGTTCGCCTTAAGGACGATAGCTCATTGCAATCGTAGCCAAAAGTACGCAGAGTCGAACGCCGTACGCCTAGCGCTCTCTCGGCTCTCCCCACTCTCAAAATTTCACGCGAGACTGTACACGTACACATGGCGCCGCTTCATCGGTGTGTACATTCACAACGAAGCGCTCCGCTGTGTAGACACACGCGTAGTGCGCGGGCACGCCATTGGTTTGTTTACACGCACACAAGGACACGCGCGGCAGAAGTTACCTACTTTAAACAACTGTATCTCGAAAACGGTGATGCTAGGCTTTCTGGATTTTGGAGAGCTTATTTAAAATATCATCATTAGTAAAATATCTCTTTTTCGTTCAATTCTATAGAAAACTTTTGGCGTTATTAATGAAAACGTTAATTTTTTCACGACTTTTTCATAAGACACCGTATTAAATTGTCTAACTTTGATAGCTTATATCTCATGAACGGTGTTGCTAGGCTTTCTGAAGTTTGCAGATGTTGCACATAATAACAATAAGAATCTACCCTGCAAGTTTCATAAGATTCTATAGAAACTCATTTTGTGAGCAAGCGTCCTTAAGAGCAAAATTATTCCGGAATTTTTTTATTTTCGTTAAGTTATAATTCTTGTTGTACTATTTTCGTTATTTTAATAAATGTTTATTATTTCAACAGTATTTTGCTTATAAGACTTTAACTTTTCTACTACAAAATTATTTTTATTATCTCAGTAATTAATTATTTACGAGACGAAATTAAACAAATTAATAATAACGTAAATTTGAAAATTGTGTGTGTGTGTATTTGTGCGCGCGCGCGCGCAAATACATACATATATTTCAAATGGATTTGTCATCTGTTTTTGAAAAAAGGAAAGAGGCGAGACGTAGCTTGATGGTACTCTAATAACAGTTTTAAAAATTTAGAATTATCAAAGTATGTAGCCTTCTTACACGCCGTATCGGGTTGTGACACAGTCTCTTCATTTTACAAACAAGGAAAAATCAAATTAGTAAAAGTATTTAATTCTAATCATGCTTACCTTCAATTACTAGATGTTTTCTATAAAAAAAATGCTCCACGTGATGAAATTGCTAAGAATATGTATAAAATAATTTCTCTTTATATAGCAATAAAATTAATGTAAAGCTTAACGAACATCGCTATGAGCATTTCAAACGATCTACGTCTCAAGCTTCATTTAAATTAGAAAATCTTCCCCCTACTGAAGGAGCTGCCAAACAACATGCCTACAGAGTTTATTGGCAATTACAGCAATGGTTGGGCAATGAAAACGATGTAACTCTGTGGGGGTGGAAAATTACAGAGAATATGATAATGCCAGTTTACAGTGAAGAATCGTTGATACCCGACGAAATAATCAAAACAATATCATGTAGCTGCGCAAGTGGTTGTAAAACAAATGCATGTCGTTGTAGAAAAAATTTCCTTAAATGTACAAGTGTTTGCTCACATTGTGACGCAACACAATGTGAAAATTTCGAAACTGCTCCCAACATCGAAATAGACGAGGACTCTAATAATGCCTTCGAAAAGCTTCTTGACCTAAATATGGAAGAAGAGGGACAAGAAAATGAGGAAGATAATAATCCAACAAAGAGGAGAAAAGTTTTGTGAACATAAGATATTTATAGAAGACTATTTTACAAATAATTATGTAATAACTGATAAGAATTTTTCCATCGGTCTTACAGTCTTCAAATTAAATTAAAATAATTAATATTTATGGCAGTTAGATTGCCCTTGTTTATAATCACCCCCGCCAATTATTTTTAAAAGATATGTTGATGACATTTTTGCAGTTGTACCTGAATGTTTTGTGGACGAAATGGTGGATGTGTTTAATTCTATCCATGATAGAGTTAAATTCACAAAAGAAGTTGAGAAAGATAATCAATTGAGTTTTTTAGATCTTAGAGTCATTAGAGTTAATAATAATAGAGTGAAATTAGATTGGTATAGAAAACCTACATGGTCAGGTAGATTTTTAAATTTTGATTCTCACCACCAATTCGGAAACAAGACAGGTGCGATCAAGGGTGTCATTGACAGAGCGATTAAATTATCACATAAAGATTTTAGGAAAAAGAATTTAAATTTAGTTAGAGAAACATTTATTAAGAATAGTTATCCGGTAAAATTTATTGATAAAATTATTGATGAGAGTGTGGGAAATTTATAATGGTGGATTGAAGCAGCGGGTAGATAATCAAACAAGGAATAGAAATGGAAAGAAAGCATATTTTAGTTTACCATAGGTTTGTCGGAAAGGATTAGAAGGGTTTTTAGTAAACATAATATTCAAGTTTTCTTTAGAAACGATAATAATTTAGAAAGGTTATTTAGTAATTGTAAAGACAACCCGCGTAAAAATTGAAACAATTGGCGACATATGGCAACTATATTGCATATTTGCATTAGCGCTATATTAGAAATATAGTGCATCAATAAGTTTGCAATATAGTGGCAATGTTTCTGCAAATGCACATAACCCAATCCCTCACTGTTATATTGCAAATATATTGCAAATTTTATCATTAGCAATACTTTTCAAGTATATTGCCAATATATTGCAAATTTTAAATATTTAAAATATTTCTTATGCATTATATTACTCATTATTTTGATTGTAAATGTAAAATTCTATATATTCTCCGCGGAATCCCACATGTTGACTTAGATAAATTGATATATTCATTTTACTTAATAATTTATACGTAGACTAATTAACGTTCATATTGTATATATATTTAAATTTATATGTTTCTTTTACAACTAGCCCGTTTCCTTATAAATTATGTTTTATCTGAGGAAATTGTATTGTAATTATTATTTTCAGGTAAGAATATGAACTACTCATTATTATTATAATTTTTATTTTATTTTATTAACATAAACGCACTTTAATCCATGAATAATAAGGGATTCATCATTATCAAAATACATATAAAGATATTTACTCAAATTCTATATTATTTACAGGTTCACATACGAAATCCTTTCCATTATCCATTTTTATATGTACACATACATCTTTCAAATTTTTTACATCAACCATTGTAACTGAATCGCATAATTCTGAACATTCGTGAATATATTTTAATATACCTCCTGGTATATTTACAAAAAAAGGATTTATCGTACTAAATGTTTGAATGCAAGCATAGTTTGTCCCAAGACATTCGCAAAGTTTACTGCATGTACAATGTGTAACGCGTAAGTAATCTTTAATTTTACCAATATTTACATTTGATTCATTCGTAAATGTTACAGAATAAGATACATTTTTTTTATCTACTTGACCTGATTCTGAAGTATACAGTATTCTATTTTTATAAAGCTTTTTAAACGTGAATAAATTAGTTCCTGGTAATTTATTTTTAATTATAACTTTTTCACAATCCGTCGATTTGATTTTTCTTGCAGTCCCAACTACATATACGTTATTTTCAATTTTTGAAAGCTTCAACCTTGTTTGAGGTGATGATAGTTTTTTACAAAAATCGTACACATCACTATTTTCTTGAATCCAATCATATTTTAGAGTGTGTACTTTGATATGCATATTTAAATTAAACATGATTTGTAACTCCGGTTTCTTACTACCGTGGACCATAGCTTTCATTTTTCCATTTATATCTTCTAAGGGGAAGCAAGAAGTCGTCCATAATGGGCCTAAACGATGTACTATCTCTGGTAGGTAGGTGCCTAAGGTTGTGTACATTGCATATCACATGTTTAGCGCCATATAAATCTTTAAATCGATTTAAAAATTCGAATATTAAATCATCGGCAAGTTGAATCATTTCATTCGAAATTTCTTCTTGAAATAACAAATACATAGCTTGCACTAGATATTTATAATGATTTAAATAATCTTCTGGTAGTATGCCATCTAACGTTGGTAAAGAATAATAAAAAAAAACAATTTTTCAACTCGGAAGCTTTCCAGAATGCAAAGTGAGATTTGATTGACCTCGGATTACGTGCAATATAGGATGGCGGTTTTATAGCGCACAATTTAACATCAATTACTTCGATGAGATCTGATAGATTAAAATCTTCGCTACCATATTTTGTATCGAACCATAGCTCGCCTAATTTTTTAACAATGCCTTCAAAAATACAATGCATAGCATCACTGCAATAGAAGTAATATATTTCGGGCAAAATTTTGACATTATTGATGGGCCTTTTACTCCGCAAACAGGCTTTCCGAGATCAAGGGCTTGTACCGAACACTTCATAACATCTTCTTCCGTACGTAAAATTACATTTTCTATAAAAGGGTATGTCCGAGTTCTATCTACTGTCAAACCTTCTCGAACACATACTTGGCAACCAAACCGACCATTATATTGGTTCATGGATAAAAACAGTGCTTTCGCCGGAAGATCAGCTGTTCCACATAAAATTAGGCCTCGTACAGTGATACTCGTACCAATATCTTTAACATAAAATTCAACGCCTTTGTATAAGTCTCGTAGTGCGTTTTTCAATGGACTGAGAAATAAATTTGCGACAGGTTTTTTATCTCCAAACCATAAAGCGACTAATAAAATATTTTCAAGTTTGTACCTTTCTTCATATGGTAATTCGAGTATAATTAAAAAAAAAACCCAAACGTTAAATTTAGATGATTTAAAAATTTTGATACCATCCGTGTACCACATAAAAGATATATTATTTGGATTTGATAAAACGTTATTTTGTTTTAAAAAGTTTTGATATATTGAGCCATCGTAAATATCTCTTTTTAAACATATGTTTCCATTGCTCAAATTTTTATCTGTGTGATTTAACTTATTATGAAAGCCAGGACGTTGATATAGCGATTGTAATTGGCCTTTCAGAGAACCTTCAATGAAATAACTTTCTTTTTCATTATCACACTCACAACATAATATAGTGTCGTCCGTAATTTCTTCGATATAGACTGATTCGTCATTATTTATATTATGATCAGTATTTTCTGTTGTGGAAGTGCAATTTGAACAGTAAAAATGGTTTTTAAGTATTGGATCATCATCATCATCATTCAAATACTTTTTAAGTTTATAGTAACTTGTAGGACATATGTTAGGTTTCGGGAGAACATTGGCAAATAGTTGCAATGTAAGACAGATGTGCTTATCTGGCTGCTTCGTACTCGATTTCAAAAGGCCAACGCAGAGGTGAATGATTGCGTTCAAATGCAGGTTCATCCACCTCGCTAACGCTGCAACTGCAGTTTGCATCACTCCAATTTTTTGAACCATTGTCGTCATCATTATATTCTGTATGAAATAGATACAAAATTCATAAATATATTGAATAACTTTAACAGTTACGATGCGATAGGATCGTGGATGATGTAGGTTAGAATTTTAAAAACGTGTGCGCACTCTTTACGAGCGCGTGGAAGGGCGAATGGAAATAGGGCGTAAGAATTTTTGTGCGTATGTAAGAGCTGAAAGAGAGAGAGAGGGAGAGAGAGAGAGAGAGAGAGAGAGAGAGAGAGAGAGAGAAGAGCGTAGCGAGTAAGCTGTAGACATAGTGCGAGAGCGTCTGAGTATAATTTTGAGGCAAGAGTGGCTGTGAGTCGAGAAGAAAGGCGGTTGACTGAGCGGCGCCGAGGGCAGCTACGAGCAGTCTCGCCGTCGACGTGGTGATGAAGTTCATGCGGGAAGTCGTGCGTGTGTACGTGGTGAGAGCTTGGTGAGCGTGTCCGGTGTAGCGCCAAAAGGAAGCGTAGTGATACCTTCCTTTCTCAGCGGGGAAAGGGTCCCGTAAACATCGGCCCTCGTGGTGCGTAGGCTGCGGAAAAGCGCGACGCAGTCGAGAGTGAGGTTATGCGCGGGTCATCGCCGGAGAGCTGCTAGTGATGCCGTTCGTCCCCAGCGGGGGACGGACTTACGCGAATGCGGAGATTGTGTGAAGAGAACCGCATAGATAAGAGTGAAATATGCCGATGATCGAGAAAGAGGGTCGCGAGTAAGGTCATAGTCAAGCATGGGGGGTGGTGACGTGCGGAGTATCCACGCCTGGTGCCCCTTACAAATTCGGCGAGAAAAGCCATTGGGAGATTAGATGCGTGCGCCGATTTATGCAATTGTCCGAGAGTGTAGCGCAAAAATACCGGGTCGCACGATCGAAGGGTTAATGCCCGTAAAATATAAACATGAATTCAATTTTGTTATAACATTACCATATGTAGGTTGCGTTTTGTCTAATACAACTTTTTGCACTCCTTCCAAGACATTATACAAGTCGTAACTATAGGGTTCGGGGGCTTCATATGAATCCAAGCTGTACTGTCTATTCAAGTTATAATTACTGTTCGTTGGTTTTACCTAAAATATATACATAAATCACGTATTCAATATACAATACAAATACAAGCAGTTTTTACGGATACACATTTTTAAATTACTTACATTTAATTGGTTATCCTCCTCGTCTTCGTAATCAAGCGGTGTTTCATCAAGAAGTGTCGCTAAATTTTCAGTAAACAAGTTTTTTTTCGTACGTTTTTGCACATAATCACTATATTCTGCAAAATGTAGCGGTCTTTTAGACATTTTTATTTTGATGCGCGAGCGTGTCGTTAATCTTTAAATTCGAATTCTATCGATATAACAGACGTCATGTTGTCTTTTTTTTTTTTTTTAACCAACATCAGGTTATAAACAATATACATAGTTACAGAGGTTATTTTTCTGCGTCTGAAAGTTTGAGGAATTGGTTCCGAATAATTAATAATGTACGTCTTAGTTTCTTTTGTTAAATCAAAAACGAGAAGTATTTTAACCGAAGAAGACTTATATCCAAATGTAGAGGAGGGACAAACAACTTTGGCGAAATATCACAACAGTAAAAGATATAAAGTAAAGATCATCAAGAAGAGCCGTATGTTTTCATTATATTTTTTTTGTTTTTATTAAAGCTTTTGCATTGCTAATTTTAAGTAATAACACATCAAATTTCGTTACGTTTAATGCTTTTAAGAGGTCAATATATAATACGCACAATAAATTTAAATACAATAATAAATTAGAATCATTCGGCTGTATTCTGTGTTATTTATCCTCGCTGGTTCACACTCCTCTTTCAATTCTAAAATATTCGTACATTTGCCGTGTTATTTACAATTTATTTCAATTTATTTACAATTTATATTCAATTATATACAATTTATATACAATTTATATACAATTTATTTACAATTTATATTCAAAATAAAAATTTATTAAATAATTTTCAGATGATATAAAATATTTAGAAAGTCTACATGTAAGTAGCGAAGGAGAGATTCTAGCAAAAAGTAAAAAGGTTATGAAAAATGCTGTGACAAAGAAATTGCAATTGAAAGGCAAGAAAAGAGCAAACAATAAAAAACAAACAGAATATTCGTACAAAGCGAATATGAAACTTTTTAATTCCCGTTCAGTTTTCATATCATCAAATTCAGAAGACGAATCCCTAGATACGAAACAAGCATCCGGTGAAGACCAATCAGCCGAAGAGGAACATTCATCGGAAGAAGAGTCAAATCAAGTCGACGAGAAAAGAAAGAGTATGCAAGAACAGCAAGCGGAGGGGGAAAGACAGAAAGAGCGCGAACAACGAGAGGACGAGGAAAAACAGAGAGGGCGCGAACAACGAGAGGAAGGTGAGAGCCAGAAGCACGAAGAACGAGAGCAGGACGAAAGATTGAGAAGAGAGCGGGAACAGCGCAGAAGAGACCGAGAGCTACGAGACAAGGAGGTAAGATAGAGAGAGCGAGAGCTACAACAGAAAGAGTTATGGGAACGAGAACAACGAGAAGAAGAAGAAAGAAGAGAGCTAGAGTTACAGGAGGAGCAGGAAAGACAGAGAGAGCGCGAACAACGAGAGGAGGAGGAAAGACGGAGACAGCGCGAACAACGAGAGGAAGGTAAAAGATTGAGAAGAGAGCTGGAACAGCGCAGAAGAGACCGAGAGCTAGGAGAGAAGGAGGCAAGACGGAGAGAGCGGGAGCTAATACAGGAAGAGTTAGGGGAACGAGAACAACGAGGAGAAGAAGAAAGAAGAGAAGTAGAGCTGCAAGAGGAGCATGCAAGACAGAGAGAGTGTGAACAACGAGAGGAGGAGGAGGAAAGGCAGAGACAGTGTGAACAACGAGAGGAGGGTGAAAGATTGAGAAGGGAGCGGGAACAGCACATAAGAGACCGAGAGTTACGAGAGAACGAAACAAGACGGAGGCCGCGAGAACTGCTAAGGGAAGACGAAAGAGATAGAGTCGATTTGCCAGAAGATGAAGAATCGTGGAGGGAGAGAGACTTAGACGTATCTGATGTTGGAGGAAATGACGGGCAACGAAAAAACCGTGACCAGGAACATTTCCCAGGAAATCGGAACGAAGACAGGCGTCGACAGCAGGAAAGAGGAAGACGTCCACTTCAAAGAAGAGATGATCATAATCAGGTATAGTACATATCAATTTACGCAAAATAGTACATTCCGCAAGGGCGCAAAGTGGGTGATT
This sequence comes from Torymus aiolomorphi, assembly GCA_036365515.1. NCBI lineage: Eukaryota > Metazoa > Arthropoda > Insecta > Hymenoptera > Torymidae > Torymus > Torymus aiolomorphi. Next base: position 90,506,161 of record CM070873.1, on the reverse strand, counting down.
CACCTATAGCGCACGTGTTGCGTATACAATTTTTTAAACTTCGAGGCGCGAAATTCGATTTTGATGTCCGTTATATGGTGCGAAGTGCCCTATTTACGCCGTAGGGCGCAAAGTATTTACTTTGCGCCCGCTAAACAGGCAGCACAAGTGCAATTTTGCGCCCCGAAGTTCAAAAGTACATTTCGATACAGGTGCGGAAGGTGATTATTTAGCTCACGTGACGTTTTTCGCACGAGCGAAGCGAGTGAGAAAAGTCACATGAGCTAAAAATCTTCTTATGCACCAGTTTCGAACCGTATTTTATACCACAAGAGCCGAATAATCATATTGAAGTTATGATTTTGAGATTAGAATGGTATAAAAGTGATTTTTGCCCGAGAGAGTGAGCCATTGCTCGAACGAAACGACGGTGGTAATCACATGAATCGAGAATAATTTTTCGCGCATATATCAGTCGCTATTTTTCAACTCTAGGAGCGCCAAATTTACTTTATGTACAGAATATGTAATTTTGATTCAATTTTATATATTTTACAGAATAACGACGAAGATCCTTTAGAAATCAGTCGTCGTCCCGGTAACGGTAGAGTACAGTTATGCACAGCGTACAATGTATGGATCGACAAAGCTCACCTCATGTACTTGCAAAGATGGATTGATAGTCCAAGGGAGATGACCAGGCGGTTATTAAAAAAATTGGTTGGACCACAGAATTTAATTGATATGTGCGCAAGAGGAAAATCGCAGAATACTTTTCCGGTACCTCAAGAAATTGTGGATGCAGTTGAATGTACGTAACACCTGATTTTGATTTCCTTAAAATTTTATACACATTCTAATATTAATATCTTTCTATTTACTTACAGACTATATAAATTCAAGGTGTTCATCTAGATTGAAACCTGCCGACTTCACAAATGTGATTAATATGATGTGCGCGTCTCTCCGAAACCCAAGGCGATAAATTAATTAAATTATTAATTCGGGTTTTCTTTTTTATATTGATAAATTTAAAATTATCATATTTTATTTTATTGGATTAGTTTTATTTCAGTGGTGAATAATTAATATGTATTAAGTACTTTATGTTATAAATAAATAAATATTACTCTTCAATTAATACTGTGTAATAATAATTTTATTCAATCAATTATAACAATTACTTCATAAATGTTTTAATAAAAACAAAATTTAATACAGGAAACTAGCTATTTGTAAAAGAAACTTATAAATTTAAATATATGTACAATATGAACGTTAATTAGTTAACGTATAAATTATTAAGTAAAATGAATATATCAATTTATCTAAGTCAACATGTGGGATTCCGCGGAGAATATATAGAATTTTACATTTACAATCAAAATAATGAGTAATATAATGCATAAGAAATATTTTAAATATTTAAAATTTGCAATATATTGGCAATATACTTGAAAAGTATTGCCAATGATAAAATTTGCAATATATTTACAATATATCAGTGAAAGATTGGGTTATGTGCATTTGCAGAAGTGTTGCCACTATATTGCAAAATTATTGATGCACTATATTGCTAATATAGTGCTAATGCAAATATGCAATATAGTTGCCATATGTCGCCAATTGTTTCATTTTTTACGCGGGAAGGGTGATAAATGTTTAAAATCGGGAGTAGTTTATAAAATTAATTGTAGGGATTGTAATGGTTGTTATATTGGTCAAACGGGTAAATATTTGAAAAACAGAATATATGAACATCAATATAGTTTACGCAGCTCAAGTTGTACATCGGGTTTGAAAGAACATTGTTTAAATAGTTTGCATTCTTTCGATTTTGGAAGTGTGGATATTTTGGAACAGGGGATTAAGAATAAATATAAGAGGGAAAGCGTTGAAAGTATTCACATTCTAAGAAATCGGAATAATGTAAATTTAATGATAGAGTCAAGTAAATTAGATAACATTTATCATTCTTTATTAATTTAAGTGAGAATGGAAAGTTGGAGAGGGGAAAGTGGGTGGTGGTGGGGGTAAGAGAAAAGAAGAGGGTATGGGGGTATATAAGGAGGTGTATCGCGGATTTCATTTCAGTCCCTGAGGAGGAGCCGGAGCGGGCTCGAAACGTTGGGAAATTTGGTGGTGGGGGGCAGTCAGATCGTCCTTTGCTAACAAAGTTTTTTCAGGTTTTAATTAAGTTTTTATTTCAGATTCTGCGGGGGTGATTATAAACAAGGGCAATCTGACTGCCATAAATATTAATTATTTTAATTTAATTTGTAAGACTGTAAGACCGATGGAAAAATTCTTATCAGTTGATAGTAAATTGCAGTCGAAATAAGTAATATTTTTAATTATGTAATAAAATAATGCTTTAATAAAGTATATTTTTCAAATTTATGTTATTATTAATTTGTTTAATTTCGTTCCATAAATAATTAATTACTGAGATAATAAAAATAATTTTGTAGTAGAAAAGTTAAAGTCTTATAAGCAAAATACTGTTGTAATAATAAACATTTATTAAAATAACGAAAATAGTACAACAAAAATTATAACTTAACGAAAATAAAAAAATTCCGGAATAATTTTGCTCTTAAGGCGAACGAAATCGTGATATTCGTGTTCATCTCGTCGAGCTATCCCAGATTAAGTACAAAGGATTTTTGTGCGTCATTTAGAAGCCGAGATAATGAAGATTTTCTAAGCAAGGTCGATTTTGAATGTACGAAATTAGCTTTGCGAGCGCCCGCTCGGCGCTATCCCCACTCCACCGCCCTCCACAGCTGACGCACGAAGCGCCCGCGCGCTTGACTTTATCACTTAATTATTAATACTAGCAATCAATAAACCATATCCTAGTATTTTTTTATTGAAAATATAGGTATTCGATAGTAACCTCCCACAAACCCCATCGCTGTAACATGTTAATTGCGTCTTCTAGATTTTTTAAAATAAAAACATTATCTCGGCTCCAGAAGGTCGTAGAAACTTTTTTTTTTTAAATACGTGAAAAAATGTCAGTAATCGATTGCCATAAAAGCCATTACTATAAAATAAAAGTTGAAAAAGCTATACGAAAAAAACACGTCCAAAAAAGAGGATACTTTTTCAAAGTGATTTTATGAGCATTAAAATTGAAAAATTCGTTATAATTGTATAATAACATGATAGAACAACTCATCTAGAAAAATAAAAGTGCTCGATCGTTACTGTACGACCATCCATCGACGAGAAATAGCCAATTTTGGAGAGCGCGTTTTTCTCGAAAAATCGATATATCTCGAAATATAATGAATATTTTTAAATTTTTCAAAAACGTGCTTTTTTATCTTGCCATGAGCTATACCTACAGTAAATATAAAGTATCCAGGCATAAAATTGACCGAGTACTAGAGAACCCGATTTTTAGAGGTTTTTTCGATATATCTCGAAAAGTAAAAAAAATCGATATACATGTATTTACATGAATCGATAGATCTTTTTAATACCTATAACTTCCTCATTTAACTTTTTTTGATCCGAGTTTTTTTTTATTGGCGAAAACCCGTTTTTTCCAAGTTACGAATTTTTTTGACCAAGTTCGCCACTTCGGCTACAGTTCTATGAAACAGAAAAGTTATTCAGAATTTAATTTCCTATACAGCCATATTTTTTTTATCCGGGATGGAATTTCTGTAACCTCTTCTCCCTATTGCTTATATGTCCCTAATGCTTATAGGTCTAACTCGTCAGGTATTGATTTTTGATGAAAATGTTCAATGAGAAAAAGTTTTGTTTAAATATTATCTACAATTTTTGTATTTAACATTTTTGTATAAAATCAAATCCTACTAAGTTATAAACGAAAATCGACCATTTTAGGTACATTCAGGCGTTAAAAATAATTTTTTTTTATTTATCTCGTCAGGAATTCGTTGTACAAAAAAAATGTTGAATAGAAAAAAGTTTTGTTTTAATATTATCTAAAACTTTTACCTTTAACATTTTTGTGTAAAGTCATATCCTGTAAAGTAATAGCAAAAAAAACACGATTTTTTATGTTTTTAGCGATTTTTTCGCTATTCTATGGCCAAATATTGTTCGTAGAAAAAAAATGTTCCATGTCAAAAAGTCGTGTTTTAATTAGTTTTAGCAGATGCAATTGTTGTTTTTGACTTAAAGTTAATTGTGTTCACCGAATGTCCAAAAATCGATTTTTTCAAATTTTTGTTTCCTCCGGCATTTTTTTATTTGACGATCGATTAGGCCCGGTTGAGAACTGTCAGTTACTTATAATTAGACGAGTATCTGCACCAAAGCTCGTTTGGATCTATGAAAAATTCGTTGAGATAATCTGGAAACATACTTACATAAATACGTACAGACATACATACATCTCGAAAACGCTTAAAATGGACTCATTTTGGGTGGAAAATAGTTTTTATGTTGTAAATTTTCAGAATTTGAAGTGTTACAATTTTCGCCTTGACGAATCTGTAAGGGTCTCCCGAGCAGCGGTCGTGCCTAAAAATTAGTTTTTTAAAGAACGTGTTGATTGTTTTGAAAAAATATTTAAGCCTGGCGCAAGGAAAACCTGTACATTTCTGCATACTTCTGTACATTTCCGTACATACTTGTACATTCCGGTACTTTTTCGTACCCACGTAAAAATCAAAACAATTGGCAACACATGGCAACTATATTGCATATTTACATTAGCGCTATATTAGCAATATAGTGCATAATTAATTGTGCAATATAGTGGAAATATTTCTGCAAATGAACATAACCTAAGCTTCCCCCGACATATTGCAAATATATTGCAAATTTTATCATTGGCAATACTTCTTAAATATATTTCCAAGATATTGCAAATTTTAATAATAATGCTTTCCAATGTTATTTCGAATATTTTCAATACATTGATTATATGAAACAGCTTATTGTATGATATATTCATTATTATTTTGGCGGATAAATATTAATAATAAATAAATATTAGGTATTTTAATGAAATAATAAATATATATTTCTATTATAAGCACTGTCAAGCAGTAATTTTATTAATAAGTATTTAATAACAATATAAACATATAATACAGAATATTTAGAATTGTTGGTAACATTTAATGGAAAATAGCTGAATTAAAATTCGTCAAGTGGGAAGAATAAAGTCCTGCCTCGGCGAAGCGCGTAAAAAAAAGTCCTATCTCAGTCGGGCCCGGAAGAAGCTGCCTTCGCCGCGACGTACCCTTCCTACACGTTTGTTTGGGACAGAACCTTTTTACGCGCTTCGCGGAGATGAAACTTTCTTAGGTGCTCAGCAGAGATAGTACCTTTTCACGTACTTCGGCGAAATAGGACCGTCTTCTCCCACCCGGTAATATATAAATAATTATAAACCATAACAAGAAGCTAACATTATCGCTTAGAACAAGAATTATTTAACGTCTTGGATTTCTCAGAGACGCGCACATCATATTCACAACATTAGTGAAGTCAGCAGGCTTCAATCTGGATGAGCACTTTGAATTAACGTAATCTGTAAGTAAGTAAATAATAGTACATTTCGATACTAGTGCGAGGATTTGATTTTCCCCTCGTGTGACTGTTTGCACCCGAGCGAAGCGAGGGTGAAAAGGTCACACGAGGAGAAAATCAACTTCTCACACAAGTGTCGAACCGTATTTTTTGACACGACGTGCGAGAAGTGAGATTTTTGCACGCATCGTTTAACGCAGCGTGCGAGAAATCGAACTTCTCGCACGGAGTTTCAAAAAAATATTAATATTAAATCTTGTCTAAAATTTTAAGAAAATTGTTTAATTAAGTATTACGTACATTCAACAGCAGCCATAATTTCTTGAGGAACCGGACGAGTATTCTTAGAATTTCCCCTTGCACACATATCTTCCAAATTTTTTACCAACCAACTTTTTTAGTAATCTCCTGGTCATCTCCTTTGGGAAGTCAATCCACCTTTGCAAGTAGGTAAGATGTGCTTTGTCTATCCATACATTATAGACTTTGCATAATTGAATTCTGCCGTTATCAGGACAACGAGAAATTTCCAAGGCATCTTCGCCGTCATTCTATAAAATACACATAATTTTATAGCAATTACGTATTTCTGTAATTAAACGAAATAAAAAAAAATCAATAATTGTGTTGAAAAATCAATGTGCAAAATACCTGGTAAACATCATCTCTTCTTTGGAATCGATCCCTTTCTCTTTGGCGTATTCTCTGTCGCTCTTCATCTCGATTTTCAGGAAAATTTTCTCGATGTCTTTGGTGCTGATCATTTTCTTCAGGACTAGAAACTTCTAATTCTCTCTCTCTCCTCAAATCTTCATCATTTTGGTCATCGTTATCCTCTCGCAGCTCCCGCTCTCGGTCTTTCCTCCTTCTCCCGCAGCTCTCGCTCTCTCCGTCTTTCTTCCTCCTCTCGCAGCTCTCGCTCTCTTCGTCTTTCCTCCTCCTCCTCCTCTCGCAGCTCTCGCTCTCTCCGTCTTTCCTCCTCCTCTCGCAGCTCTCGCTCTCTCCGTCTTCCCTCCTTCTCTCGCAGCTCTCGCTCTCTCCGTCTTTCTTCCTCCTCTCGCAGCTCTCGCTCTCTTCGTCTTTCCTCCTCCTCTCGCAGCTCTCGATCTCTCCGTCTTTCCTCCTGCTCTCGCAGCTCTCGCTCTCTTCGTCTTTCCTCCTCCTCTCGCAGCTCTCGATCTCTCCGTCTTTCCTCCTCCTCTCGCAGCTCTCGCTTTCTCCGTCTTTCCGCACCCTCTTGCTTCTGTCGCTCTGTGCGTCTTTTCTCCTCCTCTCGTTGTTCCTCTTCCGATGAAGATTCCTCTTTCTGCGATTGCTCATCTGCAGATGACTTTTCATTTTCAGCAGATTTATTTTTGGAAAAGGGTTCAAAAATTGAGGGAGCATGCAAAAGCTTCATGCTTGCTTTGTACGAAGATTCCATTCGTTTATTTTTATTTTCTTTTTGCATTTCCTTCAATTTTAATTTTTTTTAGAGCATCTTTCATAGGCTGCTTATTTTTTAATAATAGCTGGCCTTCAGTAGTCACTTGTAGCCTTTTCAAGTATTCTTTATCGTCTGAAAAGTATTTTACAAACTCACATATAAAAATTTTTTTTTATGTTATTTATTGTAAATAGTACGGCAAAAACATGACATTTTTCTATTATATCAAGACTTGCTATGTTAAAATTTAATAATATGGTAACTTATAAAATACAAACTTACGACTTTTTTTTATAATCTTCGTTTTTGTATTTTTTGTTATCCTTATATTTCCCAAAAGTTATTTCTCCCTCTTCTACATTTGGGTGTAAATCTTCCTCCCTTATAATACTTCTGGTTTTTTAATTAATCCAAAATACTAATACGAACATTTTTAATTCTACAAAATCACGGCTTCAGACACAAAAGATAACCTTCTTAGTTGTACTGTTTGAAGCTTGAGGTATTCTTAAAAAACAAATGCATTGCGACGTATTCTACTGAATTCAGAGTTAGATCGAACTTGAATTCATAGTTTAACGATATATTCGTGCGTAAATAGAAATGTCTAAAAGACCTTTGCAGTTGGAAAATTACAGTAATTGTGTACAAAAACGTACAAAAAAAAAATTTTTCACTGAAAATGTAACGGCACTGCTTGGTGAAACGCCTCTTGATTGCGGATGCGAGGGTGATAATCAATCCCAAGTAAGTCATTCAAACGTGCAATAGCGTGGCTGATGATACACACGTGGAAATGAGTGCACTCGCTCTCCCACGATCGCTAGTGACCTCGAGTGTACGCAGAATATATCAGGTGATCGTCATCTTGAGCGCGCGGACAGAGCCAAGCGCGGGATTATCTAAACTTGCGGGGAACGTTCTCCGCAAAGAAGTACTACTTTCGTGCATAGGCGCCCGTACGCGCGAGGGCCTACAAGAGCTTGTGGGATACTATACGCGAGGGCACAGGGGAATGCTCAGGACGGGGGAGCATAAGCGAGTGCGCGGACATCTACGCGAGGGGCGAGGGTACAACGCGAGGGCGCAGGGGCATACGCGATCCGGGGGCATATTATACGAGCGCGCATAGGTGTTTACGCGAGCGCGCGCGGGGACCGCGCGCGATGGCGAGAATGGGTGAGTGAGAAAGAGCGTGTGTGTATTAGGGTGAGGCAGCATCATGCGAGCTTGCGGGGCGCGGGGACACGCGAGCGCGAATAGGGGCTTACGCGGGGATGCGAGGGGTCTTCGCGATCGCGCGGGTGAAAGTGTATATGAAGGAGTGATCAGAGTGAGTGAGGGAGAGTATATAGGTGATAGTAAATGAGAGGTGTGTGAGTTTGAGAGAGTTACGCGAGCTTGCGGGGACAAACTCGAGGGTTAATTACGCTCGAATGCGAGCGATCTTGCCTCTGCGTCCTCAATGACACAATCATAGCTTCGCTAGCGCACGCAGATGACTTTACTGTATATAACGTATACTTATATTATACTTTTAGTCAACACTGACGAACTATAATGATCGCCTGAACGGCCAGTATAACTTGCATTCAAATACTGCGCCGGAACTTGATAATTGCGACTTAAGTACTATCTTCGAAGAAGTGCAAAATATTGTATTGGACAAAAGTATAGCTACATATGGTAATTTTAACAATAAAATAAATACTTATATATTTTAATTAATATTATTCAAAAATTTTATATAAAATTTGTATGTTTATTTCATGCAGAATATCATGATTACGACAGTGATTCCGAAAACTGGAGTGACTCGGATTGCAGTTGCAGCGATAGTGAGGTGAACGAACCTGCGTTTAGAAATTCTTATACGCCTTTGGGCGATCAACTCTATTCTGGAGCATCGATGACAGTTCGGGAATTCGTTTTATGCGTCACTCTTTTCAAATCAAACACCAAACAACCAGATAAACACACATGCCTTATGCTGAAACTATTTGCCAAAGTTCTTCCGAAATTCAACAAGTGTCCTACAAGTTATTACAAACTTAGAAAGTATTTTAATGATGGCGATGACACAATACTTAAAAAACACTTTTATTGTTCGAACTGTACTTTCACAACGAAAAACTCTGATCATAATATAAATAATGACGAATCAGTAGATATAGAAGAAATTACAGACGACGTCATACCGTGTGAGTGTAACGATGAAAAACAAAATTATTTTATTGGGGGTTTTTTAAAAAGACAATTGCAAGCACTTTATCGTCGCGAACTGACTTTTATAATAAACTAAATCACGAAAATAGAAATTTGAACAATGGAAACGAAAGTGTAAAAAAAGATATTTATGATGGCAAAATTTATCAAGAACAATTATCAACTAATAATATATTATCAGATCATAACAATATATCTTTTATGTGGTACACGGACGGCGTCAAAATTTTTAGATCGTCAAAATTTAACGTTTGGGGCTTCTTTCTGATAATACTTGAATTACCGTATGAAGAGAGATACAAGCTTGAAAATATTTTATTAGTAGCTTTATGGTTCGGTGATACTAAATCTGTCCCAAATTTATTTCTCGAACCACTAAAAGAAACACTACGAGATTTATACAAAGGTATTGACTTTTATGTGAAAGACCTTAACTCATCTATCACTGTACGAGGCCTAATTTTATGTGGAACAGCTGATCTTCCTGCAAAAGCATTATTTTTGTCGATGAATCAATATAATGGTCGATTCGGCTGCCAAATATGTGTTCAAGAAGGCCGGACAGTGGACAGAACTCGGACATATCCTTTTACAGAAAACATAATTTTGCGTACGGAAGAAGAGGTCATACAGTGTTCTCTACAAGCGCTTGATCTCGGAAAGCCTGTTTGCGGAGTAAAAGGTCCATCGATGCTATCGAAAATTTGTCCGAAATTTATCATTTCTACTGCAGTTGATGCTATGCACTGCGTTTTTGAAGGCATTAGTGAAAAATTAGGAGAGCTATGGTTGGATAAAAAATATAGTAATGAAGATTTTAATGTATCAAATTTAATCGAAGTTATTGATAATAAGCTTTGTGCTATAAAGCCACCATCCTATATTTCAAGACGACTAAGGCCAATACAATCACACTTCGCATACTGGAAAGCTTCCGAACAAAAAATTGGTTTTTCTATTACTCTCTATCAACGTTAAATGGAATACTACTAGAAGATTATTTAAATCATTATCAATATTTAGTTCAAGCGGTGTACTTATTGTTTAGAGAAAAAATTTCGAATGAAATGATTAACCTTGCCGATAATTTAATCTTTGAATTTTTAAGTCGATTCAATTACTGTACGGTGACAAACATATGACGTGTAATGTACACAGCATTAGACATTTACCAGAGATAGTACGACGCTTAGGCCCACTATGGACGACTTCCTGCTTTCCGTTAGAAAGCATAAATGGAAAAAATGAAAGCCTTAGTTCACGGTAGTATAAAACCCGAGTTGCAAATTATGTTCAATTTAAATATACATATAAAAGTGCACACTCTAAAATACAAGTGGATTAGGGAAAATAGTGAGGCATATGACTTTTGTAAGAAACTATCGTCGTCCCGAAACAGAATGAGGCTTACAAAAATTGAAACCAATATATATGTCGTTGGCACTGCAAAAAAACTTAAAACGCTTGATTCCGAACAAATTATAATGAGAAACAATTTATCAGAAACAAACTTATTTAGCTTTAACTTTATAAGAATAAAACATTGTATACATCAGAATTAGCTCAAATGGATAAGAAAAATGAATCCTTTTATGTAACATTTACGAATGGATCAAGTGTAAAAGTAGGAAAAATTAAAAAATACTTACGCGCTACACACTGTACTTGCACTAAACTTTGCGACTGCCTCGGAAAAAACTACGCTTGCATTAAAATATTTAATACGATAAACCCTTTTTCTGTAAATATACCGGGAGGTATAATAAAACACATCCATGAATGTATAGAATTATGCGATTCAACGATAATGGTTGATGTAAAAAATTTGATAGATGTATGTATACATATAGAAATTCAAAATGATAAGCGTTACTTATGTGAACCTGTAAATAATGTCGAATTCGAATATATATATATATATATATATATATATATATATATATGTGTGTGTGTGTGTGTGGGTGTGTGCGTGTGTGTGTGTGTGTGTGTGTGTGTGTGTGTGTGTGTGTGTGTGTGTGTGTGTGTGTATATATATATGTGTGTGTGTGTAATAATTATCTATTTGTTCCATGGGTAGACTACACTTATTCAATAGAATAAAATAAAATAAAACTTATAAAATAATGAGCAGTTTTATAAAATCAATGTATTAAAAATATTAAATACATAAAATTTGCAATATCTTGGCAATATATTTGAGAAGTATTGCCAAAGATAAAATTTGCAATATATTTGCAATATGTCGGGGGAAGCTTAGATTATGTTCATTTGCAGAAATATTGCCACTATATTGCACAATCAATTATGCACTATATTGCTAATATAGCGCTAATGTAAATATGCAATATAGTTGCCATGAGTTGCCAATTGTTTCGATTTTTACGTTGGTACCTATCTGTTCATTATTGTACATTTCTGTACATTTCCGCACATTTCCGTACATTTCTGTACATTTCTGTACATTTTTGTTACTTAAGAGACTTTTGTACAGATTTGTACAGAAATGTACAGAAATGTACGGGAATGTACACCAATACACAGAATTACACAAGAATGTACAGAAATGTACAATTCTAAAGAATAATATAACAAATACTTCAAAATCCTTAAAATTTTTGATAATTAATAAAATAAAATATTTATATTTGGAAATTGAATTGGATAAGGGTTGCACAAAGCAATAAAATTATAAAAAAATAATTAAAAAAAAAATCCGATTGTTATTGGGAATCGAATCCACAATCTTTAGATTACTAAGCCGACCCTTTACCACCTGCGCAATTGAAGTATACTTATCTGTGATGATCCAAATCGCCCTTATATGGTACATTTTACTAATTAACACATTAAATTCATTCTCAGTTTAAAAATGATAATGATTCCAAAGTCGACAAATGTGATTGATGTTACCATAATTGAGTTAACACTGAGGTTTTTATGTTATTCTATTATTGAAGGATATGTTATTAAGTTAATATCGATAAAGTAACTCAAAATTAAAGTCACAGGGGCATGCAAAAATCATTTCATCCGTTTAACATATCTGTCCATATGTATTGACTCAAAATATATATTTGAATGTAATTAATATCAAATAATTCAATACTAACAACACATTTTTTATAATATTCTAAATAAACTTTGATTTTTATTTATCAACATTACCGTATATTCGTGTACATTACTGTACATTACTGTATATTTATGTACATTTCGGTACATTTCCGTACATTGCTGTAATAATTTGTACATTTCCGTACATAACTGTACAAATCTGTACAAAAGTCTCTTAAGTAACAAAAATGTACGAAAATGTACAAAAATGTACGGAAATGTACGGAAATGTACGGAAATGTACAGAAATGTACAGAAAGGTATAGTTTTTTCTTGCGCCAGGGAAGCTCTTATTACAGTTTGTGGTACAGAGTTTGACGGATATTGAGAGAGAGGGAGAGCGGGAGAGAGAGTGGGGGAGAAAGAGAGCGAGGGAGAAAGAGGGCGAGAGAGAGGGGGAGAAAAGAGGGAGGGAGAGAGAGGGCGGGATGGAGATATTATGGGGATATTAGGTAGAGAGAGACTAATATTTGCCTTAATTTAAACTTTTGTAAAAAGTTTCTTTAGATAGTTTTCACAACTTTATAAGAGAAAATAATAATTACATAGTGTGAAAACATTATGAGAGGTTGTTATAGTATATAAAGGAGCGCGGGAGCGCTCCAAAGGCAAGTATAGAAGAAGCCTGAAGGAGCGACCCGTGCTACATATACATTGAAGTGCCTGATCGAGAATCAAGGAGCGCAGAAGCGGTCCGCATAATAATAACATGCTATTCAGCTATACTATGTTGCACAAAAAGTTTCATGTAAAATGATGTTCAATAGGTGAGCTATGTCACTTCTGGCGCAGTTACCCTCTGAGCTGGCGCTCGGTCGGTAAGGTAGAGCGCTACCTTGCCGATGGATGGCAATTGTAGGAAGGCCAACTCGGTCGGTAAGGCAGAGCGCTACCTTGCCGGTAATTGCAGGTAGGTCAATAACCCAACTCTACAGGCCGAACGCTCTGCCGGCAGAACGCTCTACCTTATCAGCAGAGCATTATCACCCAACTCTACCTTACCTGCAGCCGATAACCCAACGTTACAGGCAGAGCAGGTAGCCACACATTATCATATATGCTAATTTTTCATTTTAATCTTTTATAATTGTCATGTTGAGGCATAGAATTGGTATTCGTGGAATACTTTTGAGAATATTTTTTCCATTTTGAATCCTCTTTTTTTTTCTCCTGTTCAATAAGAGGAGCGTTTAAACTTGAGTTTTGACCCATCTTCTTCTACTTGAGGGACACGAATGAAGCATCTACTCCCAATCCTTGGATGCCTTGCAATTTTCGTAGAATTTTTTCAGTAGTTTTACGTTATGAAGTGCGCAGTTGATTTTGTAGGCACCCTCGTGGTGTGGGCACACTGTCACAAGCTTGATCTTGTCCAGCGGTGGAAAACCCATCTCTGACACATCGTGAACGTTGAATTTGAAACGTTCGAGTCATTTTTTCTTGATGGAGCCCATAACGAGTACTTGAGTGGCATCGTGTAGACATTCTCGAAGAACACTTCCGATGTCGGTGTAGGGACGGTATCCTGAATTCCAAGAAATGCCATGATAGAACTGCTCCAACCATCTATTTTCGCCCTTATACTTATCGGTGAGGCGTTTCCAAGGAAAAGGCACCTTGAATAGAAAGATCAGAGGTTGGTCGTCATCATCCAATGGGACTATTGCCAATTCTATCAAAACGAAATCATTACCGGGCTCTTTGAAGCCCTGCATATCGACAATGTACTTCATTTCGTCACCACTGTCGGGACTATACTGAACGTCGTGCAGCAGGAATCTTCGGTCGTATTCTCGGAAATTTAGACGAGTTTCTTCACGTCTCCGCTAACAGGATTGTACTGGACAATGCGATCGTGTAAAATGAGACAGTAAGCCGATGTTACAGCGGGAAAATTATCTCTCGCTTCAAATTCCAAACGAACGTCGACGGGTGCACTCTTCAGAGATTCGTTCTGCTTAGAGCAATCGATGACGACGAGTGTCGCGTGAGTGAGATAATCGATTTTTTTCAAGATAGGCTCAGAATCTTTACCGTAGTATGACTTCTGAAAATTAGCGTACATATCATATAATACGGCATACTGATTACGTGTTACATCTAGATTGAGATTTCCATATGGATAGCATTGCGAATTGAGAAAAGCGACTAGCCTTCTCAGCTCTCTGACCTTCTCGATTCGTCTGGAAGGCGAGAATAACGAAGCGAGGTTTCTCCAACTGATTGGATGTTTTGACAGTCCACACATGCTTCGACGTAGTTGGTAGAAGTGGATACACAAACAACTCCAACGTGCGAAAACTCATGCTAATTGGCCGATCCTTTTCTATGAAGCCGAGCAAACGAATTTTGTGTTTGTCCGCGACCACAACATAGGGCATGAGCCATTCAACACGATTGAGTTCAATTTTGAATTCTTCGTATACTTGCGTTTGCTTAACGGCATTCAAATCATTCCTCGATCTGGTGAGTATGAGCTCATGCTTTGTGTTGACTACTATTTTGCGATAGTCTTCGGTAAAACCCATAATCATACTCAGAGGAATGGATACATCAAAGTAGCCATCATCGTTGCAGATATTCATCGTTTCCTCAACGTCGAGCCAACCAGCATTCTCCATTATTCAATTTTGGCAGGGGTTGAGCGATACCAAACCTTTCATGAGACTCGTTAAGCCTACATTTTTGCATCTGTCGATTTCGATGGCATTGATCTCGTAGCGAATTTCTTCGAACAAGTGACAGATGGCATTGTTAACAAGCTTTGTTCTTTCTACAGCACTTCCATCAGTTTTAGTCAGTATTCCACATACATGTAGCGAGCTGTGAGATGGTAGAAGGCACAAATCTTGATGCTGAATGGATATACGTATTTTATCGCTGTTGTTGAAAGCGGAAGACGTGTAGGGCTGATGCGCATGAATTTCATAGTGCGCCACCGATTCGTCAAATTCAACGACACTTTGAATGTTCAAAACTTCTTCCATTATTCTTTCGCATACAACAGAAAAATACACACGTTATCCTCTACCAGGATCGCGGATTCTTAATCCCAAGTTTCCCAGGAACTGAAGGCTTTGACGTGTTAGAGCTTTGACTGCTCGTTGACGAGTGATCGTTGGCCGACATGACGGTCTGCTTATATATCCTCTTCCTACCTTACCCCGATAAACAACACCCATCAAGCTTGCTTGATGTGAAGTCTAATTGTTACAATTTCTCCTCGAAAATTAATCAAATTTCCGTCTTGATCCACTATACGCACTTGCAAATGTTCAATAGTCTTGACTGTGATTGGCAGATAGATCACTTGCGATGGAACCTCAATTATTTTATACCCTGGTGGTACTGCTGGAAAGAATTCGTGTATCGTGTGCACTCTTCGTTCGTTTATATAGGCGCCAGCTGTCACGTTGCACTCCACTCTCAGAGCATTAATTTTGAGAATGCTCACGGGTAGATCGGAACTGTGAGTGATGTTTGGTCCGAGAATGCGTTGAACGAAACCCAACAACTTGCCTATAGAATTCGGCGGTCGAAAATCGACTTGATGGGTACACTTGATTTCACTACGTAGAGTGTTGTTATTTGGCTTTATACTGATTAGTATGCCCTTGGGTGAGAGAAATTCGTGTAAATAACTCTCTATATCTTCGATTTCATAACTGCCAGTAGGCAAAATAACTATCTCTTTATCCAAGTAAAACCTATTATTACCCTCATGTTTATGACTATGTTTTTCAGAGAAATAGATGGTTTCTTACTACCAATGCCAAATTTTCTCTTCAACTTCATGGCGTTCGTGATAGCGTATGCAGCCATTTTTTCACCTACTCCAGCGTCTCCCGAGGTAACTCTTCCCCAAGCTTTGTCCGCAAGAACTTTGTCTGCAGCGTTTCTAACTCCAATATTTTCTCGATTCTGAGAGTATACTATATCGTGCTCCTTACAGGCTGTGTCGAGAGAGTTAATTCCTGAATCTCCTGTAGCCAAACATTTCGCTAATTTGGTTCCTGGTCCACAGTACTGATAACCCGGAATGTGAAGTTCAACTGGAAGACTGTTGAGAAGTTTATTCACGAGCCCACGACCTTTCTTTCGTCTATGTACGATCATCAAACGTCGGTGGTTGTCTAACGACTGATGGTGTGCGGGGTATATAAGCCTCTATTTATACCCCACGTCGCTATCCAGACAGCACACATGAACTTTCAAACGCAATCTCTCAAGCTCCCGGTGGTGAACTTTGACGCCATTGTGGAGGAGGAGAAGAAAACAAAGAGACATGATGAGTTGCTTCCAGACAACATAAGTGCAATATTCTGCGGTCCATCCAATTGTGGTAAGACCAACAGCTTGCTCACACTCATAACGCATCCTAATGGCGTTTTTACACATTTACGTTTACTCGAAATCGCTGAATCAATCCAAGTACAGATTTTTAAAGGAGCTTCTCCAACCGATAGATGGCGTTCAATACTTTCCCTTCAGTGAACACGAGGAGGTCGTTGCACCTGACAATGCACTACCGAATTCCATTATTGTATTCGATGACATAGCATGTGAGAAGCAAGACAATATTAGAGCGTTTTTCTGCACGGGCAGACACAAGAGTGTGGATTGTTTCTATCTCTGTCAGTCGTACGCTCACATATCAAAGCATCTGGTGCGAGATAACGTTAATTTGTTGGCAATATTTCAACAAGACGATATGAATCTCAAACATGTGTACGAGGATCAAGTGAATTCGGATATGAGTTTTGCACGATTCAAAGATTTGTGCTCAAAGTGCTGGGGGTGATGGAGGGCATGGATTTCTCGTAATCGACAAAGACAGGCGCATGAACGGTGGAAGGTAAAAAGGGTTTCGACTGTTTTGCTATAAATACGGGATGGATGTAGATGTCTGCAGTCACTCGTTGAACGTGGAACTGTCAACATGTCTGAATTTCGACGAGAAAAGACAATGAGCGTCGATGTGTTCGGACGTAAACTGGAGCAAAGCTCCAGTAGAGGCCCACCTGGGGCAGGTTACAAATTCACCGCCGATGGTCAATACGACGTTGATAGCAAATGACTCTGCAACGTAGCACAGCCGAAACAGTTCAATGACGCAGTCAATTTGGACACTTTGCAAATGGAATTACACAGTGTACACGAAATTATTGCTCGTTTACGTAGTATTGCTCGTTACGTAATTATTGCTCGACCTCGATGTCTTGGAGTCAGTCATTGACACTTACAAAGCCGATATCGATAAGAAGCTGCAAGAATTTTTCGCAGACGTCCAAGCTATAAAAGAGGCAACATACGAGCCGTGGAGCACCGAATGACATTATGGAGCAACAAATGAAAGTAGTGGTGGATGAGTTGCACAAGCCCGCTCGTCGCAACTATCTACGTCGAAAATACGATATTCGTGGCATGGATGAGACGTGGCAAGCTGATCTAGTGGAAATGCAGCCATATGCGCGAGAAAACAAAGGTTACATGCTCACCGTCATTGACATATTTTCCAAATACTCATGGGCAATTCTTGTGAAAAAGAAAACAGGTGAGGATGTAGCAGCAGCTATGAAGTCTGTGTTGTGTGAAAGTGGTCGAGTGCCGAAGAATCTTCATACCGACAGAGGAAAGGAATTCTACAACAAGAAGTTCGAAGCCCTTATGATGAAGTACAAGATAAATCTCTACTCGACGTACAGCAATCTCAAAGCCTCGATATGTGAGCGCTTCAATCGAACTTTGAAGAATGAGATGTGGAAGAAATTCAGTCTTCGTGGAAACTACAAGTGGATATCTTCCCGATTTGTTGACAGCTTGCAATAAGAGAAAACACAGAACAACTGGAATGAAGCCTAAAGATGTGACAAAGAACAGTAGTGTGAAACAGAAAATTGTTCAGCATAAAAAGAAGCCTAAATTCCAAGTAGGGGACAAGGTACATGTGAGCAGAGTCAAACAAGTTTTCGAAAAGGGATATACACCAAACTGGTCAACGGAGATATTCAGCATAACAAAAGTAGCCGATACAAACCCTGTTACTTATCATTTGAAGGATTATCACGAACAGCCTATAAGTGGAGGTTTCTACGAAGAGGAATTACAAAAGGTTAAGTATCCTGATGTGTATCTCGTGGAAAAAATTCTGAAAAAACGTGGTAATGAAGTTTACGTTAAATGGCTAGGATTTGATAGTTCCCACAACAGTTGGATTGATAAATCAAACTTGTAAAAAAAAATTTTTTTTTTTTTGGGAAATGATGAGAGCCCCAACCATCGCTCTCACCTGTGAGGCACAACTATAATTGCTCACCTCTCCGTGAACTTCCTTTTTTATTATTTTTTTTTTATTTATTTTTTTATACAATATTAAATTCAACACCACTATTTTTACATGTTATAAAGAGCTTGACTTTGTTGGCAGCCTCCGCCATGTTATTGAACATATCTTCATCCTTCTCCAGTGCTGAACATACTCGGCTGGGCAGGAAATTCTGGAACTCGTCTTCCAAGTTGGCAACGTATTTGGGTCCATATTTGGTCTTGACACGCCTCGATGCAATGACCATGAAGCTGTGATCGTGCTCCACGTCGGACAGCTTCTTCGTGGGTAGAAAGCCTCCACGAGCAATTTCATTAATTGCTGATACATCCATCTAGAAAGAGCAAAAAATATGATTATTATGGGAAGACAGAGAGAGTGTGTAAAGTACTTACCTCAGGTTGTTCCTTAGTCCTGGATCCTAGCCCTCTTCTTCGGAGGTTCGGAGATAGCTGTGGCGGCGTGCTTCTTCTGGAGCTCCGAGCGACTGATGACTCCGGCTAGCTGCAGCGCCTTAAGTACCAGCCTCCCCTCCACTCCTCGAGCCGCCGTGACCGCTGCAGCGGGAGTGGGGGAGCTCGCTGATTGGCTGGAGCTCACTGACTGGTCGGAGCACGTCGAGATCTGCCCGCACATGCACGACCCACCATTGCGCAGCGTCATCTCGCACTCGCGGATGGAGAAGTGCCCACACGGGAGACTATCCGTCTTGCCAAGCGCCAGATGGCGCTTGTCGTCGTGGGGGCTGAGCGCTATCTTCTGCTCCTTCTCCGTGCGGATGACGTGCAGGCGGGAGCGTATGTTGCGCTGCTCCTTTGCCAGCACCTGCTGCTCACGCAGGCAGCGCACGTAGTCCTCGAAGCTGATGGTGGCCGTCACCACCGAGGATTTGACGCCCTTAGCCTTCTTGATGGTTTTCTGGCCTTTGATACGGACACCGTACATCTTGCTACGAAGGCCCACGAACTCCAACATGACATTGCCATTGCACTCGTCCTTCATGAGTCCGACTATCTTCTTATTCGCGCGAGGTATACCAAATTGGTTGTCCTCCGCGAAGTCCGAAGTGTCGAACTCACGAAGGTCGCCCTTCATGGCTTCGTACATGTCGAAGCCGCGGACCTCGCAGATGAGGCTGTCCGTATCGGTATACATCAGCTTCGACGATTCACCCACAGTGCGCTGCATGTATTCGTATTGGAAGCGGTATACGAGGGTCTTGGAAAGATCCAAGATACAGAGACCTACGTATACCGGCTTCCTGATGGTAACCTCCGTACAACTGAGCTGGATGGCCACCAGGTCCTCCCTGAAGACGGCTGTGCTGTGGAAGTTTGGCTTGGCTATGAGAGCCTCAGCCCCATAGCGCCGCTCCCACTTGCGCACCAGCTTGACGTCCACCCGCTTGCCCTCGTTCTCCATGGTCTTGCCGTACACCGCGTTGTTGAACAGTTTGAAGAGGACTTTCTCGAAGTCGTTCTTCGGGTTCTTCCTCTTCTCGCTGTTCAGGTCGATGTACGGCTTCAACCATGCCTTCTGCTTGAGTTGACGTCATCCCAGCTGACTCTTTCCAAGCCTGCACCACGTATCACAGAGAAGATGAGCATGCTCTGTCATATGCTGTACAGTACAGCGATGGTCGACTCGCATTTTCGCTTCTCGTGCACGTTCATGCCTGGGCTGTGGAGAAGTCTCTCGTACGTCTCGATGTGGTCAACGATTATGACGTTGGCCCATCTTTCAGCCATGTCGCTGCTCACATTACCACCTCTCATCAGCTCCAATGCTTGCTGCATGAGCATGATGGATTCACGACTATCCAATGCCATTCTAAGGAAAAACAAAATGTATTAGTAATTAAGCTATAGCAAAAAAAAAAAAAAAAAAAACGTTGCAGAATACTCACTTGACACTTTCTCGTGATAGTAGACGTGTAGGAGAGCTACTTGGGGGTATCCTGGAGAAAACTCACAGGAGGGCTCGGATCCTAGAAGTCGCTGTCGTCCTCGACCGGGTTTCTACTCTCGTAGTAGATGGAGAAAACTCACAGCGATGATCTGTCACCTCGTAGGAGAGCTACTTGAGGGTATCCTGGAGAAAACACAGGAGAGCACGGATCCTAGAAGTCGCGGTCGTCCTCGACCGGGTTGTAGTAGATGGAGGTATTCTGGAGTATATCCTCTCAGAAGAGCTCGGATCCTGGACACAGCGATATAATACTTTCAATGCACCTGGACGTCTTGTACTAGTTCTTGTTGCTTGCGCACACAGAACTGGAATGAGCTCCTCGGCCGGCGTCTCGCCTTTTATAGGGATCGCGGCGCATACGCAGAACCAATCAGAGAGCGCCGTGGCGTTTCTCCAAGAATTCTATGGCGGTTTGAAATTGCGTCAGCCAATCAGAGAGCTCCGTGCAGGTCTCAACCTGTTAAAAGCGTTTTTCCAAGAATTCTATGCAGGTCTCAACGTGTCGAAACCGTTTTTCCAAGAATCCTATGCAGGTCAGCCAATCAGCGAGCTCCATGGGGGCGGGACTTAGTAGGGAGCGCGGTGGTGGGGGTAGAGCGCTCTGTACAGAGCGCTCGCTGCAGAGCGGTCGGAGAAGGTCCGCGAGGGTATATAAGCGGCGCATCGAGTCGAGGAGTTCATTCGTCATGGAGTACGTGGTGGACGTGCAGGGCTTCAAAGCCGCTGACAACGAGTTCGTCTTCAAGGAGGTGACCATCGCTGTTCTAGAGGATGATGCTACACCGTGGGTGTACAGCTTCAAATCTCCCCATCGATGGGAGGATCTACCTTGTGAGTGCAAGAGCACGAATCGCTGGATGGAGTTGAACTATCATGGCATACCCTGGAGCTCTGGCGAAATCCCGTGCATGAAGCTGGTGGAGAGTGTACAGTATGGTTTGATAGACGCGAAGAAGGTGTACGTCAAGGGGATGGAGAAGAAGAGGTGGTTGCAGAATATATTGTTAAATATGTAAGTATACTTACCTCATATATAATCGTTGTTTACTTTATCAAACGTAATTTTGTAGAACTATATGCAACGTCGAGGAGATCGGCTGTCCTTCGCTGCAGACACTAAGCCGAGAGGAGCCATATATACAGTGTACACATCATACCTTGGGAGATGAGCACTGCAACTGCGCCGTTCAGAACGTATTCGCATTGAAAAAGTGGATACTTGACAGCACCAGCCGACCAGAGTCATCAATTGACAGCTTCTACGTGAGCTCCGACGACAACGCCGTGGATGAAGTGGATTTAAGTCAATGTAAACCTCTACACGTAATGTTAAGTGGAATGTATAATTAATACATGTAATAATGAAGAGGTAATTGTATGTGGTTGTACCTCACAGGTAGGAGCGATTTGTGGCTCCCACTATTTAAAAAAATAAAAAATTGTTACTCTATGAATTTTGAATTCCCGCCAGCCTCTGTCGGATAGATGGAAACGGTGAAACGGACAAAATTTTAGGAGTTGTAATATGACTTAAATTACTTTTTAATAAATTAAAAAAGTGAAAAAGGTGAAAAAATGAAAAAAGGGAAAAAAATGAAAAAAGTGAAAAAATGAAAAAAATGAAAAAAGTGAAAAAAATGAAAAAAATGAAAAAAGTGAAAAAAATGAAAAAAATGAAAAAATAAAAAATAATGATTAATTAATAATTAATGTCCTGGAATTGAACATCTGGAGTCTTATTTGATGAAGATTTTTGAAGATAATGAAATAGAAGAAATAAATTATGCACAATGGGTCTCAACTCTCAGGTCAACATTAACAAATATTGTTGAAGATATAAATGACTTTATCCCATCATTTTGTTATAAGATACAGCAATTACTTCCACATGCCTTTATTTCAAATCAACAATCCGAGTATTTTCGATGGTTAAAAAATGAATTGCCAGAAAATGAATGTATTGTCTATCTAAATTTTGCTGAAAATTGTGCTTTCATCGCACAAAATACTCCATCAGGATTTCACTGGAATAACGACCAGGTAACTGTATTTGTTACGTATATTTATAACATGAAGCAGACCACATTAGCAAGTAAAGGATTTGCTATTATTTCTAACAATTTAAGTCATGATACCACAGTACTATATACATACCAACAATTATTGATCTCCTATCTAAGAGAACATTTTGAAAACTTGGAAAAAATCCATTATTTTAGCGATGGAGCACCACAGCAATTCAAAAATTTTAAAAATATTTTGAATCTTTATTATCATCAAACTGACTTTGGAATACCAGCAGATTGGCTTTTCTTCCCAACAGCACATGGTAAAGGTGCATGTGATGGAGTCGGTGGTTCTGTTAAAAGAGCTGCAGCTAAAGCAAGCCTTAATCTACCTGCAACTCAACAAATCCTAACAGCAACAGCTTTATACGATTGGCTAAAAAATCATGGAAATTATAAAAATGTTGATTTTGCGTATACTTCAGACTCTGTGTACAATAAAAATATTAGAAAACTGAATAATCGTTATCAAAATAGAAGTAGAGTTAAAGACTTGCAAAAACAGCATTACATTAGTCCAATTGGAAATGGAAGAGTCATATGTAAAAGATATTCTAACTCTGAAGACCATGTTGAAATGCAAATTATTGACTAATTGAAAAAATGGTTTTTGTTGTAAAGTTAATTTATTTTATATTTCACATTATAATAAATAATTTTATATTATATAAATTGAACTCAATCTATTTCATTGTGATAATTTTTGAAAAAACAATATTTTGAAAATACATAACATAGTAGAATTAAGGGGGCTAGACACCTTTATTTCTGAAATAAAAAAATTATATAAATGTGAGCCAATTATTTCCCACTTTTTACATATAAAAGGGGGTATATTTACCTTTCCTTAGACCTGTGTTTGAGCCTTTTTTATGGTCCAGAACCATAGTTATCGATGAAACAAGTTTTTTCACTGACCGTAAGCTTTTAAATGTTCCTGCGGAAGGATTGACTCTAGATTTAAACTAAGTACTTCTAAATGGTATAGTTTCCTTAAGAGTGCTAGGATTTTTGATTCAAAGAAAAAAAAAATTTTTATCCTCTTTTTTTATGATATTTTTCTTAATTGTTTAAACTTTTCCAACATTTTTTAATGTAAAAATTTTTTCTGACATTCAATTTTAAAACCATACACTGATAAGAAAACTATACCATTTAGAAATACTCAGTTTAAATCTGGAGTCAATCCATCCGCAGGAATATTTTAAAGCTTACGGTCAGTGAGCTTATTTTATTAAAAACAATATTGTGAGAAAATCAACTTTAAAGTTTTGATATCTCATAATGCATAAAAATATCCAAAACACGACTCCCTTTTAGTTGATATTGATATTTATGCATATACTGGTTATGAAAAACAATTTGGAATTGACTTCCTTGCGTAGAATTTTATTTTCCTTGGTATTTTTTGACCTAGAAAACAAAATCAACTTTTAGTCATTTTATAACATTTTGGCTATACGTGCATCAATTTATTTATCTTAAATACTTATCGTTTTTTTCGCCTTAGGTTAAAAACCTTTTTTAAGTCTTGTTATTAATGTGTTGTCTTAACCTCATCTGTCAAGTCCTGCAAGGTCCCATGGTAGTCGCTTGATGATGTATTTTCTTTCAAAATCACTGAAACACGTATAATATATATTTTATTATTTTATTTAATTATTTAAAACAATATATATACACACACACACACACACACACACACACACACACACACACACACACACACATACACACACGTACACTAACTTGCACACACCAGGCATATAAAAAAAAATTATATTTTTACATTTTTTGCATGGAAATGCTATAAGCAAGTAAATTTTAATTATACAATTATTTCTTGGCTTATGACATTTCCATACAAAAGTGTAAAAATATAATTTAGTTTTATGTACCTCGTGTGTGAAAATTAATGTGTGTGCATGTTTGTAAGATATGTATGTTTATGTATACATGTACATATACAATATGCATAATATACGCATGCCTAATGCACAAAAGCATATATATTATAATATACTTACATAATTTAAAATGCACCTGCTGCATACGAATCATCCTGGAGCTGCTCTCTAGCTTATCTTCTCATAATACGAGCATCCTTGGTGTTGGCTTCAGTCTTCTTTTCTGCAGATCTAAGTCTGAATTCGTCGCTTGATTCCATCCATTGTACTGCAGTCGATCCAGGAGTGCATTCAAACTTTTCCATGATATTTAGAATACCTGTTTTTCCTTGGTTGAAGCAGGTTACAGCAATGTGAGTATCTATTTCCAAAACTTTCAAGCCACTGAATGAGGTTTTTGGAACTATTTTCCACACGCAGTTGTTGAAACTCTCATTAGAGTTTTGCGTAAAACCTCCAAGACACTTCTGGAGAAGATCTGAACTTGATAAGTCTTCATAAATTGGTCTCACCTGATCCATGATGGCCAGTGGAATGGCTACTTTATGTTTAAAAGTCTTGAGTTTTTTGTTGGCCTTTGCTTTTTGCCATTTACACCAGCTGGTAAGTCCTGATGGGCAGAATTGATGTTGAGGGCTCTGATCGGTAGACAACTGATGATAATATGTAGCCCAAATAGCATTTCTCATACCAGTAACAGAATCTGAATGGTTTCTGATCGCCTTTCCATAATAGGAAGATAAGGTTCTTATCACCTGCCCTGTCAAGCGACCTTTTCCACCCATTGGTTTTCCATCCGATAGAAGCTTCTTTCCTGATGCCTTCTTTATGTTTCTTAAACGAGTGCCCATCCTCTTCTGGACATGCCCAATGCACTCTCTTCTTTACTTGTAGTTTGTCACCATAGGGATCCGCTTCTGACACAGACTTGAACACTTTAGAGTCACCATCACCGATGTAATACTCATACTTAACTGCATATTTTTCTTCAGAGCGTGAGAACATTTCCTTTATACCATCTACTTCCATTTTTCCAGCACAGCCCTGATGGTTGGCCGTGCAATTTGGTTCGTGCTCTTCATACCATTCTTCATATTCCACTGTTCCTTTCTTTTTCTCCCAAACTGAGCAAGGCTTACAGAAACTATTTTTAATAGTAACATCTAAAACCTTGCCAGATCTGTTGCCAATAATGCTGGCAACACCTTGTAAAGAAGAAAAGCCTCTTTTCCTCCAAGAGCCGTCACCAGACACAGTAAGTCCAGTATTTGGTGGTGTTAATTTTAGTTCTTCTTTCACTGCTGTGACCGTGGACTCTTGAGCCACTTCTGCACATATATTACCAAGCTGCTCATTAATTTTATCATAAGTAGAATGAGCCACTGGTTGTGATAAATCCATGATTCCAGAGAAAGTTGATAGTCCTGTGTGACCGTGGCCAAGTGCACGCGTGGCTACTTCTTCTATTTATTTCCCATGCATTACTCATGGGGCCAACTTTCTTGGAAGAATTTATTCCTGCAATTTGACCACATCTGTCACACACTATATCAATTTTGAATCTAAACCCTTATTCGCTTATACAAACAGGTCCATGGCACTCACTGCAACATAACACTTTTTCCAGTTCAGGAAACAGAATGCTGATGTTGATAATTCTATTCTTCGTATTACAGTGAGAAGATGTTGATGTATTTCTCATTTTTCTAGCTGAAGTTGATGTTCTTCTCCGCTTACTCTCATTTTCTTCTTTGTGGATATTCCCTCCAAAAATTTTTGGTCTCTTCTTCACTCTTCCTCTTGAGTATTTGGCGTCAGGATGAGTGCTGGTAAATCGTCCTCTGGCATCTCCTGTCATTTTTAAGCTTTGTTAGAAGTCACTTTAATTTTTTTTTTTAATCACTATTTTTATATTTCACAAAGTTCACAACTATATAAACACAATAATTATACTGTGCAACAAAACACACGAACCTCAAATTACACAAAAAGAACACTTTTTACGTAAAAAGCGACGTAAAACGAATCTAAACCATCCGAGTATTCGATTCAGTTGACACTTGTGTTTACAAAAATTAAAGAGCTAAAAGTAGGTTACCGTGTCAAATGCTTACATGTAACATACGTATGATATGTGTGTGTTTCTTAGTTCACGGTGTATCATAGTCCAACTGTCCAATTATCTATAGTTCAACATAGTTCATGGTGTACCTTAGTCCAATTATCTATAGTTCAACATTAGGCCTTTTACAGCCAAAGGAACACAGAACACGATATAAGGAACAGATGCAGAAATACCATGGGTTACTATATCTATATATATGTGGAACAGCGCTTATTCCTCGCTGTTCCTCGTATATATAGATATACGAACCCATGTTATTTCTGCATCTGTTCCTTATATTTTTTTTAGTGTAACGGGCCTTACTGTTGTTCATGCCCGATTACTCCAAATCGTTTTATACAATAAAACTGTCGTATATTATTTGATAGATATAATAATTATTCTATGTATTCAATTTTCTTATATATGTATGGTTTATATTCAATTGTTTTATATTATTAGAAATATTTCGACCATGAAAAGTATGAATTACACGTAATTATATACACGGATTGATTTTTGTCAGTTTTTTCTGTTATTTTTTTCTAATAAAATTGATTTATTTCTACGGCGTATTTATTTATATTTATAAATATATTAATGTAGATTTATTAAAAAGTGTAAAATATATTAACAATTAAAAGAAAATAGAATTCTACCAAAAATTAAAAGTATGTATGTCGAAAAAACTGTATATTGAAAAAAAATGAAATTACAGTGAAAAATCGATAAATAGTTTAATCAGTATTTTATCAATATCTTAAAAAAAATAGATATCATTTTCGGGTAAAAAGGAGCATATTCTATGGATGTTTTCCTATAAGAAAAAGCAAAAAAACAAAAAAATCGATTTTTCTCAAGAAAAAAGGTGTCTAGCCTTCTTAAATGAAAACTATTAATTTTCAAATTCATAGTTTTCATTAAAAAATTAAATTAAAATTATAATTTACTCAATTAATTTTGAAAGATGCATCATAAGTTCATAACTTGCATTTAATAATAATCTCTTCTTGCTATTCAATATAAATATGATTTTGAACTGAATGCTAAATTAAATACACAGATGTTAAATTGGCAGGCTGTAGTTATTTACGCTTGAGCAGAATGCATTGTATTATACCTTATCTTGCAAAAATGAATTACATTTAAGTTCAGTTTTCATCAGTCATAGATCAAAAAGTAAACCATGCGAGATAATTGTGATCACGACACTACGAAGCTGCAACCATAGACTATGAGAACGGAACGATAGGCTGCAACTGTGTGTAGATGTGAACTGCATGTCAGCTGTTACATGTAGGAAAGTAACAACAAGAGGAAAGCTTACTGTACTCTACTACTGCAATTCTCAGATAAGTTTCTTTTATCATATAATATATGAATAATTTTTAATTTTCGTATTAAGTTGATACTTTGTGAAATCTTTTTTATTTATTCTAGGTTAGAAAAAGCTGAAGGGTTCTCATGGCATGAGAAAGAACTTATTACAAAGTTAAACTGAACTTTAGCAGTACTTGCAGGTAATTAACAATTATGATTTTCTACTATCTAGGAGTGTGTATCAGATCTGGATCATGAATTAAGTTATTTTTTATCTGAAATAACATATTTAATGGTTGCACGTTACTTTTCTGCCCGAATGTAAATGAATGTTCAATGTTACTTATTAAATTACATGATATGTAACCAAAATAGATTTATATCTATTTATATTGCCTTATTTGGAAAAGGAAATTGTAGTTTTTGTCAATAATCTTGGTACAATTTTAATAAAATCAATTGCCATCTTGGGAGCAAGATTTATTATTTTACTTCGCTTCTTTGGCAGTCCAATTTGAAGAATATTTAATTCAATATAATACATTTATTTATCGGCCCTTATAACACTGAACCTTGCTCCCTAGACGCCAAATGGTTAGTGTTGTAATTAAAACAAGATTAAAACAAATGTATGATTTGAGATAAAAAATGATTTATTTTTTATAAAGTAATTATGTTTTAACTTGCAATACTGGAGGCCTTCGATTTCTACACCTAAATTTGTACCTGTATAAAATAAGAATATTTGGTTATGACTGTGTGAAGTGACATATTATAAATAGACATGATTGATAAAATTGGCCAAGAAGTACGTTATGTAACCCATTTAATGCATACATAAAGATTTTACAATATTTATACTGCATTGTAACTGTTTTATGGAACGACTTGATCAATTTTATACGACATAGCTTAAATTATATATATATTTTATGAGTAAATAATTTTGATTAAGTTAATATTATAAAATATCTTGAAATTATATGATTTATTTTTTATGAAACTGTCGGACCAACTGCTTGATATTTAATACTATTTAATAAAACCTTTGTTGTTGACATGGACATTTTTTTATAAATCAAATATAATAAAAATTATATTCATGTTTTCTTGCAATATTACTAATGTTTTTTTAACAACATAAAGCAATAATAATACTAAACGTATTGCTGGAAGAATAAAGTCATAATGTGAACATTTGGCTTATGCATAAAAATCACATTTTTCATGAAATTGATGATATAATTTTTTATTAAAAAATGAGTGTTTGGGCCATTCCAACACAAATAGGATGATATTTGTTCATGTTCCAGCTACACTTCCAGATTCTTTTTGAAGCTGAGTCGATGAGCGCACCTTATGAAATTTCACTTTTTAAGATTAAAATGGTATAATGAAATTGATAAAGTATCGATGGACTTATGTAACTTGGATTTTCACAAAATATAGATTTATGACAAAAAAGTCCTCTGATGATTTTTTTGTAGAATGTTTCTATTATGAGTAAAATGAGTTTGAAAAATGCTAAAAATCATGAAAATTCGTGAAATGTGCAACTTTGATGATTTTTGGCTCCGAAAATAATTGTAAAAAAAATCTGAAAAATTTCAGGGTAGTTCAAAACATAGTGGAGAATGCGTAAAAAAAGTTTAAGCAAAAAAAAAATTTTTCATCTGTGATATGACCGAGAACCGGCCACATACACAATAAATATCGTGGATCACTGATTTTTCATCATGCATTCAATAGACCTACAAAAACACAATAAACTTTCTACACCTGAAAAATTAACTACTAGAAGACATTGTAAGTAATAAAACAGCTTAATCATAGCCATCAACAACAAAAATAATCATCAGATAAGTATTAAATGTCTAAATATTTATTTCAAATTTTTTAAATTCGTCGAGAAAAGAACATCGACTCTTTGTATTGATTTCAAAAAATTTTTTTTCAGATTTACATAACAAGAAGAATGATCTGTATTTATACATGATTGTACAAAAGAAGGAAACATCATTAGTTAAAGTTATATTTTTTATATTAAATTGGCTAAGATGAAAAGACTACACAAAACTAGAAGGACAGAAGTTTTTTAAACAACAAAAAGAATAAATTATTAGATCAGATATAAGTCCAATTATTAAAACATGGAAATAGTGAGTTGTAAGTTATAAAAAATGTACGATGAGTACAAGTATATTTATATTTTATATTTTATTTTATAACATTTATAAATAGAATGCAAAAATTGTTGTGTTTAGTAGAATAGTAGTGTAGATATCAAAGATTCCAATAATAATTTTTGGTGGGACTTGTGTGATTTTTTACTTTTACAGATACAGATATTACACAAGAAGAGTTTTTCAAGTAATATTGGAGATATAGCCTATCATGTTGAGAAGTTTTAATTTTTACAGATATTACATAACAAGATTTTTTCGAGTCATTTTGGAGATATAGCCAATAATGTTGAGGAGTTCTAATTATGGACTGTCTGAAAAACCTAATTTTGAATTAGCAAAAATGAACGATTGTCCTCATGATCCTG
Organism: Torymus aiolomorphi; assembly: GCA_036365515.1. Taxonomy (NCBI): domain Eukaryota; kingdom Metazoa; phylum Arthropoda; class Insecta; order Hymenoptera; family Torymidae; genus Torymus; species Torymus aiolomorphi. The sequence continues at coordinate 90,475,652 of CM070873.1, read as the reverse complement.
GTGGTTATATTATTAATGGAAAAGCATTTGTTATCTTCAAGAAGAGCTTAGTCGATATCAGTGCTATGCTGTCGTACATATTTACTCAAGCACCAATTAAAAGATTATGATAATAGAGATATAAAATTGGCAAATAAATAAATAAATTGCCAAATAAATAATACACAAAAAAATATATAGTTGAACTAATAATAAAAGATATTTAAAAAGAAATATTAAGTATACTGATACATAAATAAAAAGAATAAAGAACAAAACATAAGAAACGAATGAAGAGAAATAAATAAAGGGAAATAAATAATAGAGAATTTACACAATACAAAATAGAAAACATATGAGAGATATAATCAGTGTATAAAATAATCAAGTCATTTTTTATCAAAATAAGGAAATCAAAATAATAATAAAAAATAACTAAACAAACGAAAAGTATTACAATAAAAGTAAGAATATTATAATGGAGAATCATACAAAAAAAAAAGATTACAATAAAATATTACATTGCAAAAGGGAATATAATAAAATAAGAAAATGAAAAATATTTAAATATTATAATATAAAAAATAAACAACACTCAAACGAGAAAATGAAAGTAAGACAATAATAAACAAAATAAAAGATAAATTCAAAAATAAACTACAATAATAATTACGAACATTTAATAAAATGAAAAAACCATGATGAATAATCAAGCTAATACATTTTATAATTTTAAAAAATAAAACCATTATTATACTAACGTATTTCATTGTCAAATTTGCCGAGATCAATATCACGAAGCATTGTTTTGCTCTAATGCAGTTTGTGTTTATTGTAAAAGTAAAGATCATATATCTTATTGCCAATACTGTCAAATGATAGGACATGCAGCTACTCAATGCCCTGTTATAAAGAAATATGAACTTGATTGTGAGTATTGCGGAAGCACGGGTCACTCAACTAAAGACTGTCTGTCAGCAGTATGTATGAAATGCAATAAACTCGGGCACTGGATAAAATACTGCCCTATAAACGAAAAAATAATGTGGTGCGCGTTATGTAAAGAAGAAGACCACGATTCATCAGATTGCAAGCGTGCGATTTTAAGAAATAGAATAATTTGTCAAATTTGCAACAGAATCGGACATACAGCAAAGTATTGCCCAGAAAGAAATGCTCATTCTCAAAATAGCACAAACTACAAATTTTAGAAAATAAAGAAATTTATCAATTACCAAATACTACAAGAAATTATAACCGATTCATTAACAAGACTCAAGAACAAAATTACAAGCCAAGAAACACGATTTTTAATAATCAACAACCCAATACAGTAAATAGGAAAAGAATTGAATGTGATTATTGCAAAAGAATTGGGCATGACATCGACAACTGCAGAAAACTTAAAAATCTTATGATGCAATATAATGCAATGGGAAATCATTGTGATCTTTGTAAAAATCCAGATCATACTACTGAAGAATGTGAGGAAATCAAACAATATCCAAGTATTAATACTGATGAATCATACCATAATGTTACAAAAGAAACAATTAACGAATCAAAAATTCAGAAAAACAAAGGTAATACAACGAACATTGAAAGGTATAATAGTAATGAACTAATTACAGAAAATAAAGTAAATAAAAATAAACAGGAAACTAATATCATAGAGGAATGAAATCAATTCAATTATCGTACCTTTTATAAAAATACATGAAATCACTGACGAACCAAAAGATAATAATATGATTATAAAAAATCATGGAAATACTAATGAAATTAATTTTATAGACTTTAACGAAATTTTCAAAAATAATCATGAAATTGAAGAAATTATGGAAACAAATTTAATTGATTCTATTGAATCTACTGTAAAAAATTATGAGACTAATGAAGAAATGAATTTCAATGAATCGAATTTAAAAACTCATGAGGATTGTGATGAAATTAATGTAATTGATTTTAATGAATCTAATATAAATAACCAAAAGAATGAAATTTCGAATGAAAATAATAAAGAAGGTAATAATTCGTTGGAAACAGTAACTTTTTATGATGATCTTAAAGTCATTTTAGACATAACTTTTGCTTTAGCTGAACCATTTTCCGAAGATGATCAAATGGAAACTAAATTCCAACAAAACTCGCTTGAAAATTCGTTAAAAGAGAATATAGCATCAATACATTCAGAAGAGTCTTTATTAAATGATACAAAAAATCTAAGGAACTTATTAAATAATAGTAAAGTAGTTTTCGAAAATGAAAATCAACCAAAAGATATGTTTGATAATCAAAAACTAAAAAAACATTTAGAGAATAAAAGTCATCTAAAAATATTTGATAATCAAGAACACCAAGAATAGCTTGAGAATAAAAATCAACTAAAAAAAACTTTGGGTAATCAAGATCATAACGTAATAATCAATCTAAATACAAATCCTAATAAAGTACACCAATTGCAGTTAGTTTTTAACTATCCTATCAAAGTAAAATCTAATAAAAACGTCAGAAAACTAAAATGGATATCTAATTATAAAAAATATTTAAAAGAATTATCAAAAATTACAAAATTCAAATTAAAATCTAAAGGTTACTACAATAAATTTACTATCTGAAAAAGGTTTAAAAAGGGAGACAAAATATGGCCTATTAAAGAACCAAATATGAATAAATTTCAAAAGGATCAGCATAATAAGAATTTTCAACGCTATTAAAATGAACAAAATAATATCTTAACTAATTATGAAAAACAAGCAAAGCAATATTATAACAAATAATAACATAACATTTTTGTTTTAGGATATGGACAACATACTCAATATTAACATCTATCATAATCTCTTCTTATTTTTCCAAATTTAATACAGGAATGGAGAATTATAATTGCAGCTGAACTTTTCCATTTGAAGCAAAACCATCCTACTTCTTGGTCAACTAATATATAACCCTAAGGTGATCCAGATTTTACCAAATATACAATTTAAAATTATAACCACTTATCCGTTTGTCTATAATTGTTCGTATCAACTTGTCAGTATTTTATGAAAAGCAACTATATTCCCTAAGAAAGCTAATAATTTTAGAAAAATGCGATTGAAATAAGATATACTTGAATAATGAAATTTTAGAAATAATACATAAATATTGCGATTAGATATTAATACAAAGTAACTTTGGTCTTATAACAATCAAACAATCAAACAAATTGAATGTGAAAATGATGTGTTATTAAATAATAAAAATATATAAAGTAATTATTTAATCACAAAGTAGAAAACATTACAGGGACGAATTAACTTATGATCAATTTAATAGCTTATGATTTTATCTTTGAATAACAAAGTATAGAACTAATCCAAAAGGAAAAAAAGTAGAACCCATTCCTAAACCTTTTAACGTATGATAAAAAAAAAGATAATAATAATTTGAGTAATTTTATGCAAAATTAAACTGTATTTACCTACAAAAAAAAAGGAAAAAAAAGGAAAAAAATTGTTGATACTCATCAAAATTTATTAAAGAGTTTCAGAACAAAAAAAATTATTCAGGTAGCTACGTTCACATTGCTAAGATTAAATAGAATATATGTATTTGGAATGATCAGTTCTGTCATATACTATCATGATCATCCTATATAAGATACACTATTCTGCACTGTATTGAGTATGTAAAACATTTTTCTACTCTAACAGATTGCGTATTCTTTAAAGCAGATATGTGAATGCTACCTATGCCGAAAAAAAAGTTCAAGTTCTAAAATGAACTTTTGAAATGGTTGAAAGTTTTCAAACAAAGGTAAAATACAATGATGCATAAAAGCAATAACAAGTCAAAATTTATCAATATCATTTCAATTATTCACTTCCTTTTTACGAAAAAAACCTACACCATATATAATTATATTTTTCTTTTGGAAATAATTATAATACGATTATTAAAATAATTTTGTTATGATAACATCAAAAGCCCTTTAATGTTATTCTACTTAAACAAAGAGAGGAAAGAAAAAACATATCCCTTGCCAAATATCTAAGCAGGGAGGGAAGTGAATGATCACTTGAATCATTCCCTATATATTACTCATCGTTTATTTACTAAAAAAAAAAAATTATTTAATAAGCACATTATTTCTAAGCTTAATTAATGAATGACTATTTTATGTAAATACAGCAAAACAAAAAAATTATTACATGTTACCGATAACGAAATAATTAAATTATCGAAATCTATATATATCTCTATAGGAATTCTTTGAAATTTGAACGTTAAAAAATATCGGTACAAAGTAAATCAGTAGGTTAAGTGCAAAACTAGTATTAGGAAGAAAATAATTAATTTATTTTAAAATATATAGACGATTCAAAAATTTATTTAATATTATTAATTTTATATTGTTGGTTATTATTATTATTATTAAATCTTTTGAAATCGTAAGTCTTACACATCTAGTAAGCAGATTTTATAAGTTATTGAAATTGTAATTGTAAGCCTTACTCGTCAAGTAAGCAGATCGTATAAGTTATTTATAGTAAATTTATAAAAGCAAGTGTAAATTGTAAACGTTAAGAGCAATTATAGAAAAGAATTGTAATTGAAATTACAACGCATCGATCTACCAGAAGCCAGCAGATTGTATTGGTAATAAATTATTGTATTTCATATAATAAACCTACATAAAACCAATTACTACTTATTTCCACTTATTTCCGGACTTCACAGTGGGATGATAATATGCATTTTTTTTGCAAAGCTTTCTTTATTGCAAAGTCTTGTGTCAAGTGAAGTAAATCTGTAAGCTTTTCTGTCAACGGAATATAGTTCAGTTCATCTTTGTTTTTTACTTAAAGTAATATTTGATACAAAGCATAAATTTATTAAAACATTAAATAATCTATATGGATCTGGAATCAATACGACAAGAATTCCTGCAATGAGTTTATATTGTATGTGAGCAAATGTTAAAAACAATGAAAATTTTAGCATAGAGAAAGACATATCGGCTATTTGTGAAATAACTTGTTTTTGTAATATAAACCCGTGACGTTTTCCAGTGAAGTAAATTTGTGGACTTTTATGTCAATAAAAAATACAGATCATTTTGCATATTTAGATAAAAGTGTTGTTTAATACAGAGCATAAATGGCTAAAATAAAATAAGTGGATAAATAAGTGAATTTATTAAAAAACGTATTTCAAAATAAATTGATGATTTTTTTTTTTTGTATCTTGATTCTAATGGCCAATTGTCTACCAGGAAAGGTTTAAATAAATGGACACCATTTATTTTTAACCGACGTTTCGGACACTTTTTTCGTGTCCCTCTTCAGGTGCTCTATATTTAACAAAAACCATTTACATAATAAATATATACAGTATGTTGAACTTACAAATTTTACACAACAAAACGTAGTTTTTACAATTCCAATTCAAAATAATTACATATTTATTAAACACTAATCACTTAAAAATTAATAAATCACAATTCGCAACTCTAAACAAATTATGTATAACCAAGTACACTTACATTACGTCAAGATGTAATAATAACGGGAGACTGTCCGTTTCGTCAATGCTTAAATTTGCGGCAAACGGTCTATATATACTAATCTACTGTAATTATGTGTGTATATTTTGTGTGTATAAAAGTATACAAAACGATGTGAGACAAGTGGGGGGGATAGCGTTGAACGATTCGAAGCCGAGGCGAGGTATCAGGGGAGCACGTCATAGAGTAAGTCATCCTAATGACACGGTACTCAAAACATACACGAATATTGTGGTGGATATTATATTCTCATCCAACGTGCTCTCCTAATATACCCGTTCGGCTTTACAAAGTTTTAATACCTATTAAAAGTTACATTAAGCTAAATTTCGCAGTTACTAATTGATATATTATATTCTTTCGCTAGTTTATTGATTTCAAATTGTTTGTTTATATAATCTTTTTGTTGATGAATGAAGAATGCTTCTGAAAAAAGTCTTTTTCCGTTATTAATTTCTGTATCTAAGATTTTAATATTATCAAAATCTATTGTATGATTGTTATTTTCAGTGTGCGCAAATAAGGAAAATTTATCATCTTTATCAAGATATTTTTTTCTATGCTCTTTTATTCGTACATTTAATCGTATACCTGTTTGTCCCACATACGTTGATTCGCAATTTTTACAATTGATTTTATACACCACACTGTTTTTATTGTATTTTTCTTCTTTATCTTTTCCTAATACTATTACATTATTTAGTTTATTTATGGTACTAAACACAACATTAATATTAAGTTTTTTAAAAAATTTTTCGTAAAACATTCTAACTCATTAACAAACGGTAAACATATAATCCCATCGTAGGTTTTTTGTTGTTTGGAGCTGTTATCTGAACTTTGTAGCATTTTTAAGCGTTTCTTTATGTGAAAATCAACTAAATTATGTGGATAATTATTGTTTTTTAAAACATATTTGATAAATTCTGTATTTTCTTTGTGAAATCTGTTGTGCGATAATTTTATTGCTCTATCAAGGAGACAGTATATGATAGCTATTTTGTTACTTGTCGGGTGATGCGAATTAAAATTGAGATATCTTCCTGAAAAGGTAGGTTTTCGATACCAATTAGTTATTATATTACTTTCATCGTTTATTATAATTTTTATGTCCAAAAACTGATACTATTATTTTCAGAATGTTCAACAGTGAATTGTAAGTTTGTGTCATAAGAGTTGAAAATTGGTAACGCATCGCGTATATTATTTTTCGGTATACAAAGAACAATATCATCCACATAACGGTAATAAAATAGCGGTTTTTCTTGAAGTTTATTGATACATGAGTTTTCTAAATCTTCCATAACTATGTTAGATAATATAGGGCTTAACGGATTTCCCATAGCGGATCCGAATGTTTGTCTATAAAAATTGCCATTAAATTGAAAATAATTATTGTTTAGGATGAATTTAATTACTTTAAGAAATTCGGTACAGGTCATATTTATTCTATTGTGTATTTGATGCTACCTTCTTTCTATCGCTTCGTATACTAGGTATTCAGGAACATTTGTAAAAAGACTTACGACATCAAAACTCACTATTTCATAATTATATGGTATTTTGATATTTTCAAGTTTTTCTTTTAGCTTTAAACTATTATCTATATGTGATGACGGGGGTTTTAAATTATTTTGTAGAAATTGAGCAAAAAACTTTGAAACGTAGTAAGTAGGAGAGTTCACTGTGGATGTTATGGGTCTGACTGGAAAATCTGCTTTATGTATTTTAATAAGACCATATGCTTTTGATATACTGAATTTTTGAAGGACCGGGAGTAGTTGTTTTTTAGTACCACTAAAATCCATTTTATTGAGCCATTTCACTATATCATTTGTTTTCCTTTCTAGGCTTGATAAAGGGTTTGATTTTATTTTTTCATAATATTTTGATCGTTAAATAACATATCGGTTTTTTCCACGTAACATGATTTTTTAATTATCACTGTAGCATTCCCTTTATCAGCTCTAGTTATTAGAATGTCTGAGTTCTGTTTTAGGAATTTTCTTGTTTTTTTAAGATCTATTTTTAATTTTTTATTTTCGTATGAATTATTTGCTAGTTCTCTATTGTATGAATTTTTTATGGTGTTGAGGCAAGAGCTTCTTATTTTAGGAATATCAGCTTTATTCCTGTGTTTTTTAATAAAAGTTTCAAAATTCTTAATATATTGCAGTAGTAATTTGTTGTTGAATGTTTCGTTAAAATTGAATTTCTCTCTAAGTTTTAATATATCAGTAACGTACGTTGGAAGTTCAATGCCCGAAACATTCACACACCAACTATCGTCAGTTTTCGCCGGTTCGATAACCTGAGTGTTATTGACTCGGACGTTAACCTCCGACACATCTTCCTTATATCTATCTTTTTCAATTTCTTTCTTATATTTTCTGAAATAGATGGTTTCGAGTTTACGTTGTAGTTTTTCTTTTACTTTAACAATAATAAAGTTTAGTTTAGTAGCATAAAAGTCAGCAAACAATTCAATGATTTTTTACTTCTTATAATTTCTCTGTTTAACCATGCAATTTTTGTGTGTAAATCTATAATTTCTATGTTTAGCACTTGGATCATGATTTTTTCCGTCAACTTGTTTTGTTTAGTTACGCATTTTTTTGAGAACATGTAGTTATCTTTTAGATTCTTAGTAATGCATTGTAAATGTTTTGGAACAATATTAAAAAATCTACATTTAATTAAAAATTTACATTGTTCTCTCGCTTGTTTTTCCTGATATAACATTTTTGTTAAATACTGGAATTGTTTTTTCACTTTGAAACTGAAGATTTTGAAAATCAAATGTAGAGTTAAATTCACATTAATATCTTTACGGTATTTTAACAAATTTTTTAATAGTTCTTTGTGTGTCGTGTGTTGGTTCAACATACGTAAGCGAATCTCCATTCGTTGTTCCGGATTCGATGAAAACTCCATGGTGGTCGATGGTGTTTCTTTAACAACGTGTAATTGTCTTGTCACTTGTCTCACATTGTTTTATATACTTTTATACACACAAAATATACACACACAATTACAGTAGATTAGATGGATTTTAGTGGTACTAAAAAACAACTACTCCCGGTCCTTCAAAAATTCAGTATATCAAAAGCATATGGTCTTATTAAAATACATAAAGCAGATTTTCCAGTCAGACCCATAACATCCACAGTGAACTCTCCTACTTACTACGTTTCAAAGTTTTTTGCTCAATTTCTACAAAATAATTTAAAAACCCCGTCATCACATATAGATAATAGTTTAAAGCTAAAAGAAAAACTTGAAAATATCAAAATACCATATAATTATGAAATAGTGAGTTTTGATGTCGTAAGTCTTTTTACAAATGTTCCTGAATACCTAGTATACGAAGCGATAGAAAGAAGGTGGCATCAAATACACAATAGAATAAATATGACCTGTACCGAATTTCTTAAAGTAATTAAATTCATCCTAAACAATAATTATTTTCAATTTAATGGCAATTTTTATAGACAAACATTCGGATCCGCTATGGGAAATCCGTTAAGCCCTATATTATCTAACATAGTTATGGAAGATTTAGAAAACTCATGTATCAATAAACTTCAAGAAAAACCGCTATTTTATTACCGTTATGTGGATGATATTGTTCTTTGTATACCGAAAAATAATATACGCGATGCGTTACCAATTTTCAACTCTTATGACACAAACTTACAATTCACTGTTGAACATTCTGAAAATAATAGTATCAGTTTTTTGGACATAAAAATTATAATAAACGATGAAAGTAATATAATAACTAATTGGTATCGAAAACCTACCTTTTCAGGAAGATATCTCAATTTTAATTCGCATCACCCGACAAGTAACAAAATAGCTATCATATACTGTCTCCTTGATAGAGCAATAAAATTATCGCACAACAGATTTCACAAAGAAAATACAGAATTTATCAAATATGTTTTAAAAAACAATAATTATCCACATAATTTAGTTGATTTTCACATAAAGAAACGCTTAAAAATGCTACAAAGTTCAGATAACAGCTCCAAACAACAAAAAACCTACGATGGGATTATATGTTTACCGTTTGTTAATGAGTTAGAATGTTTTACGAAAAATTTTTTTAAAAAACTTAATATTAATGTTGTGTTTAGTACCATAAATAAACTAAATAATGTAATAGTATTAGGAAAAGATAAAGAAGAAAAATACAATAAAAACAGTGTGGTGTATAAAATCAATTGTAAAAATTGCGAATCAACGTATGTGGGACAAACAGGTATACGATTAAATGTACGAATAAAAGAGCATAGAAAAAAATATCTTGATAAAGATGATAAATTTTCCTTATTTGCGCACACTGAAAATAACAATCATACAATAGATTTTGATAATATTAAAATCTTAGATACAGAAATTAATAACGGAAAAAGACTTTTTTCAGAAGCATTCTTCATTCATCAACAAAAAGATTATATAAACAAACAATTTGAAATCAATAAACTAGCGAAAGAATATAATATATCAATTAGTAACTGCGAAATTTAGCTTAATGTAACTTTTAATAGGTATTAAAACTTTGTAAAGCCGAACGGGTATATTAGGAGAGCACGTTGGATGAGAATATAATATCCACCACAATATTCGTGTATGTTTTGAGTACCGTGTCATTAGGATGACTTACTCTATGACGTGCTCCCCTGATACCTCGCCTCGGCTTCGAATCGTTCAACGCTATCCCCCCCACTTGTCTCACATCGTTTTGTATACTTTTATACACACAAAATATACACACATAATTACAGTAGATTAGTATATATAGACCGTTTGCCGCAAATTTAAGCATTGACGAAACGGACAGTCTCCCGTTATTATTACATCTTGACGTAATGTAAGTGTACTTGGTTATACATAATTTGTTTAGAGTTGCGAATTGTGATTTATTAATTTTTAAGTGATTAGTGTTTAATAAATATGTAATTATTTTGAATTGGAATTGTAAAAACTACGTTTTGTTGTGTAAAATTTGTAAGTTCAACATACTGTATATATTTATTATGTAAATGGTTTTTGTTAAATATAGAGCACCTGAAGAGGGACACGAAAAAAGTGTCCGAAACGTCGGTTAAAAATAAATGGTGTCCATTTATTTAAACCTTTCCTGGTAGACAATTGGCCATTAGAATCAAGATACAAAATTATGATTCACACTCTACCATAAGCGCCTTTACCAACCAAATTGATCATGTGTTTCAGTAAGCAATAACAATCAGTGAACATTTTGACAGCTTTTTGAAACCGGATCACAGGCTTCATTTACTGAGCCGCGGTAAAGTAAATATTAATTGGGTCATTTGCCGTATTAATGAACACGTTTCCGTTATGCAGTGCTTTAAATGCCTCGGTTTCGGTCATATTGCTAAGGAGTGTAAGAAGAAAGAATGCTGCGGAAAATGCGCGGGTGAGCATGCTACTAAGCCTTGCAAGGCTAATAGCAAAAACTTCAAATGCGTAAATTGTGTGGCTGCTGATGGCGCTACGGTTAATCACTCGGCAACAGATAAGGCGAATTGCCCTATACTACGCGCAAAAATCGACCGCAAAATTTCGTCCATCAATTATGGCTGATAGAAATCGAATTCCCCAGATAGTCGCCGACGAACCCGCTGCACGCCTAGTGAATTTCTGTCACTCAAATGCGCAATCACTCTGTCTGCATATTACGGAAATACAGAAAGTTGCCCGGGACAATAATGTACACGTTTTCGAAATTACGGAGTCCCACCTAAAACCTTGCATTCCATCGAGTAAGATCGAAATTCCGCACTTTCGCATGTTCCGTGTCGACAGAATTGGCAAATTATGGGGTGGAGTTGCTATTTACGTACACGAGTCGATTCTCGCGAAAGAGATTTGTCGGTCAGCTCAGCCGACTATCTACCAGAAAAGACCTGAGTTTCTATTTCTGGAGCTGATACTGGGGCATTGCAAGATTCTTGTCGGTACTATCTATGGACCGGACAAGGGAGGCTTTTGGTCAGATGTCGAGGAAGCTCTTTTTGACACCAGCGCGTACGATCTTAAGGTGATCATGGGTGATTTTAACATTAACTGGCTCTCAAGTAGCTCACCGCGTAACACTCTTTCGGATATATTTACGTGCTGTAAGATAAATCGCCTACCGTGTTCGCCTACGTATCATGAAATGAAAATTAACAGGCACGAGTCTCACACTGCAATCGACTACATCTGCGTTTCTGATATATCGAAAGTGGCCGCCTATCACCAAGAGCAAATCCCTCACATCTCAAACCATGATGTGCTTTTCGCCACCCTCACCTATCGCATCCCCAGACACTGCCCAGAGCCCATTACCAGGCGCTCCTACAGAAACTTTAATATTAATAATTTTGTTCGTGACCTTGATGCTGTAGACTGGAACCATTTCGACTCCCTGGCTAGTGTGGATAGCAAGGTAAAGTTTCTGTCTGAGGCACTTGTGGCAGTATACGATACTCACGCTCCAGTCCGTGTCTTCACTCCAAAAAAACGCTTCACCCCATGGATAACGTCTGTACTAAGGAAAGCAATTGCAGCTCGGAACAACGCGTGGAGATCGTGCAAAAGAGGGGGTGGGATAGCCGCTCGCCTTCGGTATAATGCCTTACGGAACTCGGTTCAGATAATGATGAGAAACGCGAGGTACGCTTATTACAAAGACAAGCTCAGGAGCTGCGCTGGATCGGCCAAAATGTGGAAGATTGTTCATGAGCTTGGTTTGACGGGAGCGTCGGAGAGCCAACAGATGCCTGCTGATCCCAACAGCTTTAACGAGCACTTCGTTGGTTCAATTAATCCTGTTGTGCTCTCTGATTCTCGACCGTCTGCAAGAATTCCACCGGATATGCGGTTTTATTTCAGGCACGTCGAAGTATCTGACGTCATGGAAGCTTTTTCGCGTGCGCGTTCCAATGCTCTGGGCCCTGATGGCATCCCTCTACGTCACCTTAAGGAGTGCCTACCGGTCATCTTACTTCCGCTCATTAATATATTTGATTCTTCACTTCAGTCAAGTCATTTTCCCGCTGAGTGGAAACGAGCAATTGTACGGCCATTACCGAAGAAGAAGTCCGCGTTGGAAATCTCCGATTTTAGACCCATTAGTATTCTCTCTGCGGCATCGAAAATCTTGGAATCGGTAGCCTACAAGCAAATCTCGGAATTCGTCTCGGATAGGGGTCTCTTGGACGATTTTCAATCAGGCTTTAGGCAAGGGCACAGCACGTACACAGCGCTGATACGGATCGTGGATGATGTGAGAGAGGGGATGGATAATGACTGCATCACGCTGCTAGTTGGTATCGATCATACAAGGGCGTTCGACCTTGTGAATATTAGACTGTTTATCGAGAAGTTAAGTAACTCTGGTTTTTCTGACGCAGCATGTAACTGGGTTGAATCATTCCTATCCGGTCCCTCGCAGATCGTAGCTTTCGATAACGGCGCCGTGTCAACTCCATTAGAGAGACGCGCGGGTGTTCCTCAGGGTAGTCTCCTGGCCCCCCCCCCCCCTTCTTCTCACTCTTCATTAACGACCTGCCGCTGGCACTGAAGCACTGCAAGTACCAACTTTACGAGGATGACTTCGTTATCTTTCGAAGAGATAGTTTTCATGATGCCACGGATATCATTAGCAAAGTGAATGAAGATTTAGTGAATATCTCTCGCTCGGCATCCCAGAATGGGCTTACCATCAACCCAGCCAAAACGCAAGCAATTTGGGTGGGGTCTAGGGGCTATATGAGTCGACTGAAGAATCGCAGGGGCTTGCCAGCTATCACCCTTAACCTTTTAGCTGCGGGGGTGGTCGATATATGGACCACTCTAGAGACAAAGAATATTTGAAGTTTTTAGATCAAATTTGATGTTCTGAAAACATAACAAATAGTTTTAAAATTTCTCAAAACATTCTTGACCTTGAAATTTTCAAGGTCAAGGGTGTCTGCGAGAATTTTCATCTTAAATCTTCATAACAAAAGAGAAAAATTTTTTTACATTGTACTTTACGTTGCCTGCGGGGCTGGTCGATATATGGACCAGCAGTCAGGTCAGCGACTCTATCTGAGATATCCAGTGATATTATGTATACATTTTACATATTCTGAGAGGTCAATTTGTACTGAAATTTCCTCGCAGCCTAAAGGTTAATGGGGTTATCATCGAGCCCCGTGATTCTTTAAAAATACTAGGCGTGCCGCTGGACAGTACTTTATCGTGGTGCGAACAGTGTAGCTCCACGGCGAAAAATTGCTTCGGCGCTATAGCCCAACTTCGGAAATGCCATGGTTACTTACCCCAGGAAACGAGACTCATGCTAGTGAAAATGCTGGTCTTTCCTCATCTAGATTACTGTGTGCTGGAATTTTTCTAGATTTATCAAAGGAGCTCACCCGAAAGCTGGATCGCTGCAAGAATGCTGGGCTACGTTTTGTCTCCAGCACAAAAATATACGAACACATTACCCCAGTGTATCGTGACATGCAGATACTCAAATACGCCAATAGGCGTGACTTTGTGGCGGTCTGCCTGCTAGCTACCATCCTGAGGACACACTCTCCGTCCTATCTTGCCGAGAGAGTATCTTTTAAGGTACCATTGAAGGAGGGGAGTTCGCGACGGTCTCGGCTTGACTTAAAACTCAAGAAATTTAGCCTAGAGATTCAGCGCGGCTCCTTCTGCATCAAGGCCTCCTATCTCTGGAACAATATCCCCGATGAAGTTCGAGTGTGGTATCAGCGACCTTGCTTTAAGACTGTGTTGGCGAGATATTTTTTGGCTGTGATGAATGTGTAATATCTATCTCTTAGTTGTCTAATTTTATGCGTAACCTGTAGATTTTAATCTGGCTTTTAACTTGCGGACTTCGCCTCTGTTTTAACGCATTAAGCATCTGTTTTTATTTTTTTATTTACTATTTGTTTATTTGTTTATTTATTATTTTACTTAAGGTGATGTGATACCCTGATTTCAATATTTTTTAAATCAACATTCAAACGTTTATTTGGAAAAAGACGACTGTCAGGCGCTCCGGACACGTAAACACTATATTCAGAAATTTTTTTGAGCGATTCTATTAGTATTTTCGTTAGCTGTGCTCGTTTTAAAAATAGGTCAATTGCAGATTCCTACTTACCGACAGTACGGTTTTTATTTAATTAAATAAACTCTGATCATTTTTTTTGGAAAAACACGTCTGTCAGGCGCTCCGTATATGTAAATACTATACTCAGAATTTTTTGTGGATGATTCTATTGGTATTTTCATGAGATGTACTCTTTTTAAAATTATGTCGGTATATAACATCACCTTAAGTTGCGCTTTGTTCCTATTCTCTCATTGTACATATTTTAATTATACTCTACACATGTCTCTCGTCCTGTAAGGCGTTACCGCCCCCCTATACTGCGAATTTACTGTATTATCTGTAACATGTTTGGCATTGGCTATGAAGAACCACGAGTCCTTAGCCGTACAATAAATAATCTAATAATAATCTAATCTCAGGGGCGGATTAAAGGGGAGGCTAGCAGGGGCTATAGCCTCGGGTCCCAACTTCTAAGGGGCCCCACGCGATTGAATAATAAATTACAATACAAGTACGCAAAGTAAGTGATTCCCGCACGAACATAGTCTAGAGAAGCTCGGGCGACAAAAAAGCGAGTGCGGCTACACCTATGCAGCGCACGGGTATCATGTACTATTGTTCTAAATATAATATATATATATTGTTCTAAACATATGCGCAAAGATACGTTTCTCGTATTTTTAGTTTGTCGAGTGTAAAGTGTTTACTTTGTATAAAGTAAAAACTGTGCACACTGCAAGCTAAAAGTACGAGAAACATATCCCTTACGCACGCCAAATAGGAATAGAAAATCGAGTTTTGGGCCCTTACCTTAGAAATAAAAAACACACGTAATTTAATTTTGCGCATCTAACCGTGCACGAAATCAAAATTTATATATGAAATATAAATATAAAAAAGTTGCATACTTTTTTAAAATATGATAATTTAAGTAAGTGCGTTCAGATTATCTTATATTGTGTTAGCTAAAAGCGCTTCACTGGAGCAGAAAACGTCCCTCTTATAGCTGAGTATTATACGGATACATATTTGTATACTGAAAAAAATAAATGATTCAAACACTATTTACTTAACGTTTCCTCTGATTCGCGCTACAATCGAAAAATACATTTTGAAAAACTTGAAGTAATAATTTGAGCAATTAGTATAGAGTGAAACATCATGAAATATACCGAAAGTATCAAGGAGCGGGGGCGCGCTCCGAAGGCAAGTTATCCAATGTAGAAATGCCTTAGGGCCGACCGTGCTATTCATACATTGAAATGGGCTATGCAGATCTTTAGTTGTTTGTATCTTTTCAATGTATCACTTAAACACATATATGTATTTAGCTTGATTAAAAGCTATTTAATTGTACTACACAAATCAAAAATTTTCATTCGAAAAGAATATCTCAATGTAAAGATATTGGACATAAAAAAATTTTTCTGAAACTCTGTGCGAGAAGTTCGATTTTTCGCATGCTGCGTTAAACGATGCGTGCAAAAATCTCACTTCTCGCACGTCGTGTCAAAAAATACGCTTCGACACTTGTGTGAGAAGTTGATTTTCTCCTCGTGTGACCTTTTCACCCTCGCTTCGCTCGGGTCCAAACAGTCACACGAGGGGAAAATCAAATCCTCGCACTAGTATCAAAATGTACTATTACGGTCATTTACGATTCCCAAGTTTTTCTTCGCTCTTTTCTTCAGACACACATCCGTTCTTCTAAAAGTCACTTCCGGCCATTCTAAATGGCTATTGGCTAATACTACCTATTACTCTACTATATATATCTGTGTACATGCGTGCCTGACGCTGGCGCGTGTATAGTGCGTGTATATGTGTAAGAGAAAGATATAACAACACAAAAAAATTATTGTGATTACAAAATAACCTTGAAATATCGACGTAAGTGGTATATTTTGTAAATTTATATATATACAATATCACGGATCATCATGCGTTAGAGATGTTTATAATATTCGTTAAAATAATTAAAGAATCTCAAGAAGTCAACTGATGAAAAGAATTTATTCACGAGCATCGATGGGGCAATAACTGTTTTTAGATAAGTATTAAATGACTAAATGTTAAATGGTCATTTTAAAAGACTTGATACTTTGTGAGAATTTTTTATTTGCAGATAGTCAAGAAGATTATTTTGGAGTAAGCAAAACAAATTTGATGAGGTGAAGATCATTATTCATTACTTGTCAATTTCAAGATAATTATATCTCTAAAAGCTGAAGACAGTAAGAATATCACTGAATCAAGAATCTTATATACTCGACTCGAAGAGAGAGAAAGAGAGAGAGAGAGAGAGAGAAAGAGAGAGAGAGAGAAAGAGAGAGAAAGATAGAGAAAGAGAGAGAGAGAGAGAGAGAGGATATAATAAAACGAACAACAACAATTTTAATTCTAAAATAACCTCGAATTATGGTATGGTTATGTATTTTTATAATTCAAATCAGCTGATGGCATGGCATCATATACTTTTATATATAAAGTATTATTTTTTTTTATACTAGAAGATATATCATGAAAAATATAATTATGATGAAAGATCTAATTCATAATGAAAGATTCAAAGATATAAAAAAGTCAACTAATAAGAATTTACCTACGTGCATCAAAGGGACAAATAACTTTTATTAGATAAGTATTGAACAGCTAAATGTTAAATGGCTACAATCATTTTAAAAAAATTGATACTTTGTCTGAATTTTTTTATATTTACAGATTATACAAGATTTTTTACAGTCATTGAAATCCGATTTTGAATTGACTTGGATGGTGTACAACGTACACAAATGCTGAAAGCCTTATTCATTCTATTTTGAATATGTAATATAGCCAATAATGTTGAGGAGTTCTAATTGTGTACTGTCTGAAAAATCTAATTTTGAATTAGCAAAAATGAACGAGTGCCCTCATGACCCTGCTGGTTATTTTATTATTAATGGACAAGAAAAAGTTATTTTAATACAAGAACAGACGCTTAGGAATAGAATTATATTAAAGAAGATAGTAAGAATATATTACTACTCAAGAAAGAAAAACCAAACCAATATTAGCCTATGGAAGAACAGGCAAATACTATTTACGACACAATATTTTTCAAGATGCATCATATATCCTCAATATGAATATTTTTCATGAGATATAATTTTAGAAGAATATTAAAAGTTTGTCTTCATATTTGACAGGACGAATAGAGGATTTGGATGTCAATGAAGAAAATGACAGTTTCATTGCTTTCAATGAATAACACATAAAACAAACAACAACTAAGATGTTTATTTAGACAGTATTGGACTCAAAGTACGAAAAAAGTATTATGTTTTGAAGTAAGTTTTTCAAAATAAGAAAATTGTGATTTTCATAGTTCGTCTGTCTAGTTGAAAATTATATTGATAATAAAAATGTTGTGATTATTAAAAAATGACATCTAATCAGTGTTTTGTGTAATAAATAAAATAAAATACCGGTATGATGTGTTGCAAGAAGTGCATATATAATCAAATATTATTGATAACAAATAACATAGTGATTAAAAAATGACATCTAATCAGTGTTTTGTGTAATATAAAAAAAATAAAATACTGGTAAAATGTGTTGCATGAAGTCTAATATCAAATTTTAAAACTTCTACTTAATAGTAAATTTCGACACTGGTGCGGAAGATGATGATTTACTTCATGTGATGTTTTTCGCACGAGCGAAGCGAGTGCGAAAAGTCACATGAAGTAAATAATCAACTTTCGCACTCGTTTCGGACGGTATTTTATACCACGAGCGCCGAAAAATCATACCAAAGTTGTGATTTTGAGCTCAGAGTGCTATAAAATCAGTTTGAAATGTTTTGAGAATAGAACAAGTGTGTATTAATAAATAATTATGTGTTATGAGGTTCATAAACTTCATAATAAGCTTTTGCAAAGAAGAAAATATTGCTGAGTGACACGTGAGGTTATAAATATACAATATAATTTTCAGTGTTTTGTCTAATAATAAATAAAATATAGTACTGGTATGACGTGTTACATGAAGTGTTTATAATTAAATTTTAAAACTTCTATTAAAAATCAGTTTCAAATGTTTTGAAAATAGTTCAATTGTATATTAATAAATAATTACATGTATGAGGTTCATAAACTTGATAATAAGCTTTTGCATAGAAAAAAATATTGCTGAGTGACAAAGCCAACAAGCCAAAGTCAAAGCCTACATAAAAAATTACACAATTACCAACACTCCCTACTTTTCATTATTCTTTCTCAATTTTGAACTTTCTATAATATTACGCATCTAGGAAGGACAAAAGAAGTCTAGAGTCAGTACTTTCTTGTGTTTAACTTATATAGAAAGTTGAACAAATTTGAATACATTTCTGAGAATAGTCAAACAGTGGTTTCGGAGAGTTGTTTGCATTACTTGACTATCGATAACTGATTTCACAACTTTCGTTTGTTTGATTTGCAGTGAATAATTTGAATGTATTTAGTTACATTAATTTGTTCAGCATCAGCATACAGTGACTCAAAGAAGTAAAAGACTTTTTCACTAATATTTATTTGATTTCTTTTAAAAAATCATAAATATTATTTATGATTATGAAATATCATAAATATTATTTATGATCATAAAAAAAAAAAAAAAAAAATTCGCTTATTCATTGGTTCGTTTGATGTCCGCCTTTTCCAAATAAACTTAAATATCACGAACGTACTTTAACGATATCTACTAGGCATTGGGACACTATATGCCAACTACACCTCAACAACCTCTATAAGATATGTCAAAAAGGAAGGTCACCAACTCTTCTCTCCAGACAACGTCATTCTGTGACGGATTCTTCATGACCCGGGGAAAAAACACCCTAAATTTGTACAAGACGATCAACTTTATAAAAGAAGACTTTGGCTTGGATGCCAAAACAACTTGTGCAAAACTCACCAAACTACTAAAGAAACATAAGAAATTTGAATGTGAACTTAAATTCCTAGTTAAATGCAGAAGCTATGACATATTTCCTAAGCACATTGAGAGCATGTGTAAGTACTTTAAAAACATTTCCTTCAACAGTAAATTTGCGAGTGCTAAGACTAACCATCTGTCGAGGTATGTTCGGAAAAAGATTTTGAATATCGAAATCTCTGACCTTAACATTCATCTACAGTTTTTGCTTACACAAATCAACGCGTCCATAATTAACTTCACAAATGCAACTTCTGAAACATATGCTAAAAAATTCTTACAATTTTACAATAATACCTTGGATATCATTAGTGATAAAGTTTCACATATCCACATTAATAAATTTAATAGTCTGTTAAAAGCTTCTGACAAAAGTGTAACGGTTGGATCAGATTTTCGAAATTCAGAATCTAACGTTAGTTTGACTACCCTAAACAATAACATTACAAACACCAAGGATAGATGGTTGGTCAATCTCTCACACACACAGTTACCGAGTTTTGCAATTGAGACGCTCAACCTTGGCGACAAATTCAATTTCACTTTGGATTTAGATAGACGCTCTATGTTCGAGTATGTTAAGGCAGTAGAAAGCAATTTGAGAAATCTTGAGAACAATAAAGAAGAAATCAGAGATAACTTGCTTTCTACTTTTAATAACTTTATCAAAGGTAGTAAACGCTTACATCTTAGTCACAGTGATAGAATAATCAAAGACAATTTCATTAAAACCAAACGTTTTTTAAAAAATAATCCCAGTATTTTCGTCACGAAAGCGGACAAGGGTAATGTTACAGTAGTGATGGAAAAAGATGCCTACATAGAGAAAGTGGAATCGGCGCTATCTGACACAAATTTTTATTGCAAAATTAATAGATCCCCTCTAAATTCACTACAGAAAAATATCAAAACTCTAATTAAAGACTGGAAAAACAAAGGTGTTTTAGATACAGACGAATGTTTCTCACACGTGTTACGGGCAGATATTAACGTCACTAATCTTGCCAGAGCTTAAGCCTTAGTAAAGATCCATAAAGAAGGCAATCCAATAAGAATCATTGTGTCAGCCGTAGGTAGTCCTACTTATGCCTTAGATAAAAGCCTCTCCCTTCTGTTTAATAAATATTTTCCACGCCCGAAATTCTCAATTAAAAACAGCTTTGAATTAAAAGAAATAACCGACAATTTAAAAATTACAGATGAGTATGAGTTAGTTTCTTTTGACGTAGTGTCTTTGTTTACCAACATCCCAGCTGATCTTGTTTTACAAGCTGTCGCCAAAAAATGGATATACTTGAACAATAAGATCAACCTCTCTAAATTAGAATTTATGCATGGTATAAAACTTCTTTTGGATTCAACATATTTTCAGTTCAATAATAGAATTTATAAACAAATCATGGGTACCCCTATGGGTTTTTGCACTAGCCCTTGGTTTGCTGACATTACTCTTGAGTCACTTGAAACTACTTGTCTTAATAGCTATAATAATGAGTTATTGCTGTATAGAAGATATGTGGACGATTGCATTCTTATTCCTAAAAAAGACAAAACGGAAGAGATTCTTTCCTCCTTTAATGGATATAATGGTCACCTCCAATTCACCATCGAACGCGAACATAACAACAGCATCTGTTTTCTGGACATAGAATTAATAAGATCACGCGACAATAGAATCGTCACCAACTGGTACAGAAAAAACACAGCATCCGGACGCTACATTAATTATTTTTCCCACCACCCCCACTCTCAAAAAATAGCCATTATCTACAACCTTGTTGACAAGTCCATAAAACTCTCCGACCCACAATTCCACCGTAGTAATCTCGACCTTTCTTTCCACTATCTTCTATGCAATAACTATCCACGCGAAATAATAAACAAATACTTCGGGATTAGACTCGAATACATCCGTAACAGTCATAATAATAACACTATCACTAATAGAATCTCACGCGCTACTTTGTTAAAGCCAAAAATACTTTTACCGTTTATTAAACATCTGACTCCTAAAATTAATCATATCCTTTTCCAAAATAATATTATCCCAATCAATAGTACCATTAATAAATTCAACTGCATAATAACCTTAGGAAAGGACCACCTCCGTAAGCTTGACACCAGTGGTATTGTTTATAAAATAGATTGCCATAACTGCTCTTCAACTTATATTGGAATGAGCAAAAGAAAAATGAATTTACGTATTAATGAACACAATAGAGACGTAAAAAATTGCGTTAATACTTCTGCCTTAGCCATGCATGTGTCAGAAACAGGACACAATATAGACTTCGAAAAAGCCAAAATCCTTGACAAAGAATCTAACTTTTTTAGACGCTCTTTTTCGGAAATGCTTAACATCTACTATCACAGCAATACTCTTAACCGCATAGAAGACACCCAATTTCTAAAAAAATCATATAAAGACACTGTGAAATTGATCAGACTGCATTGCAATTCTTAGCTCGGTGCTGTGTGTCGGTGCATTCGCCTTTCCATACTCCTTTTCCCCATTCTATACGTCCATGAGCCTGCCGAATGATTGGGAGCGCACGTGAACGTTGAAGTGCACACACGAGCACGTTTACTTAGCGAGGACTCTCTCGCTGTATAGGCTTAGCTCTGCCCACTTCCTCGTTTCGTGCTCTCCTATATCACTCGAACAGCTCCGTGTGCCGTTTCTCCCACTTCCAGCTCTTGCCTCCCTACCCTTGATCCCCAACAGTTTTTCCAAATCGCCTATTGTTCCCCCGTTTAACAAGTCACATATGCCTCTCATTGTTAGTTTATTTATCGGAGATGGCACTCGCCTTATCCGATAGTAATCATGAGAGAATTACGCATAAGTTGGTAGTAAGTTACAGTTTGATATCTATTTTATTCTTAATTCAATACAATATTATTTTTAAATTTTGAATTTTCTTAACGTTTTCCTCAAAGTTTGGTGTAGTTCTCGTGGATGTATGTGCGGCAGGACCGAATGTTTTAATAATGACTGAATAATTGTTTATGGTAAAAAATTTTATGGAATTCTCCGACTTGTTTTTCTTATTTAAAAAAATATCATGACGTTGTACATTTACCATTTTTGCATATCTTGTAGCCCTGAAGAGGGGAGTATATCTAACGCTCCCGAAACGTCGGCTAATAATAAAAAAAATAATATTCGCTTATTCATTGGTTCGTTTGATGTCCGCCTTTTCCAAATAAACATAAATATTATTATTTTATAAATTAAAAAACTTCTATACTTACCTTATTTTATACTTTCGTAGAAAGTTTTATATTAACAATATTATTATTTGTACAGTCATATAAAAAACTATTACCATTTGTAGAAAGTGCTTATTGAATACATAGATGAGATTAGAAGAAATAATAGGACTAGACAAATTCTGTTGTTAAAACGTACTTAAAAAATTAGTTTTTTAAAAAACGTTTTGTTTTCAAAAAATATTTAAGCTCTCATTAAAGTTTCTGGTATACAGAGTTTGACGAATGTTGAGAGAGAGGGGGAGAGAAAGAGACGTCGCGAGGGAGAGAGGGGAGAGGGGAAAGAGAGGGAGGTAGAGTAGATTATACAGAAAAAACTTCTATACTTGACTTATTTTATACTTTCGTAGAAAGTTTTATATTAATAATATTATTATTTGTATAGTCATGAAAAAAATGATTAACATTTGTAGAGAGTGCTTATTGAATAGATGAGATTAGACGAATAAAAGGACTAGACAAATTATGTTATGAGAACGTATTTAATAAATTAGGTTTTTTAACAACGTGTTGATTGTTTTGAAAAAATATTTAAGCTCTCATTAAAGTTTTATTACAGTTTGATGGATGTCGAGAGACAGGAGGAGATATAAAGAGGAGGGATTAACAGAGAGGAAGGAGAAAGAGAGGGAGGAAGAGAGAGAGGGGAAGAAAGAAGAGATGGGGGAGAGGACGAGTGAGAGAGAGAGATGGGAAGGAGAGGGAGGAAGGAGAGGGTGAGGGAGAGAGGGAGAGAGACGAATACTAAAAAAAATACGAATACTAATACTTGCCTTAGTTTAAACTTTTGTAAAATCCTTAAGACATTATGTTTTTAAAGGAAGTGTTGATTGTTCAAAAATAATATTCAATCTCTTATAAAATTTTTTTTAGAGAGCTTGTCACTTGAGAGAGAGAGAGAGAGAGAGAGAGAGAGAGAGAGAGAGAGAGAGAGAGGGGTGTATTCATAGTTATAAAAACATGTTTGATCTCTAATTAAATTTCGTTGCAGTAGTATATAACTTAAATATAAAATATTGTTATTCATTATACTTTTTTAAAATGATTAAATAATTCATTAATATTTGAGGTATGGTGATAAATAACATAGTATTGATTGTATGATTAAGTCATGAAAACAATTATTTTATTTTTATGAATTCCAGGAAAAATTTATACTTGCCTTATTTTATACTTACGTAGAAAGTTTTATTATTTCTACTTTAAATTAGTTTAGATAAATGTATAAATCAAATAGTTTCGAGAAAAAAATGTTAATTGCTTTCATTTTGGAGGAAACATTTTTCGAAGATTCTGTAGATATTTCAAAATAAAATTTGTTAAAAAAGGCATTTGTTTTAGACAGTCCTTTACTTAGGGGCAGTGTACATAAGGGCCGTTCCGCTCTGCTCTGCTCTGCTCGATTCCGATCTACTCCCTTCCAGAATTCTGAAACAAGTAAAGGGAAAATCGCTTACAAACGGAACTGAACTGAAATTGGACCGAATTTGAGCAGAACAGAACAGAACAGAGCAGAGTGGAGCAGAACGGCGCTTACGTACATTGCCTCTTATTCCTAAATGTGTCAATCTATACCTCTTGTTTTTCTTTATTGTACAATAAAAAATAGAGAAAAAATAGAAATTGGAATTATGCACTACAATGTTGACAAGATTTTTAAAAAGAGCCTTTATGAACAATCTCTCATCATATATTAGATTATTACACGAACAAAAAATTGTGTTGGAAAAATTACTATTTTTTATATAGTAACCGTGGGATAGATTCAAATTTTCATGAAAATTACTACAATTTATGGGAAAAATTGGTATTTGTGTAGTAAAAGTTACAAAATCATAGCAATTTTTATTATAAATTATAGTAATTTTCATGAAAATTTGAGTCTGTCCCACGGTTACTATAGAAAATAGTAATTTTTCCTACATAATTTTTCTCCGTGTATATATACTTATACAGAGATAAATGTAGAATATATTATGCATGCAATCCAAACTCCAGAATGCATGTTACCAAACTAGTATCACTATGGCCAAATGCTTCATAAAAAGCTTATAACACCAACACTTCAGATGACTCATAAATTCACTGCATAACTTTCTGACAGAAACAGAGGTTCCAATGTACATACTTTTACATACCAGCACATCTTTTGCTTTCTTTAAAAGCTGATTTGAATCTGAGGACTATCGTTTTATGTAATTATATTTACATTATATTACAGATTTATTTATTTAAAGATATAAAGAAAATATGCCCTGGCCCTCGAGCATTTAGAAAACTTGAATCTCAAAGTTGGCCAAGAAGTTGAGTTCTGTCACCTACCATTTTCATAATAGTAGCAGATACAAATTTTGTTCTTTAATGTTATCAAATTTTAAAAGCTCTGAATACAGTCATATGGTCAGCTCTTTACGAGTAACCATTGCTGCTTGTTTTTTTGATGATTGAAAAGGCATGGCAAATAATACTCCGTACCTTCTTAATACATACTGGGTTCTGAGCTGGGCACGTTTCCTATCTACATACAATTTTATTTGGATATACGCCAGCTGTCAATGCTGTTTTTATAACAGCCCAGTTTTCAAAATTTAAATTTAAATTTCTGATATCACTTGATCCTCTAGCTTTTACAAAACTTAAAACTCAAAGTTGACTAAAAAGTTTAGTTTTCATGACAACTACAATTTCCATAACAACAGCTCATACAAAGTTTTTTCACAAAATACTCATCCATTTACTCTCATATTTTGCCAAAGTTTAATATATTACATTATCAATTTCAGTTTCCAAATATGAGCTTTCACGCATTTTTTATATATTCAATAAAATAAAATTATAATTTTGGACTCCTGTTAGTACTATAATACTATTAACCTCACTAATTTTCTATTTCTAATAATTTTGATAAAGCTTAAAACTAAAATACTTACAATATGTATTGTAACGGGGTTCAGTTAGGGAGAGGGTATTAATCCCTCTCAGGGGTTCGCGGGGTAATATACGGGGGTATTCTACGCCCGAGCAACTCACCGTTGTAGAATTACCTGTAGTCCGGCAGAAGCGCCTCGGCACAGGTTCCGAACATGCGAGCCCGGCTTCTATTGTAGAAAGCCTAGGCCGCTTTCCACTAGAACCGGCGCTCATGCGCTCTGCCGCTGCTGCCAACTGCTGCCCGCGAACTACCGGCTGCTCGCTATGACCTAGCGTTACCAGCGCAGCCGGTCTTTCCCGCGTACAACGCCGCTCGGTCTAACCTCTCGAGCGGCTATTGAGATACTTACTCCCGCTACCGATGTTCCTCTAGGAGGCGATGCCTGCGACTAGCTGCAGCTGCTGAAAAGGGTAGAGGGCGGTATTCGGGAAATCATGCATAGGTTAAGGCGCGCTCAATAAGTACTCGTGACTCGACTATTTAAGATAAAAATGAACGGTTTAATTGAACTAAAGATAGACGCGCTAAGGGGCGCGAAACCCGGACAATAATCTAACATTCACACGCGACAGGCCGAGACTTTACTAACGCACGCACGCACGCCGATTCGCGGCGGCAATAAACAAGTCTCGCGACAACCAGAACGTATAACTTAGGCGCAAATTACTCTTGGCTGGCCAGCCATCGCAGACCCTATAGTGCGCAGCGGCTATTCCCCTTGCTCTCGCTGCTATCGGGGCGGGGACGGAGCGTGCTTCACGGTCCCCGGCCTTGGCTGTCGCTCTCTCTCTCTCTCTCTCTCTCTCTCGCTCTCTCGCTTCCACTCCTCTCAGTGGTGGCGGCGCAGTCGCGCGATTGGCTGCAGTCGTGGAGGCGCGGCACACACACAAACTCTCCGATGCACGGAGCTCACTCACGACGACCACTTGTTGCGTGTCACGGCGGTCAACAACATGACCGCGCGTTCCCGCTCGTCGCGGCGCGGCGGCTTCGTCTTCTTCTTCATCTGATTGTCGCTTGTTCCGCGTCGCGCTCTGCCGATCGCGGTACGTGTAAGCGCGCGAGATTCGAATCTCGCGACGCAGTATACGCGATTCCCTTACATTGTATCGGCGCCCGTCACAGTATCTGTGCAGGTTCTAATTATTTTTTAGTATTTCATCATAATAATATTTTTAGTATTCTAGTGTATAGTACTAATATGATTTCCAACTAGATAGATGATCTCTTCTATTAAAATGACAATTTTCTTATTTTATTTTGAAAAACTAATTGTTAAAAACTTGTATTCTAATCAAACTAATTCTTTCATTTTCATAATACTTTTTTCACACTTTCTGTGCAATACCGTCTAAAACATCTTAGTCGTAGCTTCCTAACAGTTTTTGTCACACTTTGAAAATCTAATTAATGTATATCACATTGGAGAATGAAATCAGGATGAGGATATTCTACATTATTTTCTTGTAGATGACACTTGTAGATTTCCATTTCTTCAGGCAGTATCTTTCTCGATATTCTTTTATAGTAGATATAACTTCTTGAAATTATTATTGATTGAAACTACTTAAATTAATAACCCACGCATAATCTTGTAAATTAAAAAAATCACAACCAGTTTATGAACTAAGAATCACTAAGAATAAAAGTTTTCTTGACATTCTTGTATGGATATAACTTTTTGATATAAAATACTTGAGCATGATATACTTCTAAAATAAAATCTGAGAAAATCTTACATCTCACTATTTCCAAGTTTTAATAATACTAGCTTACCTTTAGAAATCATAGGGCCAGTAAAGCATCGATAACTAAAACACCATAAAGTAGAACGAGTCTCTGCTAGAGGAATATCTGCAACAGTATTTCTTTTTATCTTTACTACAGGAGGTTGCGTGCTTTTACAGACTTAAACATCCATAAATTTTTAGTGTTTGTTTTTATGTTAATATCTTCTTTTATGTTAATATCGTTGTAATTCTTGTATAGATATAACTTTTTAAAATTATTATCTAAATCTTGTGTAGAAAAATATTTACTGATGTCTCCTCTGAATCATATTGATGTTTATTACATAAATATCCACAGCAGTGTTTTGTAAATGTCGCAAACATGTGTTATACTGCATATTTTTATCATACTGTACAGTCCATTTGAAATTCAAAATTTCCTTGTAAAACAAAAGCTGTCAAGATGTTCACTGATAACAACTAACTTAAACCACAAACAATTAAAGTTATCTATGAAAATAACATACAATCTAAACAGGTTGCTAATATCTTTGCGTGTTGTTTTCTCAAAATAATGAACCATCACTTAATGTCACTACTTTATGTCACTATTATTAAAATTCGTGGTAATCCATTCTTTGCCGCATTGATATGCACTGAACTTCATCAATTTTTAGTGTTTTTATGTTAATATCTTTTTCAAGCCATATTTGAACTTTAAGCAAAACATGAAATGAGGCCTAAATTTGAAACAATTTGAAATGTAATGTAAATTAAAAAATACTTGAGCATGATGCACTTTCAATAATCTGAGAAAATCTTACATCTCACTATTTCCGAGTTTTAATAATGCTAGTTTACCTTTAGAAATCATAGGGCCAGTAAAGCATCCATAATAAAAATACCATAAATTAGAACGAGGCTCTGCTAGAGGAATATTATCTGCAACAGTATTTCTTTTTTTTCTATTACAGCAGGTTGCGAGTCTTCTATTACAGCAGGTTGCGTGTAATCTTTTGGTGTTCTTAATGCACGATAATAATTATTTTGAACTCTTCTATGTTACAAACTATTTAATCATGATCTATTTGTCAATTATCCTTGTTCTGATATCTCTGTAACAATAAAAAAAAGATTTCACAAAGTAACAATACTTATATTAATAACATTATTTTTTTTATTTTATAATAAAAGTTTGCTACTTATCTGAAAATATATCTGAATATATATTAAGTATACCAAGTCAATTTAAAATCGAATTTCAATGATGTAAAAAGTCTTGAATATAACTTATAAATGATGATTGTAAGTACACGGACTAATGCGCATACTGAAAGTATCTATACAGTATTCATAAAATTAACAAGGTTAGGTTGATTAACCAGATATACCATATACGGATTCTCTCTCTCTCTCTCTCTCTCTCTCTCTCTCTCTCTCTCTCTCTCTCTCTCTCTCTCTCTCTCTCTCTCCGTCGCTCTTCTCTCTTTCCCTCTCTGTCCCTCTCCCTCTCTTTCTCTTCACTCTTTTGCCAGTCGGACAAAAATGCTATACTATGTACCGGTCGGACAAAAATGTATAGTTTGTGCATACTGAAGAATATGGAGATTCGGAAATAGTACATAAAAATATTCAGATCTTTAAATCTTTTGAACTGGACAATCTTTTTAAATGAAACCTTTCGATTTGAGTAGAGTAATCAAATGGCTTTCAATTAAGAGAACATGTTAATATAGTTCAAACAAATCTAATACGTATATAGACGCATTGAATTTCTCGCACACCCATTTCAATGTATAAGTAGCACGGATCGCTCCTTCAGGCTTCTTCTATACTTGCCTTCGGAGCGCTCCCGCGCTCCTTGATCAAATTTTAAAATTTCTCTTAAAAATCAGTTTCAAATGTTTTGAGAATAGAATAAGTGTGTATTAATAAATAATTATGCGTTATGAGGTTCATACACTTCATAATAAGCTTTGGCATAGAAGAAAATATTGCTGAGTGACACGTGAGGATATAAATACACAATATAATTTATGATACCTATTTGAAATATTGGTCTGAGACTTGGTTTAAAAAGCATCTGTCATCTGTAAAAAACTTATCGATATCAGTGCTGTGCTGTTGTACATATTTATTCATGTGCCAATGAAAAGATTATGGCTAATGAACATGGAAGTACTGAAAAGAGCAAAAATGATGTGTTATTGCAAAAATTTCAAGGAATGAAAGTGCTGAGTTAATCTATTTTATGATTTTCTCACGATAGGAGATGTCAAAATGGTTGTATTTTTAATTTTACAAGATTATGTGTATGATGAAACAAAAATATTATGAAAAACAAATATGTGGATACCAAAATAATGAAACGAATTCCAGCTTTAGAATGTGCAATAGAAGGCTAGATGTAAATTTTAGTACAAATTTAATAATCTAATAATAATTTGTCAAAAAAACAAGAGCAAATGGATGCATAAGAGTGTTTTGTGAAAAAACTTAGTATCAGATGCTGTTACGTAAGGGTAGTTAACTTGGCAAACTTTGAGCTTCGCATTTTGTAAAGGCTAGAAGATTAAGTGATATCAGAGAAATAGATGCGAAAGAGTAGTTTTTAAAAAACTTTGTACCGCCTGCTGCTATGGAAATGGCAGTTGACATAAGAACTCAACTTCTCAGCCAACTTTGAGCTTCGAGTTTTATAAAAGCAAGAGAATCAGGTGATACAGAGATTTGAATTGTAATTCTGAGAACTTGTACTTTTTTCTTTTATCCTTGCGATAGGTACAAAGAAAAAATATATTATTGTTATCTATTTTAACAACTTTAAATTCTCTGTTGACATACTAATAAAAGTTTAATAATGTTTTTATCCAAATAATCTTGCTCTCAACAACTGTCCAACTCTCTACAAAGAACTTGACTGAAAGCTTAAATGTTTTTTTGAAACAATTATAATAAACACTTTTAAAAACTATTTTTTAAAGTATTTTCTATAATTCCTATAAAAACATTTTTTCTCCCCCCGGGAAGAAAGTACGTCTCCCGCTCCCCAATATTAGAGAGCAAAGTGAGTCGTTCTCTCCCTGTCACGTGACAACACCAACTGACGTCTAACTGCAAACGCATGCGCACAAGCCGACATTTTTACATATATATAGTATATTGTGACACGGGTGTGGGAGTCAATGGGAGTCGATTATTTAGCTCATGTGACTTTTTGGACGAGCGAAATGAGTACAAAAAAGTCACATGAGCTAATTAATCGACTTACGCACTAATTTCGAACAGTATTTAATACCACGAACGCCAAAAAATCATACCAAAGTTGTGATTTTGAGGTTAGAGTGGTATAAAATATAATAAAATACAAATGCGAAGAAGGGCCATTTACATGATTTTATTAGTTTTATTTGTTAATAATAAGTAATGTTTATTCATATTTTAGAAAACCATTAAATACAAAATTAATGAAATACAAAACATTAATGTAGTTAACATTCTAGAACAAAAATTCCAATTTCTTTGGCATTAATATTTAACTTGATAATAATTATTATAAATAAATATAATATATATTTATTGTTTAAAATCACAATTTTAATAATTGTTATTAACTAAATGATGTATTACACAATTATGAAATTGAACAAACGAAGATTTCAAAGTAACCTCCTTCATTGCACTATCTTCTTTATTCAAATATTCAGCATTATTAGCACTATCTTCTTTATTCAAATTAGCATTCTTAATGTCTTGGAAGATAACTCTTTTTTTTGTAGTTCTATTAGCTTGATATGATGAAAAATCATTAGTGACTTCTACATTTTCTTGTACAAAATCTTTTCGTAGATTTGAATCATCTGTCAGTTGAGCATCATCGATGCCATCAATGTCAAAATAAGGATATTTATCCGTATCATCTGTATGTGCATCTGCTGAAGTAGCCGCTGACACATTAGTTGCAACTATATTATGAACTGGTGAAGTTCTAATTTGTATATTTTCTTTAGCAGATACATTATCTGAATTAATAATACCTTGAAATATTTTTTTTCTATTAGCTAATGAATGTTCTATGTAACCTTCTGCCACCGTACTTGACTTCCAACCACCTAACTGTTTAACGGTTGTTAAATTAGCACCAGAGTTGGCTAGTAAAGTGGCAGCTGTTCTTTGTAAACAATGTCCTGTGTATGTTTCTGGGTCCTTCAATTTCAAAAACACAGCAATAGCCTTGGGAACTTCACTGATTTTATTTTTACCTATTACCTGTCTTGTACATACTCCATCTCTATATTGCAGGAAAAATCTGTCAGTAGTTAAACCATTTGGCCTCAGTTTGATGTAGTCCTTGACTTTGCCATAAAGCTCTATACCAATAACAAAATTTCTTGGATAGTAATTCTTCGTATCTCGTACTGTTACTTGAATTGGTTTCCAGTGTCTTCTATATTACTCATATTCATATCGCATATTTCTTGACATCTCATTGCACCGCATATCCCAAAAATAAGAATAACCTGCAATACATATGAACACTATACATTTATCATAAAAATTAGCTACCTAAAAGACAAATTGAATAATGTGGAAATACCTTTGAACATAAATATATTAAATCTTCACTGTTTTTCAAAAATAACTGGACTTGTTCCCAAGTTAATACGCTTGACTTCTTTGCTTTGTAACCTTTATTTTTATTCTTAAGCAGAGTTTTTAAATTTTCATATTTATTAATATTAATACCATGTCGAAGATTTAAGGTTGTTCTTAAATTGACCACTGCACCCATAGAGTGGATGGTTTTAACTTTTTTGATAAATCTTCAAAGTAAACTATTAGCACATTTTCATCAAATAACTTTGCCTTCTGGTCAATTTTCCATTTTATAAAACTATTATAAGTATTTTCATATTTCAGACATGATTTTGCAGGTAACAATTTATTAATGATCAGTTTTCCTTCTGCCTCAAAATCTCTGATGATTGATTCCTCATCTATATCGGAATCAGATGAATCAACATCCATTTTCCGCAATGGAAATATTATAGGTTATGATCAGCTGAGAACTATTACATTATCACATATTACTATAAGAGTGAGTTTTGTACTCTATAGTTAAAATTGTCTATTAATATTAGAAAAGTTATTGTTATACTTACTCTAATATTAGTGATAATAAATATAAAAAACTACTTATATCCTTCAGGGTTAAGAAGAACCTTCGATGTTGAATTATCTCCAAGTGACTCGCGAGTATACTTGTAGATAAAAATATATGTATATTCACATAAATATTTGGCTATGGGACGTACTTTCTTCCCGGTTCGAGAAAAAATAGTATACGCCACTCGGGAAGTAAATGTAGCGACCGCTGTCGGCGCGAGAGTGCCGCCCTCGCTGCGCTCGGGCGGCAACTACGCGCCGGGAGCGAACGCTATACTTTCCTCCCACGTTGCGTAATCTACTATTCTATTTCTCACAAAACTGATTTTTGCTATTAGAAGTAATTATTCTTATTTTTAAATTATCTCTTTATCTCTTTACATTATTTGTTTGTATGTATTTGCTATGAAAATGTTTTCTTTTTCTTACAAAAATCATTTTTCTTATCTGTAGTATTACTCATTAAATTAAAGTCGTACTTTCAATAACAGAAGCATTTCTGTAAATTATTCATTATTATATTTTCTCTACAAAATATCTTCAAAAATGGCCCATCACTACATCTTTTAAAAAATCCATTAATAAATTATTTTACAAAACTTCTACAATCCTTTACAAACTTTTGCAAGCAAAAAGAAATTCTTTTCCAAAATCTTTACAATCACTTTACAAAAACTTTTACAAACGATAAGAATTTTTTTGGAAACCATAAGAATTATTTTCCAAAACCTATACAATATCCTAAAAAATTATTTACGTTTTATTTTACGAAAAGGAATTCTTATACGAATAAATAATAAATTTTTGCATTCTAAAGTCGAAATAAATTTCTTTCACGCGGATACTGAAAGTCCAGCCCAAAAAAGTTGTGAAATCACTAAAAAATTTGTTTACAAAAGTAAAAACTTATAGGCAAGAATAAGTTTGGGTACTACACCATATAGTTTTATACTTAACAAACATTATTTATAATGTACTTTTACTTTTAATTAAAAAGTTGTGAAATCTCTCAAAAAAATTTTTTTACAAAAGTAAAAACTTATAGGCAAGAATAAGTTTGGTTACTATTTCATATATATATATACTTTGTGACATGGCAAATTGCACGTCACATAGAAAAGTGCAGACATGGAGGTACGCGGCAGTCGCGGCGAACAATGTTCAGGCATGCGACGTCGTACACACACCCGCATGTGCGCGCCCGCCCTACCGCTAACCTTTCCCCGCGCGCAACTCCTTTCAGATTCTCTCCTCACGTGCATCTCTGGCCAGGAGACGAAGACACCAGCAGCGGCTACAGCAAGAACAAGCATAGCTGGAGCATGAGCGAGCTCGCTCTCCCATGCGGCTGACAGGAGCAGCCGACAGCCGAGAGAAGGACAAAGAGAGACGCCGTGGCTCAGATCGGCCATCCGCCGGACGGCGCGTGCGAGCATCGGCAGTATACGGACTGCCCGCGCGCGCCGCGGTGAAGAAGGCGGCCGATGGACGAACGAGGGCCCAGCGGAGCAGAGCAGCGTGAGCGCACCGGCCGGCATATTCATTCTGTCGCCTACCGCCGTGCCGTGTGCTCGATAGAGTTCCTCTCGCTGCCTACCGCCGTGCCTCGTGCGAGAGAGACTGTGTCGCTTGGAGAGGATCGCGCGTGCTCGTCGATAGACCTCGTCGCCGTTGGGGAGAGTGCGTAGAGCCCGCCTCGTCGAGGGTCAGAGAGAGGGAGAGAGAGACCAAGAGGAAGTCAGCCGCCGCAGCAGCCGAATCCTGGCCAAGGTTTGTGTCCCGTCTGTTCCTCCCCACGTCCCCCGCCGTGTGTGTGTGCGCGTCGGCGTCGGGAGTTGCGGAGTTCCGAATTCGCGCCAGCTGCAGCTCGTGCTGTAGCTGTAGCTTAGAGTAGGTTTATTGCTCCCGGCTTCAACAAAACCCGAAGGCGTTTTGTTGAACGGTGCAAGTGACGCGTGCACCTGGCGCCCATATTAGTGTGTAAAAGCAGATTAGTGATTAATAAATTACTTAGAGTTTTACCCGGTTGTTTCTGTGTTTAATAATTACCCGCGAACCTCTGCCTTGATCCCCGGCAGAGCGTTACAAGTGGCGCAGCCAACGTGGGGCCACGGTAAAGGCCGTGGCAAAGTTAAGGGATCTGCGTCGTGATTTCGCCATCGCGGCGCGCACACACAACGGGGAACCGCGCGGGAGAAGCGTTCTGGCAGCCATTTTGCGCTCCAAGTATCTACCTCGTGCAGGTGTTAATCAACGCCGTGAGCAAATTGAATTTAGCCAGACGCTTCAAATTAAGTTGCTAGAATCATTTTGTTTCAAATAATAATTTAATTACTTGAGAAATTTTATTGCGATTTGTGCGTGATTTTGCGATTAAGAGTTAATGAGATACTCGCAAAATCACATCTTGCTACAGCTTTAGCCACGCGGCACAGAGAATTATTGCAACGTGCTCAGGGAGTGTGAAGATTAAGAGTAACTTCCTGAACACGCGTGCGCGACAGAATCATTTTCCTATTTTACGTTTTTTTTGTTTGACATTTTTGTCATTTCGTTTTTATATTACGATCCCGGTTGGAGAGATTTCTCGGTTACGTCCTTTTCCGAAACCCTTGGAATTCCCACGCCTCCGTTAATAGATTTTTAGAAACGGGGAAGAGGGGGAATTTTTTCGGTTTTACCTAATCGGGGAGATTGCGAGGAATAAGTGTGTAATTGTCGCGCTTACTTTCCCACGCGGACTCGGTTGAGTGGGCTTGATTTTCTTTTCTTTCTTTTTGCTTTTGCTTGCTTGCTTGAAAA
Source organism: Torymus aiolomorphi (assembly GCA_036365515.1). NCBI lineage: Eukaryota > Metazoa > Arthropoda > Insecta > Hymenoptera > Torymidae > Torymus > Torymus aiolomorphi. The sequence continues at coordinate 90,440,133 of CM070873.1, read as the reverse complement.
CAGTTTTGGTCTCATTAGCATTAAAGTAAAATTTAAATTGGTAAAGTAAGGATTGCAGAGAAAATCAACGGAGCTATTCGACCGAGGCTAACTGAGAAGGTAATGCAGATGGAGAATCATGACTGGAGCTGGGCTTCGCTCGGTGTCAACGAGAATGATCTAATGCGCGTCGACCCGATATCTGCAGCGGAAGCGCTGAAGCGATCGATTAATAAGTTAACCGACGGGGAAGTCGCGATGACTGCTCAGCGGTTCGGGCTAAATATTCGCTCGGACGCGATCATTTTGCGTAATAGGTTGGAGAGGCACGAGATGCGACGCCATTTTGGGACAGACGCCGCGCCATGGGACCCGGCCAGAGACGAGCCGGCGGACGAGTCCACTTCTGCGCATAGTCCTTCGTCGTCGAGTAGGCATTCTGTTGTCCGTTTTTCGCCATTTAGGGTTCCAGTGCAGCCGGTGGTAGCTCCAGGGTATTCAGAAGCAGCGCCGCTCTCCACAGGCCAATCGATAGGTCGATTTCGCGATCCGATCTCGATGGAGGAGCCGTCGCAGACTTTTACGTTGAGGCTGCACATCGAAGTGAGTGAGCCGCGGCGTGCGGCCGAACAGCCTACAGCTGGCAGCCATGTTGCTCCAGAGATACAGAGTTCTGACGCGCAGAGGCGTGTTAGCATCGCCGCGCCGGAAGTATTTCATGACACGAGGGAGTCAGCTCCTAATCCGCGTGCACAATCCACACGTTATCCTCTCGGTCCACTTCGTGCTCACGAGCATAGCACGTTCATGGAAAATAGTATGGATTTAACGAGTGTGGCGAGTGCGCGGAACGAGATTCCATTATCTGCGAGTGAAGGAGGGGAGGTGAGGCAGCCGAACCGATTGTTCGATGGTACGTCGTTCTTGCCGCTTCCAGCGTTGCCGTCGCAGCAGATGAGATACCCGGCTGCTCCGTCCACGATGTATCCGGGAAGAGAGTTCAGCAGCGGTGTTTCCGGAGTTGGTTCGCTACCTTCGGCGAGTATTCCTCAGCTTCCAGCTAATGTTGCTCTAGGAAATTTCGACGGCGTAGCAGGGCCTGCTGTCTACTCACAATGTCCAATACCGCGAGTAACACCAGGTTATCATGAGCTGCCTCTCATGTCCTCAGCGTCGCTCGCTCAAAATTTTGTTTCAGCTGGAGCTTCATAAGTCGAGCCGGTGCGCCCGTATTACAATTAGCCAGCGCCACTACCGTCGTTTCAGTATCCGCCTGGCTATTTTCCGCAACCTTTTGTGTCCTCGCAGCCGATGATGTCCAATGCTCCAGGGTATCCATGGTATAATGGTCACATTCTGCATTCTGGGTTGTATTTTCCGCCTGCAGTCCCACCGCCAGCTGCCACAGGATTTTCATCAGCTCCGATGCATCCTGCTGCAAGCTTCCAGTCCCACCCGGGGAGATTCGATGTCTCTGCTCCTGGGATGAGTCAAGATGCGTCGTTTTTCGAGCGTCCATCGCTTTATAAAAAGAAACGCACGACGGAGCTACTCTCTAAGTGGCACATTACGTTTAAAGGGGATAGGAAAAGAGACCTCGAAAGCTTCATTGCAGACTTAACGAAATGCAAAGAAACTTACAAACTGACTCTCGAGGAAATAGTGAAAGCCTTGCCCTCAGCTCTCGATGATGAGTCATCGCAGTGGTTTCGTCGAGAGTATCCGTTTTGGAAATCATACGAAGACTTCGACGACGCATTTCGCCTGCAGTACAGCATTGAAGATGTGCAGGAGAGACTACGGAAGGAGCTGAAGGTGCGCACGCAAGGACCAAGTGAGGAGATCTCCACCTATTTACTGAAGGTGCGTGACCTACTGAATTAGCTAAAGCCGCCGCTTATGTTAGGAGAGCAGCTAGATTGAGTATACCAGAAGCTTCATCCTTCGTACTGGCTGCACATTGAGAGGAAAGATTTTGAAAATTTTCCGGAACTGCAAAAACTAGGCAAGCGAGAGGAGCTGCGGAGAGCTCAGGAGAAGGCGTACAAGCCGCCTGTAATTGCGGATTCAGCTTTCCCTGCTTCAGCGTACACTCCTCCGAAGCAGCAGCGGCAGGTGAAATTAGCCTCAGTGGTTCCGAGCACACCGGAAGAAAACGAGCTGAAGCTGTTCAACTCAAGCAATCTATCGATGGACAGCGGGAAGAGAAGAAAGATCGGAGATGATATGCTCGCAGCAAGAGTAAGAGTCGCCGCAGCGACCAAAAGGGAAATGCTCAAGCGACGCCGGCGGAGACCGGGCCTAAACAGGAAGAGCTGTGACGATCGAGACGGTTCCCCCGAAGGCGAAGTACGAGGATATGCAGCGACGAAAGATGCAAGAGCCATGTTTCCGCTGCGGCCAAGCCGGACATTGGAGACGTGAGTGTATGAACGCTGCAGTCTGCCTAATGTGCGAACAGCCTAATACCACGGCGCGTAGATGCACCAAGTGCAATTCAACTACGGCGACGGGAAACGAGTAAGAGGGTGTGACGGTCGGATACCTATTTCGCGCGTCTATTTGCGACCTGCGTACAACCAACCATTATTGGCGCTAGAGCGCGCCGATACGAGCGAAGGAGGAGTGAGGAGCCTCTTGCCGATAACCGAGGAGAGCTCGCTCTCTTTCCACTCGGGACCGCTGAACCAACGACAGCCTTCATCTAGCTCCGCCCAGAGTCCGCGATGACTCATGAAGGTCGCTATCTCAACGATTGACATCCTGGCGAGAGGTCGTCTAGCTAACGTCTGTACCTGGGCAGCTACGAGTGTCGAAGGAACCGACGGCGTAGAAGAAGTTCCTGTGGTTCCGGGGGGGGGGGGGGGGGGGGAGCCATCGAGAGCCACGTCGCATCACCTTCAGAACGCGAAAAGCTAAGTTATGTGAAAGCTCTGATAGTGGCGATATATTGAAAATTTATGTCGAACGAGGATTTTATATGGGTATCTGGTTGTATTTAACGTTTTCTTTGATATGTGTCTCGCGTAATACTAGATTTACTGTTGCAATAAGAATTTAAATATAAGCGTAGAAGACGAGGGGAGAACATGCGACGCGATTCTTCGTAATGTTAACCCGTAGAAGTACGGATAGACTTCGCGTGCGTACGTATGATATCCCGAGATTAAGGTAACGCCCTATCTATGTGTTTGGTTACACTAGAAGTAAAAATTATAACTTTATATCATCATCTTCATTTTGGAATATTCGTTACAATAAAGATAATTAGATACTTTTCTATACATATATGGCCACTATCTTATTATTTATATACTCGTACCTTTATCACTCTGTATGTCTATCAGTTTATATGTCAGAATTTCATAATGGCGCTCAACGGGTAAAAAATTATTTATAATTTTTTAAACTTTCACGACTGATTTTTAATGTTACGAAATGCATGGAAGAACGTAAGCAAGTTTATATGACGCGGTCAGGGCGTAGTCTAAAACGACCGGCAAATTTTAATATAAGTTTAGGTGAGAAGAAGAAAACGAAACAAGGTACTCCATCAAAGCGTGCCGCATCAAAGAAAATGGCACAAATCACACCAGAGGAACTCGACATGATGCAGGCTCAGTTACAAGCTCAGCGTCAGGGAATCGAGCAAGCGAAAAGGATGTTGGAAACATCGCAGCAGCAACAACGAGATTTGGAGCTTGCGCGCGAACAAGTTGCTGCTATACAGCGTGAGCGTGACGAAGCAGTCAGAGCGATAAATCAGTTGCAACAAAATGGTGGACGAAACGCAAATCCACAAGCGCCAGGACTGCCCGCACCGCAAATTCAAAATGCTGTAAGTTTTCAAGGTTCGGATATTTGTAATTTGGTTAGTGTTATGGGGATGTCACAATTAGAATACAAATTGCCGAAATTTTTTGATGAGAATGATTGTCATCCGCTCGAATTTTTGGAAAAAATGGAAAAATTTTTTAAGATAAAAAACATTAATGATGAAAGGAAAGTTGCTTCCATGGAAATCGCGTTGGACGGTGGTGCTCGATTATGGTACAACTCACAAAGTAATTTTGCGTCGTACGCGTCTTTCAAAGAAGCATTTCAAGCCCGTTTTCTTTCTATACCCATCCAAGTAAAAATAAAAAATATGTGGTCTACTCGCGAGTATTATGATAAAAATGATGGGAGTTTTCAGAATTATTACTATGAGCAATTGAAAGAAGCGTCATATATGATCCTACCTAAAATGTCGGAATATGAAAAAAATTATATAATTATTAGCTAATCTTGATGCTATACGATCGGAGAAACAAGCTAGAAGAGATAACAGACAATTTATTCAAAATGAAAAGCATAAAAATATGAATCAACCAAATGTTCCGCAAATGGTGAACGTTAGGGGGATTCAAACAAATAATCAAAATCGGAATAATCATAATTAACAATGTAGTAGAAGATATAATAAAAGATATAATAATAATAATAGCTATAGAAATATTGGAAGTAGTCAAGATATCGATTCTAATAGAAATAATTTTGAAAACATGCCGGCACCGCACGTGTATAATGTAAGTTTGCTCGATACAAGATACCGACCTCCAATAACACATACTAGCTATAATCCGAATAATCAAAACAATAACAGTACACATGCCGCGACAAACATGGGAAAAGATCATTTAAACTGAATAACGACGCGTTGAGAATTAGTGGTCCCTCAACGTGTCGAAGATCATTTGATTTTATTAATGAGTTAGAACAAGGTATTATCGGAAATAAGGACCCACAACAACTTAATAAAGTTATTAAAATTCCCTTATCGCCGCAAGTATTAATAAAAGCTTGTGGAATGCAGTCATGGGCGCTGTTGGATACGGGCAGTCAGATTACGGCGATTTCTGAAAGTTTTTATGAAAAGATAAAAAAGAAAAAAATTATTCCAGAAATGCCGGTATCTAACATGATGGTGTCCACAGCTATAGGTAGTCGAAATACAACAGTCAAGAAACAAATTTGGTTGGAACTTGAATGCGATAATCTAAAAATGAATCATATTTGTTTAATAATCCCATATTTGTCGACCGACATAATTTTAGGTAACGACTGGAATTTAAAAAACGGAATTATTATTAATTATGATAATCAGACAATTAGTGTGAAAGATAAAGTGATATCATCTTCTGCAGTGCTGTTTGAACGGGGAGCTTCAGACAAATTATGCATTTCGCAAAAGGACGAAATGACATTTATTTATGTGATTTCTATTGATAAAGATTATAATAATAAAAAAAATAATGATTCTATAAATGTGGAAGAAGTAGATTTAATTTGTGATTATGAGATAAACGATGACGAATGTGGAATTTTAAATGGTGAGAAGACAACGGAAAATAAAATTAAAGAAAATGTGTTATTAAATTAATTAAATATTAAAGAAGTTCGTAATAAAAGTGACGACGCGGAGAAATATAATGTGTCTGAAGAGCTGCGTTCTATCGCGTCTAAACTAACGGCATTGGCAATGGATGAAAAAACTCGTCTCCTTAGTTTATTAACATTAAAACAAAATTTATTTATTGAGAAACCAGGGGGGGCAAGTGGGTTTGAATACAAACTTAAACTTACAAAACAAAATCTGCTAATTTACAGATCATACCCAATTCCTTTACATCTACGCAGCAAGACAGAAGAGAAAATTAAAAACATGCGAGAAATGGGTATAATTGAGCGAGCAAGTGGCGCGATATGCAACCCGACTCGGTGGGTGGTTAAAAGTAGCGGGGATCTTAGACCGTGTTTAGACGCGCGATTATTAAACAGTGTGATTGGGGATGATCGGGAGTCGCCTCCGATAATGCACGAATTGGTTCAGGAATTCGAAAATGTACGTTATTTCTCTAAATTCGATCTAACAAATAGCTATTGGCAGATAGTTTTACATAAAGATTCACGTCCATATACAGCTTTCTTATTCGGGTCTTCCATGTACCAATTCACGCGTATACCGTTTGAATTAAAGGTAGCAGGAAGTGCATTTATTCATGCGCTAAATAAAACACTCGAACACTGCTCGGTAAAGTTGAAAAAATCCCTTCGGTATTATATTGACGATCTATTGGTTGGAACAGATACGTTCGAAAATCATTTAATTGTTTTAGAAGAGTTATTTTCAATTTTATTAAAATTTAATTTTACATTAAATCTAAGGAAATGTGAATTTTGCAAAATGGAGGTATTATTTTTGGGATTAGTAATTTCTGACAAGGGCGTGACCCCTAATCCAGATAAATTAAAAACGATACGTGAATTCGAGGATCCAAAAAGCAAAAAGCAATTACAACAAATTCTCGGTGTCTGCAATTTCTATCGACGCTTTTACATTAGGTACCACCATTTAACAGAACCTTTCCGCCAATTATTAAAGAAAGATATATCGTGGTGCTGGGAACCAAAACACTCGTGCGCCTTTACTGAATTGAAGAATAATTTTATTGAGGTAGCTTGTCTTAAGCATATTCTGCCCGATAAGGTTTTCATGGTCCAGACTGATGCCTGTGATACAGGCATAGCGGGTGTTTTGTACCAGATCGACGATAGTAATAATCCGCGAATAATTTCTGTAGTTAGTCGTTATCTTACAGACGCGGAAACTAAGTACACGACCACTGAAAAGGAACTGCTTGCTATAGTGTACACCGTATACAAGCTAAGGTACTACTTAATTGGCACGGAGTTTGTTGTCGTAACTGATCATAAAGGTCTGACGTTTCTTCATTCCACAATATATCATAACAGTCGGTTAATACGCTGGAGTTTGTTGCTGCAGCAATTCTCTTTCACGGTCACATACTGCAAGGGTAGCGAAAACGTAGTTGCAGATTTTTTTAGCCGTAATCCAGATGGAAAATTTACAAATCAAAATGAAGAGAAAATATTAGTTGCTAATTTACAGAATTTTTACTATCTGGGTAATGTTGATGGTTAATTGTCATCTTTAGTGGTAATGTTATTACATAAAAATGATAATTCGTTTAAAGCAATTTTGAAAAATATTAAAAGCCACCAAGATAAAGATTCAAATTTGCGAGAAATAATTAATACAACAAAAAATAATGAGAACACAGAAAATTATGTTATTTTCGAGAATATCCTTTTCCATAGAGAGCGGCAAAATTCGAATTGGCGAATCATAATTCCTCGAAATCTAACGCAAGAGTTAATAATATTAACACACGACAAATTAGGGCATCCGGGTGTGTACAAGACAATGCAATATTTGAAACGGTTTTTTTTATTGAAAAGGCATGAACAGCCAAGTTAAACGCTGTGTACTCGCGTGCGACCTCTGTCAAAGGGTCAAGCACCTTTCGATCGCGATGGAGGGAGAATATAACTTAGTCAGGGCAGATGGTCCCAATGATTTAATAACGGTGGATTTTTATGGACCCCTCCCTCGCGGTTGAGGGGGAGTACAGTACCTTTTGGTAGTGCTTGACGCTTTTTCGAAGTTGGTTAAAATATTTCCTCTAAAGAACGCGACTACGCAGATGTCCCTAAATGCATACTTGACAAATACATACCGGAATGTGGTAAGCCAAAAAGAATTTTGTCCGACAACGGAACGCAATTTACGTCACCGAAATGGAGGAATACGTTGGAAGAGCAGGGGATTACCGTAAATTTTAGTTCGATTAGGCACCCGCAATCAAACCCGACTGAGAGAGTGATGAGGGAAATTGGGCGGATGTTTAGAACTTTCTGTAATGAGAAACATACCGCATGGGCGAATTATGTTAAAGAAATTGAGAAATTGTTGAATTTAACCACACACTTTAGCACGCAATGCACCCCATACGAGCTACATTTCGGTAAACCTATAAAAAACGAAATAGAAAAAGTAATAAATTTTCCTGAAAATCGTGATATCAACCATAATTATTTGATAACGTTAGCGCGTGAAAACATATTGAAAAGCTTTGAAAGACGGAAAAAGTCGCAAAAAGTATCGAGAATCGAGATTACTGTTGGAGATCGGGTGTTATTACGAGTAAGACATTTATCAAATGCATTGGATAAGACTACTAAGAAAATTTTCCATCTATATGAAGGGCCTTATGTCGTATCGAAAAGTGTAGGTAATAATGCGTTTGTATTAATCAACTTGAGTGATGGACGTGAGGTGGGCACCTATAATCGAACCAATCTACGAAAGTATCTGAGCCTTGAAAACGAATAAATGTGGTATGGTTTTTTTGTTTTTTTGTTTTAATATGTATAGATATATGCAAAAGAGTTATGTATATCTTACCCTGGAATTTTATAAGCGAGAAAAATATGTAAGTGTTTTATAAATAATGTACTTAGTCTTAAACATTAGTATGAATTGTGACAAAAAGGGACATATTGTTCGTATAACAAAAGCTTACTATAATATATGTATAAAGAAATCGTACAAAAGGCATGCGTGCATGTAAGAGATCGGACACGAAAGGAAAATTGTAAAATGGCGAACGTCCAAGAACTTGACGTATTAGGTGTAGTCTGAATAGGATGGTGGAACTACGTCGGTAATAGGGAACTTGTAATTATTGATACGATTAAGAGATATTAATTTTACGTGACGTGGATGTAATGACTAATTGGTAAACTTAAATTATTTATTGTAAGTCGCCTGCTCTGCCCTCGTTTTAAGCATTTTAGTTTGTGTATCATTGTTTCTTTGATTGTAGCTTGGGTCAAGGGGGAAGCTTCATGCATGAGTACTCGATGTACCCACCTTATCATTGTCAATAGCTGTTCGATTCCCAACAACATAATTTTGGTCAATCATTGATTTCCGGATTGTCCAAAATGGGAGAAATATGTGACGGTCGGATACCTATTTCGCGCATCTATTTGCGACCTGCATACAACCAAGCATTATTGGCGCTAGAGCGCGCCGATACGAGCGAAGGAGGAGTGAGGAGCCTCTTGCCGATAACCGAGGAGAGCTCGCTCTCTTTCCACTCGGGACCGCTGAATCAACGACAGCCTTCATCTAGCTCCGCCCAGAGTCCGCGATGACTCATGAAGGTCGCTATCCCAACGATTGACATCCTGGCGAGAGGTCGTCTAGCTAACGTCTGTACCTGGGCAGCTACGAGTGTCGAAGGAACCAACGGCGTAGAAGAAGTTTCTGTGGTCCCGGGGGGGGAGAGCCATCGAGAGCCACGTCGCATCATCTTCAGAACGCGAAAAGCTAAGTTATGTGAAAGCTTTGATAGTGGCGATATATTGAGAATTTATGTCGAACGAGGATTTTATATGGGTATCTGGTTGTATTTAACGTTTTCTTTGATATGTGTCTCGCGTAATACTAGATTTACTGTTGCAATAAGAATTTAAATATAAGCGTAGAAGACGAGGGGAGAACATGCGACGCGATTCTTCGTAATGTTAACCCGTAGAAGTACGGATAGACTTCGCGTGCGTGCGTATGATATCCCGAGATTAAGGTAACGCCCTATCTATGTGTTTGGTTAGACTAGGAGTAAAAATTATAGCTTTATATCATCATCTTCATTTTGGAATATTCGTTACAATAAAGATAATTAGATACTTTTCTATACATATATGGCCGCTATCTTATTATTTATATACTCGTACCTTTATCACTCTGTATGTCTATCAGTTTATATGTCAGAATTTCATAAGGGGAAGTTAGCGGAGTCAACTCACCCCCCCCCCCTCCTACTTCAGACTCGATCACTTCTGATTCGATCGCTGTTATTCCAGAAAACAGTTCAGCTGCAGCTATGAGTGAGGGAGATAACCCTCAAGTTCTAGCTCCAGAATCGCTGATAATGAGAAGCGCTATCAGCAAAGTCAAGCCCAGGTTATTCTTCAATATAGAATTGAATGGAAGGAAACTCTTAGGCATGCTCGACGATGGCTCCGTTCATTCGTATCTCGGCAAAGGCGTCAGCAAGGAATTTGCCCAGAAATTGGAACAGGAAGCCGCTTCAGTACGCGTAGCTGATGGAGGTGCAGTGAAGCTACAAGGAGTACTGAATATGACGGTGAGCATCGATAATACAAAATTATCTATGCCTTTCCGTGTAGCAGATGAGCTTCAGTACGACTGCATTCTCGGAATCGACTTCAAACGGTTGTTTAAGATGAAGATCGACTACGAGAACGATACATGATGGACACCGAAGGGAGTAGTGCATCAGTTTTACCCTTACGGCCAAGATCCAATCTGTTTCCCAGCTCTAGCCAGCATAGGAGGACTGAGTCGTGCTACAGCTGATCAGCAGTTGCTTATTGAAGAAATCAAACAGAGGTTGATTCCACCTACACCGGAAAAGCTAGAGTTAGCTAATGTCGCCACGCATTTCATTGACATTCAAGGAAATGAACCCATTCGCCAAGCTCGTCGGAAGTATACTCCGAAGATGTTGCAGACGGCTTGGGCTGAAGTCGATAGGATGCTGGAGGAGGGAATTATCGAGCCATCTGATAGCCCCTGGCGAAGCTGTCCTGTGTTAGTTCCAAACTTGTATGACTTGTTCCGATTTTGCATAGACTATAGGCAAGTTAATAAGCATACTAAGTCTATCGCGTATCCATTGCGAAACATGGATGATATACTTGATAAGTTAAGCTCAGCCAAGTATATTTCTAAGTTAAATTTAAGCCAGGCATACCACCAGATTCCGTTGGATCCGAAGTGCAGAGAGGTCACCGCATTTTCAGTACCAGAGCGAGGACTTTTCCACTTCATCCGGTTACCATATGAGCTGACAAATGCTCCAGCTGTGTTCCAGCGCATCATGGATAACCTAATCAAGGCTGCCTGGGAACCGTATGTGTTCGCCTATTTAGACGATGTCATTATCGTCTCGCCGATATTTGAAGAGCACACAAAGTGGTTAGAGATCGTGCTCACGGCGTTAAAAGACGCAAACCTACAGATTAACCTCAAAAAGTCTGAGTTTTGTTGCGCGGAGGTTAAGTACTTAGGTTATATCGTTAACGAGGACGGACTGAAGACTGTTGAAGATAAAGTAAAGCCCATCCTCGAGTATCCACCGCCCCTCAACATCAGGCAGTTGAGAAGATTTCTCGGCATGATTGGCTGGTACTCCAGATTTATAGCTCACCTAGCAGGGTATAAGGCACCGCTAACCAAGCTGCTGAGGAAGGATGTTCGGTGGCAGTGGCACGAAGAGCAACAGCAAGCATTTGAGAAGCTGAAGCTCGCACTGACGCAAGCTCCTGTGCTTGCAAGGCCAGATCTGTCGCTACCCTTCACTCTGCAAACAGATGCGAGTGATTATGCTATAGCTGGAGTACTGACGCAAGTATTTGATGGCGAGGAGCACCCTATCTATTTCGTGAGTAGGACGCTGTCAAAGGCAGAGAGAAATTATACAGTCACTGAGAAGGAGTGCCTCGCCGTCTTATGGTCCGTCGAGAGGCTGCGAGGTTATTTGCTAGGCGAGAAGTTTACAGTAATCACAGATCACCACAGCCTGTTGTGGTTAAATAACCTCAAAGACCCAGGTGGCCGATTAGCCAGATGGAATACGGCTCTGCAAATGTACAACATTGAATTTGTACACCGTAAGGGTGCGCTGCACAAAGTTCCTGACGCTCTGTCGCGTGCATGGGAAGGAACTTACGAGCTTGCAGCTATAGCCACTGCTACAGCTGAAGATCCGTGGTATCAAGGGAGAATTGGTAACATTGAGAAGAATCCGAGGAAGTACCCGGATTGGAAGGTAGTAAATGGCTTACTGTACGCGCACCGTCCGAATAAGACCGTGGATCCGTTGGTGCCGGACATGGATGCGTGGAAGCTCGTCCTCCCTGAAGCAGATCGAGAAAAAGCTCTAGCTGAAGCTCATAACACTCCACAAGCAGGACACTTAGGCGTGGAGAAGACTTTTGCGAGAGTGGCGACATATTATTACTGACCAGGCTATTATCGAGAGGTGTGATGGTACGTAGCTGCCTGCCAAGTATGTCAAGCTCACAAAAGCTCTCAGCAAGCTCCAGCTGGGCTAATGATGGAGAGAAACCTGGACGGTCCATCGATTGTCGTAGCAGCTGATATAATGGGCCCAAAGCCTCCCTCACGTACTGGTAACAGGTATGTAATTATCTTTGAAGACCTGTTTACTAGATACGTTGAGCTGAAGGCGTTGAGGAAAGCAGATGCTAAATCAGTGCTAAAAGCCTTTGAGGAATTGATCGTAAATCGTTGGGGTTGCCCTCGGGTTTTGCTTACGAATAATGGCACAGAATTCTCTAACTGAATGGTTACTGAGAGGTTAGATGAGTATGGAATTCTACAATCCACGATTCCGCCCTACCATGCACAAGCAAACCCGGTGGAAAGAGTCAACCGTAATTTACGACCAATGATCAACAGCTTTTTAGCCGAGGATCACCGAGATTGAGACTTGCACTTAAACGAATGTTTCGCGTTAAATAGTGCTATGCACTCGTCGTTAGGGGTTTCTCCGGCATTTCTTAATTTGGGGCGTAATCCTGTTCCTTCCTCCTTACTCCGGAATTACCTGGAAAACCTTCTTCCTACCTCCCCTCCTGACGTAGATAAATGGAAGACTCGAGCCAGCTGATTGCCTGCCTTGCATGATTTGGTACGCAGACATATGGATAAAGCTGTAGCAAGGCAAGCGCGTAACTACAACAAAAGTCGACGAGAGGTCCTCTACCAAGTCGGAGACCTCGTGAGGCGCCGAAACCATGTGCTATCGTCCGCAGAGGACCGATTTGCAGCGAAGCAAGCGTCTAGGTTTGTTGGACCGGCTAAGGTGATAGAAGTCTACTCTCCAGTAGTGTACTTGGTGGAGGATCTTGACTCGCAAAGGCGGACGAAGGTATTCGTGAATGACTTAAAAAGGTATACGCCGCCAAGAAATGTACCACCGCCGGGAAACCAAACTACAACCCAGATTCCTGTCGTTGTAGATGATGGATTCGCCGGACGACGAATGGGTGCCATTCCTGGCCATTGGCAGGGCTGCACCACGCGCGCATCAACCGCCACCACCGCCCCCACAACTCGGCCGAGGACGCGGCCGAGATAGCCCATCAGGGCTCCAGCTCCTGCCGGGGGTGGCCCCGCTTCTACCCGGACCGACCCTGGATCAGCTCGGCGCCGAAGGCGCCTCCCGAAACTTTCAGGGAGAATCCAACATCCCCCCGACGCCGAGGGCCCCAGCGCTGTCCCACGCCGAGAACGAGAAAGGCCTCGCAAGACCCCTTCCTTGGAGCCGCGGCAGGGGAAGGCCGATGCCTAACCTCGCCGGGCCCCCAAGCGACGATGAAAGCGTGTCCGACGCTTTCGAGCCGCCGGCGGAATGGCTTCAGGAAGAGCGGGAGAGCACCCGGCCGACGCGCGAGGCCGGTTTTGCCCGGCCGGGCTGCTGGAATTGTGGGGAGTTCGGACACAGCCGTGTCAACTGCCCCCGTATGCGACAAAGACTGTGCTACATGTGCGGCCGCCCGAATCTCACCATTGCGACCTGCCCGACCTGCTCGCAGTCCTGGGAACAGCGACAGCTTCGCCGACTGGGAAAACAGTAGCTATAGCTGGAGCTGTAGCAGAAGAGGGCAGACCCCACTGAATTTGTGTTGTGAATGTAGTAAAGGGAGCAAAGTTCTTAATTTAATTAAAGCACCCTCTTTACCCTACGGCTGAGTTCTTATTTATCTTACCTGTCATCTTCCATTTGATTTCCTAAAAGTAAGAGAGAGCGTTCTCTCACCAGCAAGCCTTAAGCAAATCGCAATAAGATAAATCAGAGAGAGAAATTTATGAAGCGTTTGGCTAAAATTTGTGTATTCGCGTTAAATTCAGCATGCTGGTTTAGGTTGCCAGAACATAGCTCAAAAGAGCAATAATTCAAGGAATCGGCCAGGTAAGATGCTGATGCAGAATTTCTTAAATTGAATCATTGTTTAATAATGTGTGTAAGAGAGATGTTGGAGTGAAGTGTGAGAGTTCGCGATCGCGTTTGGTAATTGCGTAATGATATGATTGTGGACGATTGCTGGCGCCAGGTTGCCTAGAGTAGGACACACACTCACCGTGTCACACTCACACAGATTCACACTTGAGCCAAGCTGCAGAAGAAGAAGCTAAGGGACACAAACAGTTACACTTACACCGATTAGCTCAAAGTAAGTTAGCTAGAGCGAATGAGCTGTAATAAGATCGAATAGTTTAGAGCAGTAGTAAATGTGCGAAGGTAGTCTATGTACTATTTCGAGTTTAGGAGGGGGGAGTTATGACGTGGAAAATTGCACGTCACATAGAAAAGTGCAGACATGGAGGTACGCGGCAGTCGCGGCGAACAACGTTCAGGCACGCGACGTCGTACACACACCCGCATGTGCGCGCCCGCCCTACCGCTACCCTTTCCCCGCGCGCAACTCCTTCTAGGTTCTCTCCTCACGTGCATCTCTGGCCAGGAGACGAAGACACCAGCAGCGGCTACAGCAAGAACAAGCTATAGCTGGAGCATGAGCGAGCTCGCTCTCCCATGCGGCTGACAGGAGCAACCGACAGCCGGGAGAAGGAGAGAGAGACGTCGTGGCTCAGCGCTGTATCGGCCATCCGCCGGATGGCGCGTGCGAGCATCGGCAGTATACGGACTGCTCCCCGTGGTGAAGAAGGCGGTCGATGGACGAACGAGGGCACAGCGGAGCAGAGCAGCGTGAGCGCACCGGCCGGCATATTCATTCTGTCGCCTACCGCCGCGCCGCGTGCTCGATAGAGTTCCTCTCGCTGCCTACCGCCGTACCTCGTGCGAGAGACAGTGTCGCTTGGAGAGGATCGCGCGTGCTCGTCGATAGACCTCGTCGCCGTTGGGGAGAGTGCGTAGAGCCCGCCTCGTCGAGGGTCAGAGAGAGGGAGAGAGAGACCGAAAGGAAGTCAGCCGCCGCAGCAGCCGAATCCTGGCCGAGGTTTGTGTCCCGTCTGTTCCTCCCCACGTCCCCCGCCGTGTGTGTGTGCGCGTCCGCGTCGGGAGTTGCGGAGTTCCGAATTCGCGCCAGCTGCAGCTCGTGCTGTAGCTGTAGCTTAGAGTAGGTTTATTGCTCCCGGCTGAAGCTAGCCAGCGAAGGCATTTTGTTGAACGGTGCAAGTGACGCGTGCACCTGGCGCCCATATTAGTGTGTAAAAGCAGATTAGTGATTAATAAATTACTTAGAGTTTTACCCGGTTATTTCTGTGATTAATAATTACCCGTGAACCTCTGCCTTGATCCCCGGCAGAGCGTTACAACTTAATTCCTTACTAAGAATCACCTTAAGTTTTGCAAACTAGGTACTTAAAAATCTTCCCAAAAATTTTTTAAGAAAACCAATAATTTATTTAACAATACTTATTTTGAAATATCTACAGAATCTATGGAAAATGTTTCCTTTAAAAAGAAAGCATTAACATCTTTTTCTTGAAAATATATTTGATTTATCATTTATCTAAAACTAATTTATAGTAGAAATCGGAAAACTTTCTATGAAAATGTTAAATAAGGCAAGTATAAGTTTTTCCTGGAATCTATAAGAATTAAAAGAATCATCATTTTCATATGACTTTTACAACTTCCCTCTCTTCCTCTCGCCCTCTCACTCACTGTCTTCTCTCCCTCTCCCCCTCCCTCAACATGTGTCAAACTCTGTACCACGAACTTTAATGAGAGCTTAAATATTTTTTTAAAACAATCAGTAAAACAAATAGTATAGTTAACCTAAAAAAATACACGTTTGATATTATTTCAAAAAATTTTACTATTGTAATCATTTTATCGAGCTCCTAAAAAAACATTCAAATTTAAAACTTTTGTGAATAACTATACTAACATTTAATAATGTTATTAATAATATACTATAACAAATCTCATAATGTTTTCACACTATGTAATTATTATTTTCTCTTATAAAGTTGTGAAATCTATCTAAAAAAACTTTTTACAAAAGTTTAAACTAAGGCAAGAATTAGTCTCTCCCTCCCTCTCTATCTCCCTCTCGCCCTCTCTCTGTCTCCCACCCTCTCTGTCTTCTCTCTCTCTCTCTCTCTCTCTCTCTCTCTTACAGTAAGTGTAAGTGTAGGCGCGGTCCGCCTCAGCTCCTGCTATTTTGTGGCTAATAATAATAATTTTTCACTCCTCGGAGTAAATTCTTGCAGGAAAAGGGACCCCAGACGGCACTCGAGCTCCCAGCCTAAAGACTTGAGGCATTGCGCTCCTGTTTTATGTGCCGGGAACCTTTTTTCCTAGAGCTGAAGCCCTAACCTTACTTTGCGCCCATCATCTCACGCTTCGCTTCGCCGCCCTGCCTCACTGCTGGTAGCTTGTGTCCGGCACTCTGCATCGCTGCTGCACCGCTGCACTGCTGCCACTACCTAGCTGCAGTTGCACTACATGCTGCATCTACCACTGCCTAGCCTGCTTCTGCTTCACTGCATAGTCCCGTCGCCCGTACTGCGTCTGCTGTGAGTAACAGGCTTACTGTGTGTTGTCGTCTGCTGTTTCGCCCACGACACAAAACAGCTGTTTTTTATCAAGAAGCTTTTTTCGTGAGTTAGCATTTTCTATTGCTTCTACCACGCGCAGCCCATACCGCGCAGAAAGAGCGCGAGTGAGGCGCCTCTACCGCTACACTTATTAGCAAGCATGCACTAAGGCTCTTACCCACAACCTACCTTATCGACAGTTACTATATTACTGCGTGCTTATGCTTGATTACTATCGGGTACCGCGGGAATTTTAAACGTATATTTCAAACTTCTACTTCTAAATTTTTACCTTTTATTATTTATGCTCATCTATTTATCTCTTGTTATTTTACCGTGAACGTATGCTCAATTACCTCAGGCACAGAGGTAATTTTTAACATATATATGTAACGTCTACTTTTAAGCTTGTAAATATTTTTACCTTTTAACTAATATTGTTTGCGTCTCTATTTATGCTCATCTATCTGTCTCTTGTTTTTACCGCGAACGTATGCTCAATTACCTCAGGCACGGCGGAAATTTAGAAATTTATAAATTGTATTGTAACTTTTAACTTAGCCTGTTGTTTTTTACCTTGTAAATGGGTGTAAAGGGCCTCTACTTTGCTGACTTGTTTGGCCTATTTAACGGATGCACTACTTACTCTGAGTATTTTAGCTTATATATAAGGCACTTAAACCTATAGGGCACTTAAACTTATTTCAACACCTTTTTGTATTATTTCGGTTCATTTTTCAAGCTTAATACACTCACTTGGCCTTTTACATCTGTATTTTTGTGAATTATTAGACATATTTGTACTCTCTATCATTTTTCTCGCTTTTCATCTTCAATCGTTGGCATTTCCTACATTGCTCAGTTCAACTCATTATTCACTCTCATCCTTTTCGTTTGCTCCACATCTGTTACGATGGATACCATATGTCGTGGTTGTAAAAAGCCATTAAAACAACTGTTGCTACATGTGGCCACTGTCACAAAAATTACCATCCTTCCTGCACTAATTTCAAAGAAGTGCTTAACAAGGCTGACAAACTCATAAATGCATGTCGAAGTTGTATCAGTGGCAAATATTAATAAGCAAAAAACTACATCTATAAATGAAAGCATTACTGAAAACCTGCACGTCACTACACAAACTGCACCTGCTTCTAAATCTGCAAAAACTCCACCTTCTTCTCAACATATAAAAACTGCACCTGATTCTGTATCTACCTTCTCTTCTATCACGCCCTCCAGTGACGAACTGCTTAGCAAACTGCTGGGAAAAATGGACAAATTGGATAAGTTAGATGGTATTGTAATGCAAATCTCCAATTTTCAATCATCGTTACAAGATATAAATGACAAAATAGCGGATTTCTCAGAAAAACTTCAAGTTCTCGAGTTGATTCCTGCACTAGTACAACGAGTTGATGCCGCAGTAGAAGATATAGACAAGCTTAAAAGTGACTACAATTCTCTGCGCCAAACAGTAGATAGTCAGCTGTATTCTTCTGTCTCTGCAGAAGGTGCTGCAGATACTAGTGATAGGCTTCATCATCTCGAAGAAATAAACGCCTCTCTATCCTCTCGACTATCAGAACTAGCAGATACACAACAACGTCTCTCTTCTGATATTGTACTGGGTGGCTTCACATACAAGATCGGTGTTAATCTTCGTGATCTTGCATTTGTTATACTCAAAACAATTCATCCAGACTTAGAGTCCAGGGAACTTATCTCCGCCCGTCCTTTGCGCGGGAAGGACCGGCGAAAGGAGCTATCAACGCCAGCTACCAGCTTGACTGAATCGACGGACACCATAGAAACACAGACATCTGAACCTACAGCAACTTCATTCTCTACTCAGCAACTAATAGTAAGTCTCTCCTCGCAAGCCCTAGTTCATGTCATCATCCACAGTAAAATCAAATTAAAGAAAGTCCATACATCTGCCATAGATAATGCTCTGTTACAGTCACTTGGTGATCCGTCACCACTAGCTCCGGGACTCATAAACGTCAATGAGTTTCTCCCAACTGACGTTTTCAAGCTACATAATCAGGTGCAAGTCAAAACCAAAGAAAAAGAAAATGCATTTTCCACATTTGTACGTGGTAGAAAAATCTATGCAAGATCAAAGACGAGTGAGAAGCCTACTCTTATCACTTCTGAGACAGATCTCAACAATTTTTTAGAGAGTCTAGAGAAATAGCGCAAAATGTAAATTCAACTACATTGCATCCTCACCTTAATCGAGCAGCATCATCACTCTCATCTACAATAATTTCCACCTCATCTCACACTCCAAACATAACGTCAGTAAATCATTCTTTGCCTCATACTCATAGTACATCCTCCCATCTCTCGTCTCCTAATCGTCTAGTAGCCACCACGGAGTGTTTTGGCGATGGACTAAGGGTATGTTGTTTCAATGCTAATTCTCTCCTGGATCATATTGAAACAATAAGACTCTTTCTAGCCTCTCGCCCATATTATCACATAATAGCAATAACTGAGACCAAACTCACTGCACAGCAGGAAGATCATCTGGTATCCTTGGGGGACTATATCCTGATCCGTAAAGATAGAAATAGACAGGGTTATGGTGTAGCACTCTTTATACACAAATCTCTCACATCTAAATTTCTTTGCGCATCGACAGAAGAGTGGACATGCCAGCCTGGCACGCCAGAATATACTATGTGAGGTTAAAGGCAAAGGTATCCCTCCTCTATTTGCAGCGGTTGGCTATAGGCCTCCTCATGCTCCATTTATTGAAAAAAGCAATTTCATTGACGACCTCACTGTTAATATGCAAAACTACAGTACTAAAGTCATAATGGGCGACTTCAACGCGAATCAACTCTGTGATTCATTTGAGGCACTCTATATCCGAAATCTTCTCTATGAAAACTCTTTAAAACTTATACCTCATGGAGCTACTTACCATAGAGATGCAGGCAGCTGGCTAGACCTCTGCATTATAGACCAGCAGGACACAATACTTGACTACTGGAAATCAAATACACCTTTCATTGATAATCACAGCATCATCACAGCCACTATAGATATCTCAGTCCCTAAAGTAATCACTAAACCTTTCTCCTTCTTAGACTTCAATGCTGTTCATAAAAATACCTTAAATGATTACCTTCGTAACTGTGATTGGTCAGTGAGCTCGGATTCGCCAGATTTGTCAGTACTTTGCGGCAATCTCACATCTGCCATTGATCGGTTGGTCCCAAATAAAACCATTAAACCCAGCAAACATAATCATCCTTGGTACACCTCAACGCACAGAAATCTCATCTTAGAACGAGACAGACTTTACAGAAGATACCAACGTACAAGACAACCTTACCATCTCCAACTCTATCACCAAGCTAAGGATCATGCCCACAAGACCATAGAATCATCCAGACTAGAATACTACTATACGCGACTATCATCCATCAGAGATCCACAGACGCTATGGAAAGAACTGAGGCATCTAGGTGTGATTCCTCTGAAAGTAGAAAGTCCTCACGACTTTACAGTTGAGCAGCTGAATGAGTTCTTTTGCTCGGTGTCTCATGATCCCCTGGCTCCATCTATCGATGACTACCTCACTGAACTGCAGTCTAAAGAACACGTGGAATTCTTTTTTCTTCAAGAAATAAATGAAGGTGATGTTGTGGAAGCTATAAATCATTTCAGTACTCAAGCTAGGAGGCCAGATGGCATCCCTCAGTGTTTCATCGCCGCTGCTCTGCCGTCAATAGGTTCCCACCTCAGGGAACTTTTCAATGCATCGATTAAGCAATCAGTCTTTCCCTCTGAGTGGAAAAAGTCATTTGTAATTGCATTGAATAAGGTAAAGACACCCCATAGCCCAAGCGACTTCAGATCCATATCGTTACTTAACTGCCTCTCAAAAGCAATAGAATACATAGTACACAAACAAATTAACGCACACATTGATACATACAACATTCTCGACTGCATACAGACAGGCTTCAAGAAAAACAATAGTACCCAGACAGCTCTTATCAAACTCACAGACGACATCAAAGCTCGGATCAACCGAAAATACGTCACTCTTTTGCTTCTCTTTGACTTCAGTAAAGCATTTGACTCTGTATGTCATGTGTTACTCCTTCGCAAATTGGAGAACTACAGTTTTTCGAAATCTGCGCTAGGTTGGATTGCATCATATCAGTTGGGACGTCAGCAGGCGGTTAGGGAAAAAGATGGGACTACTTCATTGTATCGTTCCCTTAACACGGGAGTACCACACGGCTCCGTTTTGGGCCCACTTCTTTTCTGTCTATATGTTAATGACATAAGTCTCTACCTTGACCCTGGAATCTCCCGTATCCTTTATGCGGACGATCTGCAGATATATGCACAATATCATCTGAATGAACTGGACCGCTTAATCGAAAAAATGAGAAATAATGCCGATCGTATATCTAGTTGGGCCGCAGCTAATCATCTTAGGTTAAATGTTGGGAAAACCAAAGCTATGGTTTGCGGCAGCTCCTATTACATAAACAATCTTCCTTCTGTGGCTTCCGATATATTAATCGGCGATACTAAGATAAAATTCTCCTCATCTATCCGAAATCTGGGACTGTTGATTGACGACAAACTCTGCTGGAAGGAGCATGTCAATGAGGTTTGGAAAAGAGCAAATACTCTAATGAACCGACTTCGTCGTCTAATTGTAAGAGCCAGCACCACACTAAACCTGAGGAAGCACTTAATACAAGCGCTTCATTGGCCCATCATTGACTACTACATCCTAGCGTATTGTAACATCTCTAAGGATCAGGATATCATGCTCCAGAGTGTAGTAAATACGGGAATTCGCTATATTTATGGTGTTAGAAGGGACGAGCACATCATTCAGCACTCATTACCATCAAACATTCGCAATAGCCCCACCATAGCATCTTTTAAAGCCTCGCTCTACAATTTCATATTCAACCTAGAATCATCATTCCACCAACATGTGTTCAATTTTCGAAAAGCATTCTAGTTATGTAATCACTTATACATCAATTCATCCCATAATCATAATCACGCTCATCTATCACTCATAAGCACAGCGGCAATTATTGTTACTAGTATTAGACACATTTATTCATTTTATTTATTTAAAATCTAGATCTAAATTATTATTGTTACTACTAAATTTTAAAATCTCATAAGCACACCGGCAATTATTGTTAACTATTATTAGACTTACATTTATTCATTTTATTTATTTAAAATCTAGATCAAAACTGTTATTGTTACCACTGTCACGTCGTGCACGGCTGATCGCCACCGCCCTTATAGTTAGTGGAACCTCCACACACCTCTAGCCCTCCTCCTTGTACTCCATCGATACAGCGCCAGCGGTCGGTAAATTGCCTACTGCCGTAAGAGTCTGAACGACAGCGCATACCATAGAGTAACCGGGCGCTTGTATTGATTACTCACCGAGCAGGGGCTGTTGATTTCACCCTTGCACGTGCCGTATTAGCGGAGGCTGTTGATCTCACCCTTGCACGTGCCATATTA
Organism: Torymus aiolomorphi; assembly: GCA_036365515.1. Classification (NCBI taxonomy): domain Eukaryota; kingdom Metazoa; phylum Arthropoda; class Insecta; order Hymenoptera; family Torymidae; genus Torymus; species Torymus aiolomorphi. The sequence goes on along the minus strand of CM070873.1, from coordinate 90,418,088 downwards.
ACGGAGGCTGTTGATCTCACCTTTGCACGCGCCGTATTGATCGTTCACCGAGCAGGGATTGTTTGTCTCACTCGTTTGTCTCGCTCTCGCACATGCCCCAACATTTGTTTGTCTCACTCTTACACATGTCCCAACATTTTTCCTCAGACCTCCCCCACAAATCCCCCATAGCCTCAATATTATAATTCCTGGAAAACCTCTCCCACATACCTCTCCCACGTATTGATTTAAGCCCAAATCCCCGCCTTTTGACAATGTTCTAATTAAGCGCGCGGGTATAAAAGCGACCGCACGCCTCCACTCGAGGCAGAAGCCTTTCTTCATTTTCTTTCGTAGGGCGAAGCCCTTGTCCGACGAATATTCAAATTATAATCGTGGACTTAGAATAATTTCGGCAATTTATATTGAACGGCGCCTACCGTGGCACCAAGTGTTGGCAAGACGGCTGTGGCGGGACCTGAACCGCCAGGATCGGCGGGACGTGATCGGCGCCCCAAGCAGAGAGGGGCAAGTGCACTGGGATAGGGCCTATTTGCGCGAATCCAACGACTGGTTAGAGTTGCGAAGATTCTCATTGGATCGCGTGCTCTTGCCACACGGAGGCGAGGGGTACGGCAGCTGAAAAACGTACGGGAGCTGCAACGAATGTGGCATTGATCTCGCAGCATGGCAAAACTGCCAAGACTGTGTGCAGCATAGCACCAGCTCGGACACCCTGGATTGGTGCCTCTGCTGTGAGGAGGAGGAGCACATAGGAGCGTTGGAAGAAACGCTGTGCCCAGGGTGCGGAGGAGCGCCAATTCTCCCGGGCTGGAAAGAAATGCCCGAAGAAAACTGGGGCGGTGAGCCCGGGCACTGGTTGGTGCAGAACGAGTGGGAGCAGCACGAGCCAGCAGCAGAGCCAGACGACTGGGTCGAAGAAAGCTAGTCATGGCAATGGCAGGTCTACAGGATGGTCCTGTACACCGTGGGCGGTGTTTTAATTACCGTCAACCACCTTTGGCGAACGACGAATTGAAGAAAATATTTGTAATGCAATAAATTTTTTTTGTAACACAATAATAAAAATAAAAAATATAAATATACTATGTTAGATAGTAAGGGAATAATTATAACACAATGTATAAAAAAAAAACCAAAAACAAAAAAAAAATACAAACAACAACACAAAAAAAACACAACAAAGACAATTGACTCTTAGACTGCACAGTAAGGGGCTAAGCTCACAACTTGGTCTCCGACCCGTAGTAACACTTGGGCGGAGGGATGCAAGCTAGCGCCGCCCCGCAGCGCATGTCTTTAGGGGGGCCGTGTCACGTTATTTACGGCTGATCGCCACCGCCCTTATAGTTAGTGGAACCTCCACACACCTCTAGCCCTCCTCCTTGTACTCCGTCGATACAGCGCAGGCGGTCGATAAATTGCCTACTGCCGTAAGAGCCTGAAAGATAGCGCATACCATAGAGTAACCGGGCGCTCGTATTGATTACTCACCGAGCAGGGGCTGTTGATTTCACCCGTGCACGTGCCGTATTAGCGGAGGTTGTTGATCTCACCCTTGCACGTGCCATATTAACGGAGGCTGTTGATCTCAACTTTGCACGTGCCGTATTGATCGTTCACCGAGCAGGGGTTGTTTGTCTCACTCTTGAACGTGCTGTATTGATCGTTCACCGAGCAGAGGTTGTTTGTCTCGCTCTCGCACATGCCCCAACATTTGTTTGTCTCGCTCTCACACATGTCCCAACATTTTTCCTGAGACCTCCCCCACAAACCCCCCATAGCCTCAATATTATAATTCCTGGAAAACCTCTCCCACATACCTCTCTCACGTATTGATTTAAGCCCAAATCCCCGCCTTTTGACAATGTCCAAATTAAGCGCGCGGGTATAAAAGCGACCGCACGCCTCCACTCGAGGCAGAAGCGTTTCTTCATTTTCATTCGTAGGGCGAAGCCCTTGTCCGACGAATATTCAAATTATAATCGTAGACTTAGAATAATTTCGGCAATTTATATTGTATCGGGACTTAGAATATTTTCGAGCCGAATTTACTTAGAATAATTTCGAGTAAAATTAACTTAAAATATTTTCGATCATTGTAAATTCTGACTTAGAATATTTTCAAGCAGAATTAACTTAGAAACTTTATTGTAACGCTTCTCCGATTGTAGTGTCGCGAATAATTGTTGATATTATATCTCCACTACAATCAGTATTTAACCAGTTGTACGTAACTTTGATCTATTTAATAAACATTATTTAATTACATTTGGACTTAACATTATTTCGCCGAGCCTGTCCTTCTGCCAACGAGGCAACGAGCTACACGCGTCAGTCAGAAAGTAAGTAACTTTTCAGATTGCTGTCCTTTCTCTTATCTGTTTCAATTGCTGCTGCCGCTTGTCGCTTATTAGTTTCGCGAGTGTTTATATTATTATTTAAAATCCGAATTGCTACTTTCGCGCGTTCCTACTCCCATGGTTATTACGTGTAGGCGTAGACCGAAACAGGAACATTTATCGCGCCGACTTTACCGTCATCGCGACATTGTAACACAGACGTTACACTACTAAATTTTTATTCTCTTTATACTACCACTGTAACTATAATTGTAAAATTGTACAACACATTGTACGCAAATAAAATTATCTATCTATCTCTCTCCCTCTCCCCCTCTCTTTCAATCTCCGTCAAACGCTGTACCCAAAACTTTCATGAAAGCTTAAATATTTTTTTAAAACAATCAACACGTTTTTTAAAAGCTATTTTTTAAGTACGTTAAATTCTAACAACACAATTTGTCTGGTCATTTATTTCTTTTAGTCTCATCTATTCAATAAGGACTCTCTAGAAATAATCTATAAAATAATAATATTTATGATTATGTAAAAGAAATCAAATAAATACGAATGAAAAATCTTTTAATTCTTTGAGTCATTGTATGCTGAACAAATTATATGTAAGTAAGTACATTCAAATTGTTCACTGTAAATCAAACAAACGAAAGCTGTGAAATCAATTATCGATAGTCAAGTAATGCAAACAACTCTCGGAAACTACTGTATGACTGTTCTCAGAAATATATTCAAATTTGTTCATCTTTCTGAGCTATACAAATTAAACACAAGAAAGTACTGAAATCAATTTATTGTAGTCAAGTACCGGCCATAAATTAACTTGACTGACATAATAGAACTTTTCGTATCTAGCGTGTAAAATTACATTTTACGCCCACGTTGTAACTTCAAAATTATTCAGCCAGCAGGCATAAAATACTACTTAGCGCCCAAGAGGCCCGATAGCTCACATACCCTTACAAAACTTTATAGAACTTACGCACTTTATGCCCGTGTGGGCGAAAATTATTTTAATTATATAACTATAATTCTCTTTATTTCTAAAATTCATAAGAATTTTTTTAGATATTTACGAAAAGTCAAAGCCTATATAAAAAAATGACATAATTACCAACACATCACTATTTTTCATGATTCTTTCTCAATTTTGAACTTTCTATAATATTACGCACCTTGGGAGGAAAAGAGAAGTCTAGAGCTGCTCTAGCAGGGGTGGTCCTACGATCTCCCATACATGCTTGGCGGGCCTGACGATTTGCAGTTTACCGGTGGGCTACTTAAATATAGAATACAAAATTTTTGCATAAATTCATTAACAATATTTTTTTATACCTATAAGTCTACTATAAATAATTACATTGGCTTTAATTTTTAATTGGTACCGTTAAGTACAACATCCCTATATGTGCAGAATCATGATTTACTTTTATTACCCACAATATTTTTCTTTGTGCCCGTTCTTTTTAAACGAGAATAAAATAAAAAATTCATATAAATTTATAGTCTATTTCTAAAGTGCTTTACATTTTACTAACCGTTTTATAAGCAACCTATTGTGTATCCTTTTCCCGCGTGTAAATATCATATAAGATCTCATATGAGAATTTCAGGCATCGCATATCTCGTATCAGATCTCGATATGCGATGTCATCTGCAATTTTATATATTATGGGATTACATATGAGATCCCATATGATACTTTCAGGCGGGTTTGCACTTTCTATTTAAAAACAGAGTGATAGATTCATGGATCAGTAGTTAATATGTAGAAGCAACCCATTTATACATTTTATCTGATCTTTAAACATATGAATATTTATATGAAAATGACTATGTCTTACACCTTGAACTGCAAATCGTCGGGCCCGCCAAGTATGTATGGGAGAACGGAGGACCACCCCTGCTAGAGCAGCTCTAGACTTCTCTTTTCCTCCTAAGGTGCGTAATATTATAGAAAGTTCAAAACTGAGAAAGAATCATGAAAAATAGTGATGTGTTGGTAATTATCTAATTTTTTTTATATAGGCTTTGACTTTTCGTAAATATCTAAAAAAATTCTTATGAATTTTAGAAATAAAGAGAATTATAGTTATATAATTAAAATAATTTTCGCCCACACGGGCGTAAAGTGCGTAAGTTCTATAAAGTTTTGTAAGAGTATGTGAGCTATCGGGCCTCTTGGGCGCTAAGTAGTATTTTATGCCCGCTGGCTAAATAATTTTGAAGTTACAACGTGGGCGTAAAATGTAATTTTACACGCTAGATACGAAAAGTTCTATTATGTCAGTCAAGTTAACTTATGGCCGGTACTTGACTAAAATAAATTGATTTCAGTACTTTCTTGTGTTTAATTTTTATAGCTCAAAAAGATGAACAAATTTGAATATATTTCTGAGAACAGTCATACAGTAGTTTCCGAGAGTTGTTTGCATTACTTGACTATCGATAATTGATTTCACAACTTTCGTTTGTTTGATTTGCAGTGAACAATTTGAATGTATTTACTTACATATAATTTGTTCAGCATACAATGACTCAAAGAATTAAAAGACTTTTTCATTCGTATTTATTTGATTTCTTTGACAAAATCATAAATATTATTATTTTATAGATTATTTGTACAGTCATGAAAAAAATTATTACCATTTGTAGAGAGTGCTTATTGAATAGATGAGATTCGAAGAAATAAAAGGACTAGACAAATTGTGTTGTTTTTTATAGATTATCCAGAAAAAACGTCTATACTTGCCTTATTTTATACTTTCGTAGAAAGTTTTATATTAGCAATATTATTATTTGTACAGTCATGAAAAAAATTATTACCATTTATAAAGAGTACTTATTGAATAGAAGAGAGTAGAAGAATTAAAAGGACTAGACAAATTATGTTGTTATAGAATCTACTTAAAAAATTAGCTTTTAAAAAACGTCTTGATTGTTTTAAAAAAAATATTTAAGCTCTCATTAAAGTTTTTGGTACTCAGGTTGACGGATGTTGAGAGAGAGGGAGGGAGGGAGAGAGAGTAGGATGGGAAAGAGAAGGAGGGAGAGAGTTTATACAGTCATGAAAAAAATTATTACCATTTCTAGAGAGTCCTTATTGAATAGATGAGACTAAAAGAAATAAAAGGACTAGACAAATTGTGTTGTTAGAATTTAACGTACTTAAAAAATAGCTTTTAAAAAACGTGTTGATTGTTTTAAAAAAATATTTAAGCTCTCATTAAAGTTTTTGGTACTCAGTTTCACGGAAGTTGGGAGAGAGGGAGAGAGATAAAGGGAGGGAGGGCGCGAGAGACTAATACTTGTCTTAGTTTAAACTTTTGTAAAATGTTTTTAGACATATTTCACAACTTTTTAAGAGAAAATCAAATAAGACTGTAAAATCGTACACCCGTCGTACAAACATTATTTTTCTTCGTCGTGAGCACAATGTATCTCTATAAAATCTTTCTTTTGCCAACACATTGTGGACCCTTTACGAAACAATGGTACATAGTTACCATCCCTTATATTTTTCCTTATTCTTTCTCAATTTAGAACTCTCTATAGTACAATATTACGCATCTTGGGAGGACAAGAGAAGAGAAGTCTAGAGCTGCTCTAGCAGGGGTGGTCCTCCGTTCTCCCATACATACTTGGCGGGCCCGACGGTTTGTAGTTTACAGATGGACTATTTTTTTCCATAAATGTAGAATACTAAATTTTTGCATAAATTCATTAACAATGTTTATATGAGCACTATAAATAATTACGGTCGCTCTAATTTTTAAAATTGATTCCGTTTAAGTACAATAATTCTACATGTACTGTGTGCATAAACATGATTTATTACTTTTATTACCAAAAATATTATTCCTTGTGTCCGCTTTTTTTAGACGCTAGAAAATTCATATAAATTTATAATCTATATTGAAAAAAGCTTGTGTGAGTCTTTTTTTTAACGCTCAAAAGTTCATATAAATTTATAGCCTATAGGTAATGAAAAGAGCTTTACACTTTACTAACTAGATTCACGGATCAGTATTTAATATGTAGAAGCAATCGGTTTATACAATTTACCTGATCTTTAAACATATGAATATTTACATGAAAATGACCAATTGACCATGTCTACACTTTGAACTGCAAACCGTCGGGCCCGCCAAGTATATATGGGAGAACGGAGGACCACCCCTGCTAGAGCAGCTCTAGACTTCTCTTTTCCTCCCAAGGTGCGTAATATTGTACTATAGAGAGTTCTAAATTGAGAAAGAATAAGGAAAAATATAAGGGATGGTAACTATGTAAAGGGTCCACAATGTGTTTGCAAAAGAAAGATTTTATGGAGATACATTGTGCTCACGACGAAGAAAAATAATGTTTGCACGACGGATGTAAGATTTTACAGTCTTATTTGATAAATAATCCCTCAAGCCAACTTCTACTATTATACCTATGTTCGTCAAGTTAACTTACGGATACTTGACTACAATAAATTGATTTCAGTACTTTCTTGTGTTTAATATGTATAGAAGGATAAAGAAATTTTAATACATTTCTGACAATAGTCGTATAGTTATTTCGGAGAGTTGTTTGCATTACTTGACTATCGATAATTGATTTCACAACTTTCGATTGTTTAATTTGCAGTGAACAATGTGAATGTATTTACATACAATTTGTTGAGCATATAATTGGCTCGAAGAAGTAAAAGACTTTTTCGCTAGTATTTATTTGATTTCTTTTACAAAATCATAAATATTATTATTTTATAGATTATACAGAAAAAATTGATACTTGCCTTATTTTATACTTTCGTAGAAAGTTTTATTAACAATACTATTTGTTTTACTGCGATTGTTTTAAAAAAATATTTATATGCTCTCGTTAAAGTTCTTGGTACAGAGTTTGACACATGTAGATTATACAGAAAAAACTTCTATACTTGCGTTATTTAATACTTTCGTAGAAAGTTTTATTAAGAATATTATTATTTGTATAGTCATGAAAAAAATTATTACCATTTGTAGAGAGTGATTATTGAATAGATGAGATTAGAATAAATAAAAGGACAATAGACAAATTGTGTTGTTAGAATATATTTAAAAAATTAGTTTTTTAAAGAACGTGTTGATTGTTTTAAAAAAATTTTTAAGCTTTTCATTAAAGTTTTTGGTACAGAGTTTGACGGAGATTGAGAGAGAGGGAGAGAGGGAGAGAGAGAAAGAGAGAGGGAAGACAGAGAGGGTGGAGAGAGAGGACGAGAGGGAGATAGAGAGGGAGGGAGAGACTAATTCTTGCCTTATAGAAATTAGTTTGGAAGAGGCTGTAGCAACGGCACCTTTATGTCTCACTATCGCTTACGCTTCGAGGCTTATAGCAGAAACCACTTGATGTGTTTTTCATTTCGCGGAAAACGTCGTAGTGACGGCGCCGACGCGCGGGTCGTTGCGGGCATCACTCGATACACGGAAAAACAATGAAAACAAAGTTCATACGGGCTTTGCCGTTCTTGTGGCGGCAGTGTGCATGCTTGCGACTGTGGCCCAGAAAGTTTACACTACCAAAATGTTGAAACGAAAGTATCCAAGCGGGGTAGAAAAGCGCAAAGCAAAAACAGTAAAGGAGGAATCAGTGAATAAAACGACCTACTGTGGCTGATTTCTATAAACGATCTATCGTAGAAGTTGAAGATCAATCAAACCAAATAGAAGTTGGTGAAAAGACAGACTCGGGGATGACAGTGCGATTGGTGTACGTGGTATTAGCAATTCAAAACCATCTATCACACCATTTATTACACAAACTAAAGATACAAATAAAGATCAATTAAGTCAAGTGCTAGTGTGCGAAGAAAGTGATTCTGTTGCGGAAAGGAGTATAATTTGTGCACTTAACAATAGCAAAAGAGGTATTTTAACCCTTTCGTACCGAGACCCCTTTCCCGGGGAAAAAGTGACTTTTTTTGTATACTATAATTGTGGAGGCTTTAACTAAGATCAATCGACAGTTTTTTTTTTCTCCAAAAGTGTCGATAAGTACTATTTTCCAAGTGGGTCCTGGAGGACCCATACAACCCATACCCGCCAATAGAATTATTTTATTGAACTCGGATAGTAATAAATTCTTAGTACATTGTCTCATTAACAAGATCCATCACTCAAAATAAAAAAAAATAACCATAAACCATTTTTTTATTCTAAAATAAATCATTCAAGATCCGAATTTTCGTCAAATCCCAATTTTCATTGCCTAGCCTTTTTTTAATGTACTAAACGAAACGGAAGAAAACACAAAAATTTAATTTTAATAGCCAGAGAGGCTTCCCCTTGAATAAGAGAACGCGACTAAATAAGTAAATTAAAAAAATTATTTAATTTCAGATTTCTACAGCATGTCGAACAAAGTGGGTCCTACAGGACCCATACGGTACGAAAGGTTTAAACAGTTTTGAAAGAAAATATAATTTTTGAAATATTTTGATATACATTTATTGTCTTTTCCAATTTGTCACGCGAACGTTTATATAAAATTACATTTTCACTCTTACTCTAATTAGCTTTCAGACTAAAAAAAAATAATTAATTGTTTTCACTCGTATTTATATTATATTTAATTAAAATTTTATTATAAGAAAATTCGATATGAATAGTCCGATAAAATGTTAATTCATGTGCATATAATGTATAGTCTAAATATAATATTCCTTGAAGTTTCTTTTTTTTTTAGAAAACCAATTATATTTTCCCTTTTTTAGATGCGTTACACCAAAATGCTACAGAATCTTTATTAGAAGAAAATAGTTTAAATAATAGGCGATTTGATGACGATTTATCTTTCGACGTTAGTAGCTCGAGAAAATTTGAATTAGCAAGTGACATCATTACAGGTATGAGGTTACACTTATATACATTCAAGTAATAAATTGACGCATGATAAGTAATATTTTGTTTATAGATGTGTACAAAGATCCTGCGCTATGGCCTTTAAAATTAAACGAAAGAGGCTATGAACGTGAAAAATATTTACGAGAGGGATATGCCTTTTTTCAAAACAAGAATTCTAATTTTATGTGTTGTATAGTAGTTGATCGATCTGACGGAGGCGATGAAAGGAAAATCAAAAACATAAGATTTCCTTGTTACTTGAAGCAACGTTTCGTTGGCTCGGTCTGCCAACCTCTTCAGACTAAATTTATTAAAAAACAAATTACAAAATTGTTATAACAATAAATAATCAAAACTCTCGCTCGCTTTAACAATAACAATTCCTACCTCTTCCTAGTATTCGATGGTACACTAATCATCAACGTAAGAGACTAAAACGATATCACGCAGTATTTATAGTCGAACATTACCAGAGTGTTGGTGCATGAGTTTGTAAACAAGACACATATATACATATACAGCAAAAACAAAGATACATACGATCAGTTTAAAAACCTCAATAAGGGAAAATACGAGGCGTTTAAAAATTTAACGTCTTCTTTTTGGTTGATGTTATTATTACTACATTTAATATGAAACATTTCTGACAATAAATGCTTTTTATAATTAGGCTCGTGGTATAAAACTTTCGTATTCTCCCAGTCAAAATCATGCCGAAAATTGGTTTTGTGTCTTGAAACAACTGCATCTGGATTTTTCTTATTACGGTATTCGGCAATCCTAGTCTTACGGGAGCGTTTCGTTTCGCCTACATATGACGCCGAACACGATTTACAAGAAAACATATAAACTATGTTCGTACGATCCCACTTTTCAGTAACGTCTTTGCCTAACTTAATCACAGAACTAAAACTTTTTTTAACAAAAGGTAAGACGCAAATGTTGTAAGATCTTAGAATTGTTGCGATTTTTTCAAATTGGTCGTTAAAAGATAACTGTTGAATTATGCTAAATATTTTATCTAGACCTAATCACCTAATGTATGATACTAGTGGCGCCACCTATTCGTACTTTGGAGACGCGGCCTACTCGAGGCGCGCAAGCGCCGTGCGCACAGAATCTCTCTCTCTCTTGTCGACTGGCCCTACTGAAAAATCTCACGTGAGATCTCACGTGATTTCTCACTTGAGATCTCACCTCAAAATCTCACGTGAGATTCTGCTCGAGGGGACAGTAAAAATCTTGCATTAATTAAAAACGAGTATTCCACAACTGAGAACTGCCTAATAGGTAGCTTTACCCCCAAATGAATTCAAAAATACACCTTTCAAAGCGGTTCAGATAGTTTCACAATTTTTTTAAATTTCTCACGTGAGAAATTGTAAAACTATCTGAACCGCTTTGAAAGGTGTATTTTTGAATTCATTTGGGGGGTAAAGCTACCTAATAGGCAGTTCTCAGTTGTAGAATACTCGTTTTTAATTAATGCAAGATTTTTTAGATCTCAAGTGAGAAATCACGTGAGATCTCACGTGAGATTTTTCAGTAGGGCCGCCATGTAGTGCAGACGTAGAGCACATATATCCAACTTATCTTTATTATACTTCTTTATTAATTAACTCCGTCTAACATTCACTTATTTATGATCCACAATACCTCAACATTACAACATGGTAGTTGAAGTTCGTGGTTGTCCGGTAATGTATTTTTTCGCCTACGTGTACTTTCGAGTCGCGTAGAAAACAAGTGTTAAAAATTAAAAAGTGGAAAATCGAGAAAAATATAAGTCGAAAGAAGAAACTGAAGATGTCAAGAAGTGATTTATGAAAAAAGAATCAAAGATTAATGTTGAAAAGTGAATGATGCATACCGATTAGAATTCCCGGTCGGAGCATGCGGCGGAGCACCAGTACAGAGCACGTGGCAAATTTTGAGGTTAAAAACGTTGCAAATAAAAAACGAAGAAAAGTTAAATAACAAAGAAATAGTGCTGAATATTAAATTGAGAAATATATTTAGAAAAAGTTTTGTACGAGGAATTAAACAAGTCGTGCTGTTAAATAAAATTATTGAAATAAATTGGAAATCAAGAGAGATAGAAATGGCGAGACAAGCAAAATTTGAAGATATTGTTATACCAATTTTCGATGGAGAAAATTACTCAAGTTGGAAAATTAGATTGATGATGCTGCTGGAGTACAAAGAGTGTAAAGATCCTGCAGACAGATTAAGAAATAACGACGAAGACGAAGCACAATGGGAGAAAAAGGACTTAAAAGCAAGAACGATTTTAGTGAGTACAATAACAGACAAGCAGTTAGAATATGTAAAAAACTGCACAACTGCTCGTGAGATGATAACTCAGTTCGACAAGACATATATTTGACACAATCCACGTCATTACAAATAATATGTAGAGGAAAACTCGAAGAAATCAAACTCAAGAATTATGATCGAGTAAATGAATTTTTTGTAGAATTCGAAAAGGCAGTGAACGAGTTCAAGGCAGCTGGTGGAAATATAGAAGAAGCCGAAAAGATGAGATACTTAATTCGAGCATTACCACCAAGCTACAGCTACATTGGAGATTTCATAGACGTCATACCGGAGCAACAAAGGACAGTAGACTATGTCAAATCTAAAATTAAAGAAAAGAACATGCCAAAAATGAATTTGATAAAAAAGGTAATATGAGTACTTTTACAGCTAAGTTCGAAGGAAGCTTTTCCTGTGGAAAAACTGGCCACCGACAAAAGGACTGTTGGAGTCAAAAGGGTCAACAGGGCAACCGGGTAGAGGTGCCCAACGAGGTCATCCAAATTATGGACAGAGAGGCAACAGCCGAAGTAGAGTCGTTCAATCTGACAGAGGGCGAGGCGTAGGTAGACATCCAGATCAACAGAGACGCGAAGCGTCTAGTGAACAACGCTCAGCAACAACTACAGAAGCAGACTCAACTGAAGCTTGGGTCACACAAGTAGTTAATCCGCAAATTAATCAGGTAATAGGATGTGAATTTAACCAAAACTGTACCGAATTACTATGGTTATTAGACAGTGGGTGCACTGATCACATAGTACAAAATGATAAATTTTTTGATAATTATGTAAACTTGAAAGAACCTATAAATGTTAAATTACCGGATGGAAAAATCTTAAAAGCTACGAAAGTAGGCAACATAGAAGTACAGTTCAAAAATTATTATAACGTTTCAAATATTGTTTTAAATGATGTATACTATGTAAACGGAATTAAGCAAAATTTATTAAGTTTATCTAAAATAACTCAAAAATGCCAAAATTTATAATAAATATAGAAAGTTATTAGCTATTGCATATAAAAAGGAAAATTTGTACTTTATGAAAAGTCTTGTAAATAAAAGCATACCAAATGAAACATATGTAAATAACGTAAAATTAACTGAAAAAGAGAGATGGTACAGGGCATTAGGCCACCTCAATTTTCAATATCTAAACAAAGTAGTGAATGATAAATTAGCAATAGGCTTACCAAGTAAAATAGAAAATATTGATATGAAATGCGCAAACTGCTTTGAGAGTAAAATGTCAAATGTACCATTTAAAAATGACAGATCAAAAACTAGTGAAATTTTGGAATTAATACATACGGATCTAAATCGACCACATAACACTATAGGTTATGGTGGTGAAAAATACTTTCTAACATTCATAGACGATTACAGTAAATGCACTAGAATTTTTTGTATTAAAAACAAGTCAGAAACTGCAAGTTGCGTTATAGAATTTGTCAATCAAGTTGAAAACATTTTGAATAAAAGAGTAAAAAAGTTACAATGTGACAATGGAAAAGAATATTTAAACAAAGATATTTATGAGTTTAATAAATTTAAAGGGATTCAATTACAACCTTGCCCACCCTAAGTCCATGAATTAAATGGCGTAGCGGAAAGATATAATAGGTCAACTGTGGACATAGGTAGGTGTTTGATTAGAGAAGCTAGGATACATAGGAGATACTGGCCGGAGATAATGAAAACCGTAGCTTACTTAAAAAATAGAACGATTGCTAACACAAAAGAAAACAAGACTCCTTATGAAATATTCTTTGGCAAAAGGCCAAATGTTCAACACTTAAAAATTTACGGTAGTAGAGTTTTTGTAAGAGTCCCAGAAGCGTTAAGACAAAGCAAATGGGATAATAAAGCAGAATTAGGCGTACTAGTAGGATATACCGAAAATGATTATAGAGTTCTTGTAAATAATAGAGTAATTAATGCTAGACACGTTGAAGTCGTTGAACAAAATATTGAATTAATTTGCTTAGAAAAATCTGATGATGAAAAGGATCGTGTAATCGTAAATTTAGAAAATGAAAGATACGAAAATAATCAATCTCCTTCTACTACGACTCTCGAGTCTGGTAGAGGAGAAGAAATATATAGTGATGATGTTAATAATAATCAAACAAACAACGACCATTGTGAGAATTTTGAAAGTAACGAATCCGAAACTAATAGACAAGATCTAAAAGTACCGAGAAAATCTAATAGAAAGAAAAGTCCAGTAAATAGATTTGGAAATCCCGTTTCACACTTTATTTAAGTAAATTATGTAGATGCGAATACTCCTAGTACATTCGAGGAGGCGTTAAACTCAAAAGAAAGTCATGAATGGCAAATGGCAATGAATAAAGAGATATCAAGCTTAGTTAAAAATGACACATGGGAAATTGTAGGTAGACCTATAGATAAAGAAATAATTGATGTTAAATGGGTTTATAAAAGGAAAAATGATAACACATATAAAGCTAGATTAGTTGTTAGAGGCTTTCAACAGAAAGAATACGTTGAAAATGTTTATTCTCCTGTAGGAAAAATGCAAACATTAAAAATGTTGTTGTCTTATTCTTGTAAAAATAAATTGTTCATAGAACAAATGGACGTAGAAACGGCGTTCTTGAATGGGAATCTGAAATTCGAAGTGTATGTGAATGTACCGAAAGGCTATGAAGTTAAAAAAAACAAAGTTTGTAAACTACGAAAAGCGTTGTACGGACTCAGGGAAAGCCCTCGAGCATGGTATGAATGTTTTAACGAATATGTAAGAAGGTTAAAATTGGAGAGAAGTAAGTATGATTACTGTTTGTATGTGAACAATACAGGCAAAGATCCAATATATATACTAGTCTTTGTAGATGATTTGTTAATTAGTTGTAGAGACAAAATTAAAATAAGTGAAATAAAAGATAATTTAATGCAAAATTTTCAATGAAAAATCTTGGAAAAATTGGACAATATATAGGAATAGACATAGATTATAGTGAAGATAGAAGTAAGATGACTTTAAGTCAAACTAAATATATTGAATCTTTGGCCAAAAAATACAATCTGGAGAATGCAAAATTGTATGATACTCCAATGGAAACTAATCTTAAGTTAGATCAAGCTAGCGAAAACGATGAAACTATAAAGTACAGAAATTTGATAGGAGAATTGTTACATATAAGTACAGGCACTAGGCCAGATATAGCATTCAGCGTAAATTATTTGAGTCGATACCAAAGTTGTTACGACGAAACACACTCTAAATACGCTATGAGAATTCTGAAGTATTTAGTCAAAACAAAAGACCTAAAATTAACGTATAATTGTGACCATGAAAGTAGCAAAATATTAGACTGCATGGTAGACTCTGACTATGCAGGTGACAATGTAGACAGAAAATCAACAACAGGTTTTATAGTAAGATTATTTGGAAATTTAGTTTTTTTGAAAACTCATAAACAGAATACGGTTACAAAATGTTCGACTTTTGCGGAATATACAGCTATGTCGGAAGCAGTGACAGAAGTATTATTTATAAGAAACTTGTTGAATGAATCGTTACACGTAAAATTTGAAAATGCCATAAAAATATACGAAGACAACTCAGGTGCAGTAGCAATAGCAAAGTTCGGAAATTTTACCAAAAATTCGAAGCACATCGAAGTACAATATCATTACATTAACGAAAATTACGAAAATGGAATTATAGATATTGTTAAAATTGATTCAATCTGTAATATAGCTGAGTAGTATACATTCTACTATGGACAGACGGTGAGTCATCGTGCCCTGCCCGGGCTATCTTATCTTTGTTTACATAAACAGTAATTAAGATATCTTAATAGCCTGTTGTTATGGTTTGTTTACATAAACAAGCAATAAAGAAGCAATTAAGATATCATAATAGCTGTAAATATAAGCAGAGAGGTCCCGTACGGGAATCGGTGACACATTTTCGTCTCTCTCCATAGTAGAATGGTGTTCTCGGGAGCCAGTGATGCTGCCCCTCTTATTATTGGTGTTCAACAATATAGTAATTAATGTGTCTTTATTGATTGTTCATATAAACAAGCAATTAAGATATCTTAATTACATGAACAAACATAAAAATGTTTTTACAAAACAATAAAACACCGATTAAGATATTTAAATTAATGTTGCTAAACAATAGATAAGAGATTTTTCCGTATCGGGATCGATGACGTCGCGAGCCTACGCCATAGTAGAAAGTATACTGATTAATAATTTTAATTAATCAATATTCTTATTGTCTAAACATAATAAACAATAAAAACATCAATTAAGATAAATGAAATATGTGTGCGTGCGTGTGTGTGTGTGTGCGTGTGTGTGTGTGTGTGTGTGCGCGCGCGCAGAGTAGAAGACTGGAATGGCAATTAAAGATAGGAGAATAAAAAAAATTACATCATTTTTTGGTTTTTTATGTTAAAAAATTGACTTAAACAATTACAAAAAATTACAAAAAATTATTTTATATAAAAACATTATAGTTCTACATATTATATTAATTTCATTTTTACGTTAAAACACAAACTTAAAAAAATTTTTTTTCACAGTTTTATACATTAAGTATACAACATACCGTATTAATCTATAACACATATTTCTTCTTCGTCATTTACTGCATATAACCCGTGGTACTCAAAATCATCTGCTTGTGTATTTGTGTCCACCTCGGGTTCTTGCTGCTGCTGCTGCTGGTGCTGCGGGAACTGGTGAATCGCGTTGAAGCATGTGTGCTTCCGATTTCGAACGCATACACCACACAGCCACATATTACACCCTTCACACTTTCTCCACGCACAATTTTTCTGTTTTTTAACTAATACTTTATCGCATACTAAGCATGATTACTGTGTCTTGAAAAGTCCGCAATCTCTTTACGTATGCTTTCCAGTAGTAGAACTTCGCTCTTGATTGTATTTTGGAGCACTGTTATTTCGCGTTTTTTATTCAAGATAGAAAAATATATTTCCTGTTCTTTTTTCTTTAAATTATCTATCCAGTCTGTTACTGCAGACGCTTTCTTGATCCATGTCATCTTGACTGTGGCTCTTTGACGAATACTGACTTGACGAGAGTGTGCCCTCCGCTCTTTAACCTTTGGTAAAAAATATAGCGCGATAGCGAGCGGAGACGGTGTCAGATGCACGATTTCGGGTCCAGCGCGATGCCTGGCCACAGACTTATCGTTTTTGCCATTATAGAAAGCCCGCATCAATAAGGTGTGTAAGAGAATACACCAAAAGCGCACCGCCTAAATGAATCTGCTCACGTTATATCAGTTTTCGTCTTATAATTTAAACACGTGCGCAGGATGTTTTTTCGCGATAGTACGTTAGGGTATTAGTTACGTACATATATATCTTTATGTGTATATCTGGACCTTTGATAAAAATTTATCGCTCTGTGCAATATGAAAACCCTGCCTCGTGTGCTTCTTATGTTTTATTATTTCTTCGAAACATAACGGTTTCCTGTTCTTAAGCTGTGTACTTTGAGCGAGGAATGACAATTGTGAGTGGATCATTTTGATTATATTTTGTCTGGAGCTAATATCCGTAAGCATTATCAAATCTGACCCTGCGTACACATCACCAAAATAAAATTGAATTCGAAGAAATGATATTTATATCTCGAGCTTCGATCAAAATTTGTCGGTGTATGGGATATGAATCCCTGCCTCGTGTGCTTCTCATGTTTTCATTATTTCGCCGAAACGTAACGGTTTTCTGTTCTTACGCTGTGTCCTCTAAGCGAGAGATAAGAAGGGTGAGATGCGTGGATCATTTGAATTATATTTTTTTGTCTGGAGCTAATATCCGTAAGCATTATAAAACCCTGCATTGCGTACGCATCAGGTCAGTGTGCCAATGCCGATATGGTGAGAAGTAACGCTTTTTTGCCAGAGATGCAGATCAACGAACATAGCGATTTGCGTGAGATTATTTTCCGCATCGCTTCTACTTTACGTTTTTACAGTCAACCTGTATGGCGTAGGTGTAGAGATTCGTGGCGACGGCGTTTGCGTACAGTGCACTATTCGCTTTTACGTCGCGAACTGCGATTTTTACTCGCCCATAGCGGTCTTCGTAGAATCGCCGTTTATTACGAACGATTTTTTCGCAATAATCGATCGGCGTTGATGATAGCGGGCGAATTTGTCAGAGAAATACGCATGGAAAATGCAAATGTTCTCGATGACATGATGTCCGCGTTTAGCGAACAAATTGGTAAGTAAAAGATTTTATACTCATTTTTTATGACGAAAAAATATTTGTTATATGTTTTAAAATTTTCAAGCCTTAGAAAATCTTCTCGCCGATGACAGCGACGCGTCAACAATTTTTATGAACTATAGCGGGCGTGAAAATCCCGTAGCACGTCAACTAGAGTACGAGAGCGAGAATGAGGCTGTAACGAGCCCAAGCGAACCCGATATCTCAAGTAGCGAAGGAGAAGAAGAAGGAGAACATCAACAACAACAACAACAACAACAACAACAACAACAACAACAACTTATACAACAACCTATACAACAACCTATACAACAACAACAACAACAAATAATCCATGTAGCAAACGAAGAAGATGATAGGCGCTCGAATATTTTAGAATCCGACAACGAGAGCGAAAGCATGATTAGAGTAGACTCGTCGGATGAAGAAGATAATGACACAGTTTTAACGCGCGGATTAAACTTGGCGCTCAACCACTATCGGGAACCACGGGTCGCAGTGGAGAGAGCCATAATGAGCGAGGACCCGCAGCCGTCGACTAGTGGAAACAGCGGCCAACCTCGCGCGGGGATGCTTCATAATTTTTATTCAACTAGAGCACCCCCGTCGGAGCGGAGTTTTCATAATATCGAGGATAGCCATAGTCTCGTTTGGAACAGTTTCGACGAAACTAGTACTCTAGATCGACGAGTCAACGAATGTAAGAATTTTTTTAATTTGAATATTTATTTTTTTTCATGTAAAAGGCTGTTTTTACAACTTTTTATTTTTTCAAAAAAGTTATTCGGAGAAGAAACAATAGCGGCGACGGATTGGCCACTCCGGGTTTCGACATACCATTTCTATTGATTTACGCGAGGAGAATTTTGCATGTTCGGCGTGCGCAAGAATTGCGATGGTTTCACGACCAGGCCGAACATGAAGATTCTCCATTATATACGTCGAACGAACTACAAGATTTGTTGGAGCGCTTGCGCGATAGTTTCAACGGAAAACCTGAAGATTAACTTTTTGGTATTATAATTGTGAAAACAAAAAACATTTATTTTTTATTAATCGTTTTTTAATAAACATTACAGCGGACGACTCGTTGTCTACAAGCTCAGTATGGCCATCGCTCCCACCATCGCCGACAGTAAGACGGAAATTCATGCATAAGAGAGAGCGGAGAACCTCTGCAAGTGGGATACGGCCACAACGATGATGGCATGGCCGACGATTACGACGGAGGCGAGGAAGAGGAGGAGAACAGAGCCAATGGTGATGCTGCAGAGGAGGAGGAGGAGGAGGAGGAGGAGGAGGAGGAGGAGGAGGAGGAGGAGGAGGAGGAGGAGGCGAATAATCTCGACATAAGACCGCCCGGAGTAAGATTTATTGTGGCAGACGAAACCGAAAACCATGTACAGCGATTTAGAGTAGTCGGGCGCTGTATTAAACTGCGTATCAAAGACCCGCCTACCGATTGCGATAATCCCCTTGTTTGGATGGAGGCAGCAATGCGCGACATTCACGCGCATATTATTTCGTTGATACCGAATGAAGAAAGGTTTTTGATCGGTGTGGTCGTTAGGAGCGAATACTTTGCGAATGGCGCAGGTGGATTATCTTTCCGACCGATTGAAAATTTTCATTACGCTGATCTTTGGGATTTGATTGCAAATCTGACACAAAGTAATGAAAATTTCCAAATCGACGAAAGTTTTGTGTTACACATTACATTTGTAAGTATACCCGAAGGGATGGGCGCGCGTAGAGCGAGAAAATTAACGATCAATTCGGTGACACAAAGATCAATAGTGTCTATTGTAAATGTCGATAATTTATGCCTACCGCGTTCGTTAGTTGTAGGTGAAACTTATATCAAATTGCGGGCAAACGATACGGATGAAGCTCGAAAGGAATGGGGTGTCATGCGCGACGGTCGACCTAAACTACAACGCGAACGCGCCGAAAAATTAATGCAGGATGCTAATGTTCGTATACCACCCACGGGAGCAGGTTTCTTCGAAATTGAGCAATTTCAAAATTATTATTTACACACTGGTATAGCTATAGTAGTATACGATAAGAAAACTTTTGGCAGCGGTGAGCCCCCATTTTTTGATGGGCGTGCTGTTGTTGAAAGACAGACAGGATGTGAAACACAGCGTATAATTAATCTTTGTTATAATTCTAACGTGAAACATTATGATACAATACTGAATTTAATCGGTGTTGCGCGAACTAAATTCTTTTGCACTTTTTGTAACAAACGTTTTAATTTCATAGACCAACACAAATGTTTAAAAACATGTTCCAAGTGCTTTGTCTCTCCCGCGTGTAAAACAGATAATGTCGATTTAATTAAATGCTCACAATGTAATAGAATTTTTTTTGGAAATATGTGCTACTATAATCATTTAAAAGATGGCTCTTATAAAAAAAGAACAAAAAATTGTGCGATGTAGTTAAACTTTGCAATAGATGCAATAAAGTTACAAATTGTTTTCGTTCGAAACACACGTGCGGAATGATTTGGTGTAATTATTGTAAAAGAAAACATTTTATCAATGAATTCTGTTACATGCAACCGATAAGTAATGAGATTAATCATGAAAAAAACATTTTGTTTGTTTTTTATGATTTTGAGACGCGACAGGATGAGCCTTATCTTAATCACGAGACTTCAAATCTGCACATTCCAAATTTATGTGTCGCACAGCAAGCGTGCTCAGATTGCATCGATGATGACGATGTTTCGCGTTGGTGTAATACTTGCGGCGTTCGCAAACATGTTTTTCGAGAGAATCCTGTCACTCAGTTGATCGAATTGTGTATTAGAGATAAGACAAAATTTGCGCAAATCATATGCATTGCGCACAATGCACGAGCATTCGATGCGCAATTCATATTAAAAGAATTGGCAGAGTGTACATCTGAAGTTTTGCCGAGTATTATTTTAAGTGGACAGAATATTATTACTATGCAATACGGGCGAACGAAATTCATAGATAGTCTAAACTATTTCCAAATGAAGTAGAGCGCTCTTCCCGCTGCTTTTGGCTTGCCGGAAAACAGTAAAAAGGGTTATTTTCCCCACCTATTCAATACTCTACAAAATCAAGAATACGCAGGCCCTTTACCCGATGCGAATTTCTACGCGCCGAATTCTATGAGTATCGATGAGAGAAAAGATTTTTTTAAATGGTACGAAGAGAACAAACGAGACTATGTATTCAATTTTAAAACAGAAATCGTCAAGTATTGTCGCATGGATGTACAAATTTTACGCCGCGCGTGTATAGCTTTTCGAAAAATTTTTCTTGATATTGGCGGCACTGACCCCTTCTTTTCCGCAACTACTATCGCCTCAGCTTGCTCTTATTTGTATCGAAAAAAATTTCTCAAGCCAAACACCATCGGAATTTTACCGCCTACTGGCTACAGGCGCGCTGATAACCACTCTCAAAAAGCTGTTGAGTGGCTATTGGAGTGCGAGAGATTATTCACGCAGGTCGGGCCCGCGAGTATAGATTACCCGAAGGATTCTCGGTAGATGGATATTTGCCACCGTCAGAGCTTCCGAGCTCGTCGACGTCAAGCGACAGTGCCGCGGCCACAGATAAAGGTATAGTATTCGAGTATCAAGGGTGCTACACACATGGGTGTCCGCGATGTTTTCAAAACAAACGCGATAAATTAACCGCCTACAATAGAACTCACAACGAGGCATACGAGAGCACTCGAGCAAAAATAGATAAAATAAAGTCACTGGGCTACGAGGTTCGCGAAATTTGGGAGTGCACATTTGACCGGCGTAAAATTGAAAATCCTCGGATCGCAAATTATGTGAATAATCATCCGTTAATAAGCAAAATGGTTTTAAATCCGTGAGACGCGTTTTTCGGGGGTCGCTCGGAAAATATAGCTGTACATTATAAAATAAGAGAAGGAGAAACAATAAGATATACGGATATTTGCTCTTTATATCCGTATATTTGTAAACGAGGCCGGTTTCCGCTCGGACACCCAGATATATTTTTTGGCAGTCAGTGCGACGCGTTGACGAAAGGAAATAACAACGATTTATCACGAGTAGAAGGTTTGATCAAATGTAAAATATTGCCTCCTCGTAATTTGTTTCTTCCTCTCTTACCAATAAAAATGAATGGACGATTAATCTTTGCTCTTTGTCGCTCTTGTTGCGAGGAGATGCGACAAGAAGATTGTACTCACGAATATACTCACGAGCGCGAATTCACGGGGACGTGGGTAGCCGACGAACTGCGAAAAGCCATCGAGTTGGGTTACCAAATAACGGAAATATTCATAATATGGCGATATAAAGTAACGCAATACGATCAACAGAGTGGCACAGGAGGATTGTTTGCAGACTACGTGAACGCGATTTTGAAAATAAAACAACAAGCTAGCGGATGGCCATCGTGGTGCGAGATCGAAGTAGATAAGGAACGTTATTTGTTAGAGTACGAGCGAGACGAGGGTATACGAATGGAGAGAGAAAAAATCGGAAAAAATGCTGGCTTGCGCGCAGTGGCAAAACTCTGTCTTAATTCTTTTTGGGGAAAATTTGGGCAGCGTAGCAACTTGAAACAGACCGAAATTGTAAAAACACGCGAGGCCCTCCTTAAACTTTTAGTTGCGCCGGAAAAAGAAGTATTTAGCGTGTTGCCGGTAAACGACGAACTTTTATATGTAAACTGGCAAAATATCACCGATGCTGTGGCACAGGGGTCCAATACGAATGTAGTAATCGCAGCATACACTACTGCGCAAGCTCGACTCAAATTGTATGATTATCTTGAGAAACTAGATCGACGAGTTTTATACTTTGATACCGACTCTTGCATATTCGTTTGTAATGAGCGCGCGAAGGATGAGGAATACAGACCCCACCTTGGCACGCTATTAGGTGATATGACGGACGAACTGAAGAGTTACGGACCAAATGTACATATTGAAACATTCGCTATAAAGCAATCGATTCATCGACAGGACAGACATTTGAATGTTGTAAAATCAAAGGGATAAGGTTAAATTATGCTAATTCTTTAAAAATAAATTTCGATAGTATTAAATAATTGATCGATACCTTTATGAATGGCGACGATGCGGGTAATATTAAATTATATTTTAAAGCTATAAGGCGCACACCCAAGCACGATGTTATCACGCGAGACGAATACAAGACATGTTGTATAGTGTTAAAAAAACGGCGCTACCATTCAATAAAAGAATTATCATTGTCTTTTGGCTATAAGCGTTAAAACATTTTATTAATAAAAAATAAGACTTATTTGTAAATATTGTTCTTGTTCATTGTAGTTATTTTTATCTCCCTCTTCCTCTCTCTCTCTCTCTCTCTCTCTCTCTCTCTCTGTCTCTCTCTCTCTCTCTCTTTCTCTCTCTCTCTCTCTCTCTCTCTCTCTCTCTCTCCTCTCTCTCTCTATCTCTCTCTCTCGCGCGCGCGCTCTCTTGTCCATACGCGAGGCCTCGCGCGCTGTAGCAGCTGATATGCGCGCGCGTGCAAAGTATTCGCTTCTTATAGCGGCGAATATCAGCTTATACCGCGCGGAGTACAAGCTTGTACATGCGCCCCGGTGCGCGGTGCATATCAGCTGATGAGCACCGCGCCGCGCCGCGCCGCTGCCGCCACCGCCACCGCCGCCGCCCGGGGATCGTTGGTTTTTTTCACGCTGAAAAAAAAAAAAAAAAATGTGTTATCGCTATAAAAGCACGAACAAATTCGGTTTTGTTGTCATTCATGAAAATGGATACGCGTTGGAAACATCCATTTACGTGTTGTGTGTGCGGACCTACCGGGTGTGGCAAAACTCAGTTCGTCAAGAAGTTTCTTATTAATTTACCGAAAATCTGTAACGTATGCTTTGATCGCATACTCTTTTATTACGCCGAGTGGCAAGAAGCCTACCGCACGGAGTTGAGACCCGGGTGTGACGCACCGAGTATCGAATTTAGAGAGGGTCTGCCTCAAGTGAGTGATTATTCTTGCGACCGCGATAAAAAAAAGTTATTAATTCTGGATGATTTAATGCGAGAATCTTCGTGCGATGTTATACTAGATCTATTTACGAAAGGTAGTCATCATAAAAATATCAGCGTTATATTCATAACGCAAAATATTTTTCACAAAGGAAAATCGCAACGCGATATAAGCCTGAACACAAAATATCTCGTACTCTATAAAAACCCGCGTGATCGCGCTCAAATACAGCACTTGGCGCGTCAAGTATATCCGGAAGATCCGAAGTTTCTGCAAGAGGCCTACCTCGACGCCACGCGAACCCCACACACGTATCTTTTTCCCGATTTATCACAAGACTGTCTCGACGAATTTCGATTCCGCTCCTGCATATTTCCCGACGACAAAACGCACTACGCTTATGTACCGAAATATTCAAAGTTTCGATAGCCTAATTATATTGAAAGAAGGAGAGGGGGAGTGAAGAAAAAAAGAAATAGATACGTCAGATGCGCGAGCCTTCAACCCAGTCGAGAGATAACAATGGCAGGAGCAACACGGATGAATTCTAGACGCTGTTCGCTTTGTACTAAACATTTTTCCAAAAAACATTGGGCGGTTTTGGGAGCTCTCTCACACTGCGACGACAAACAGCGTTCGGCCATACTTCGCATTAAACGTTTTACACGGCGTAGTGAAATTAAGAGATTCGGAGAAGAAACAGCTGAATAAGCACAAGATCGTATTGCGCAGATTAATAAATCGAAAGTCATCAAGTTGGAAAACTAAAAAACGCGCAATAGTACAGAACGGAGGATCTTTTTTGCCAGCTCTTCTAGCGCCCATCGTAGGTGCGCTCATATCTAAACTATTTGGAGGAGGAGGGGGAGGAGGAGGAGGAGGAGGAAAGCAGCAGTAAATAGGAGAAGCAGTATGGAACGTGCTCGTAAAATGGTAATCGTGCCCGAAGATGCAATCGAACGCGCGCAGTCTACACCCGCTGAATCAACAAAAATAATTGCCCCGAGCGAATTCTTCGGCGAAAATTCTATGCAAACTCCCGGTGACAATTTGTCCAGATTAGACGCCGAAATGTTCGATATTCTTCACTCGAAAAAAGGGGTGAAGGACGTTCACGAAAAATGTCTAAATTACTTACAAGTTTTGCGACGTTATCTCTTTTTCCGTGAAAGCGAGCGCAGCAGCAGCAGCGATGCACTACGAGAAATCGACGAAATTGACGAGACACTAGCACCCCTCACCGAAGAAGCCATTATCGATGGTGTACCCAAGGCGTATCATCGCAAGGTGCGTCTCTTGTTGCGTCATTGGAAAACAGTAGCACCCGAACGTCTTAAGTGGAACAATGCCGGTACAGTGAGTATAGATGGCCGCACGGTAGAGCGTTCAAATATTATAGAATTACTGGACGATGTGGTTAGAAGAAGAAGGGGAAAAAATGACGACGAGGAAGCACCAGTTGGACGCATGGAGTTTTCTAAATTTGTTAAAACTTCCGATACTCCGACGAATTTAATAGGCAACAGCGAAGTTTTAAAAATTGACAGAGTACTCACAGCGCCTTTGAATACGGCCAAAGGACGACTGAATAAGGAAGACGCGAATGCAGAGCCCTCTCCCGGGCTTACGAGGAGAAGAAAGGCTGAACAAAGTAAAAAAAAGTGGTTACGATTCCAAATATAAAAACCGCACACACTCACACGCCCTCATACACACACACACACGCACACACACACACACACACACACACACACACACACACACACACACAAACGCACAAAGAGACGATGTACGAGAAACAGTATTACGATCTCTCGCACGAGGCAGGATACGCGGGTGCAAGAAATCTCGTACGCGTAAATAAAAAGAGAGGTAAAGAGAAGGCTAAAATATACGCATGGCTTAGTAACCAAGACGCTTACACGCTTCATCATCCTATAAAACGAAAATTTCCGAGACTGCGCTACAACGTCACGAACGTGGACGATCTGTGGGAGTGTGATTTACTACAGTTAACCTCGATAAAAGACTATAACGACGGCTTCTGCTATATTCTCGTTGTTGTGGATGTGCTCAGCGAGTATGCGTGGATCGAACCATTGCGCGACAAAACAGCGCGCAACGTTGCCGGCGCATTCGAAAAAATTCTAGACAGAGCGAGCCCACGAGTACCGGTGTATTTACAATCCGATCGTGGCAAAGAATTTGTCGGCTCAGTTTTTCAAAGCCTTCTAAAAAAATATGACATACAATTTAGAGTAGCGCGAAATCCCGATATCAAAGCGGCTGTAGTCGAGAGACTCAACAGAACAATAAGAGAGCGTATGTGGCGCTATTTCTCGCACAAAAATACAAAAAGGTATGTCGACGTAGTACAAAAAATTATATACGCTTACAACCACACATTGCATAGTGGAATAAAAATGAAACCATCTAAGGTAAATCTGTACAACGCAGCAAAAGCCCGTGAAAATTTGCAAAAGCGTGCTCTTCGACAAAGCGCGGTGCAGAGAAACGGCCGCAAGAGGGCCCACCAAGCGATACCTAAATTCAAGGTGGGCGACTTCATTCGAATCAGACGGACTAAAAATACCCTCGAGCGCGGTTATGAAAAAAATTTCAGCGAGGAAGTGTTCAAGATAAAAAGGGTGTCGCAACGACAGAATATCTTGACGTACGTTCTCGAAGACTTAAACGGTGAAATTATCGACGGATTCTTTTACACGGAAGAACTTGTATTGGTTGGCCGAGAACACATCACAAACCATCAAACATTTGAAGTAGAGCGCATAGTTCGTACGCGTGGACGAGGAGCAAATATTAGTCAAGTGGTTAGGATACCCTGACAAATTCAACTCTTGGATAAAGGCGAGCGATCTCGATAGAATCTGAGAAAAAAATGGAGAACCAAGATGAATTTTACATGGTGTTACCGAGTAACAGCAGTATGATGTATTTCAGCGATAATACAACAACTTGCTTCACCACGCATTTACAGCGCGAGATTAGGCTACACGGTGAATGGCTCGTAGGTCTAGCTGAAATTTACGTGCCTTGTACTATAATCCACGTACAAAATACTGAAGCTTCTTATTCGTTTTATTCCTACGACAGCGGTAAGGTAGTACGCAAAGACGTTTGCCACTTTCCCGACGGTATTTATAAAACAATAGAACAGCTAGCTGCCGAGATAAATAGATCGAACGACATATATCAACATCAAGTACTGGAGTCGATGAAAAGCCGCTTAGGATATTACGCCATAAAGCGAACATGCCATTGTGAAGAGTTTCACGTGACGGAATTCAATGATAAAATTTGTCGTATTTTTGGTATTGAAAATTTCGTGACCAAAGGAATGTTCACGACCGTCAACGAGGGCACCAGAGTCATTGAGGGTGTTAGACCTGCTTCATTGTCTCGCGCTATCCCTGATCAAATGTACGTTTACACGGACATTTGCGAACCATACACAGTCGGCGACACTCAAGCATCTCTGCTACGTATAGTTTCAGTCACAGATCCAAATTACAAATTTGGTTGTAACTACGTGCAGCGTTTTACTCCGATACATTACATACCGTTACTTTATCATACTTTCCAGAATATAGTTATAGATATAAGAGATCAGCACGGCCATCCTATACCATTCGAGTATGGTACGTTGACGGTTACGCTACATTTCAAACGCAACCACTAAAAAAAATTATAGCCAATATGAGTTACTACATTCAGTGCTACGACGACGAGCAAGTCGGGGGTGGTGGTGTTAGGAGAGTTTTCGCTGGCTCTACTTATCAAAGAGGCCGAGGAGTGGGAGCATGGTTAGGCGGTCTGTTTCGAAAAATGCTGCCTTACATCTCCAGTGGAGCGAAAGCTGTAGGAAAAGAAACCATACGAGCGGGGCTAAATATTTTCGATGACGTGGCGAATAACGGTGTCAATTTGAAAGAAGCAGTGAAGGTCAGAGCCAAAGAATCTAGAAAAAACTTGAAGAGAAAAGCAGCCGAAAAAATATCTGAGATGATGAAAGGCTCGGGTTATAAGACGCCTGCTCACAGACGAAAACGTCAATTGAGGAAGACAAGCGGATTAGTTCGCATCACCGAGAAAAAGAAGAAGAAGAAGAAGAAGAAAGAAGAAGAAGAAGAAGGGACGAACAACTACAAGAAAAGGTGGCAGAGTCAACAAGAAGAGGAAGAAGCCCACTTTTAGAAACATTAACGACATCTTCGGCCCGAAATAAAAAAAAATGGCGTTGTTACATTCACACTCGACAGAATGTATGTCCAGTGAGTTAGACATTTTTTTTCTACCTGCGACTCAAACTTCCATAGAGAGTAGCAGTTTCTTACACTACAAGCCCGTGTCATCGCTCAGCGACGAAGGAGATGCCCCCATAGAGTTTGTGGTGCCGAGTGGTAGTGAACATTACATAGACCTTGCGCACACGATGCTTTATATTCAAGCAACGGTTAAACCAATAGAAGGCGAAGCAGAAAACGCGAAAGTCGCGCCAGTTAACAATTTTCTTCATTCGCTATTTAATCAAATCGACGTTTTTTTTAATCAAAAGCTCGTTTCCCCTCCCAACAACGCCTACCCCTATAGAGCTTATATTGAATCGTTGTTGAATTATTCTCCGGCTGCTAAAGAATCGCATTTAACTACAGCACTTTGGTACGATGATACGTTTGATAACTTTGAAGCTGCTCCGAATATTCCTATAGAAAATGCTACCGCTAACAAAGGTGCCCTATATCGTCAACATTACATACTTGGAGGGAAAACCGTCGATATGATTGGTCATTTGCATTGCGACGTATTTAATCAAGATAAAATGCTTATCAACGGAGTGGAGATGAGAGTACGCCTCGTACGAAGCAAAGATGCATTTTGCTTGATGGATGTGTCGGATGATGGTAAATTCCGTGTCAAAATCAAAGAAGCCAGTCTCATCATACGCAGAGTAAAGATAAGTCCCGGTATTTTACTTGGCCACGCCAATGCCTTAGCTAAAGCTACAGCCAAGTATCCGATTACACGCGTCGAAGTTAAGTCTTTCACGCTTCACACTGAAATTCTCGGGGACACTCTCGACAACGTCATCCTCGGGCAGCTACCTAAAAAAATAATTATAGGTTTCGTCGACAACAAAGCATTTAATGGAAATCGTAAATTCAACCCGTTCAATTTTCAACACTTTTCGATAAATTATCTTTCTTTGTACGTCAACGGAGTGCAAATTCCAAGCAAACCGTTACAACCTCGCTTTACCGGCAACAGCGGTCTCTACATAGATGCTTACCATACGCTATTCTCGGGTACAGGTATACATTTTCTCAACGAAGGCAACGGCATCAATCGTCACAATTACGCGCGAGGAAATTTTCTGACGGCTTTTGACTTAACACCAGATTTATCAGCTCATTGTGCTACACACTGGAACCTCGTGCGGTCGAGTAGCGTGCGCGTGGAAGTGCGATTCGAGGGCGCTCTCACTAGTACCATAAATTGCATCATTTACACAGAATACGATAACGTACTGGAAATCGATTCGAGCAGGCAAATCCTATCGGATTTTAGCGCGTAAATATAAGAAGAAGAAGAAGGAGAAACAAGAGTAGTGGGGATAAGCGTATATCAGAAATGAAACGCCTACGCGTGAGGATCAGTTGTCATTTGGTCTTTTACATAGCGATACACTCTCGCGCTCACTTCTTAAATCATGGATTTCATTGTCGACATACAAGGTTTTCGCGACGTTAACAGAATTTTTTTGCCAAAGGAAGTGGCTGTGATCGCATTGCAAGAGCTCATAGTCGGTCATTGGATAGCAGGCCCACCTTGTAATTTTTTGCATTTGCCACCAGACATAAAGACGACAAACAGCTATTGCACAGTTCACTTACACGGAATAGAGTGGTTCGAAGGTGACGTATCATTACCACGATTGCGCCATCATCTCTACAAACTTTTCAAGAAGGGGAGAAATATCTACGTGCGAGGGGATCAAAAACGAAGGTATCTCGAGAACGTGCTTGGAAGGTGCGTTATAAACCTTGAAGAGTGGAGGTCGCCATCGTTTAGTAAATTAGAAGGACTATTTCCGAATTCATTAGTGTGTGCAAGTCATATCGAAAAACATATAGAAAATAAGAAAGACTTTTGTGCACTTTTCAAAGCAAACCTATTAAGAAAATGGCTATACAGTATACTTCCAGAAGAGTGGCGCGAAGTAACTGAAACCATACAAAGCGAAAGATTTTACGCTGCTCTTTGCAAGTATCGTAACGAAAGCAGAAAGTCTTTTCGCTTTGGTGAACCAGGTGGAGTAGATGTAACCGACGACGACAGTATCACACACGCGGTAAAAGCAAACAACGACGACGACGACGACGACGACGACGACGACGACGACGACGACGACGACGACGACGACGACGACGACTTCAACATTGTATTCACTGAGAACGTTCCCAGTGAAAAGTCTGTAAATACAAATATATTCAGGGAGAATCAATTACATGATGGACACAAGGACAATAATTCATGCGATACGTGCGCTAAGAGCGAATACAATAGGTGTGTATGCTGCTGATCACATTCCAACAATTTTAAGTCCACCTGTGGCTATTGTGACCAATCTAGATACAGCAAATAAACCAGGATCGCATTGGGTTGCCATTTACATAGACAAAAATGGATACGGAGTATATTTCGACAGTTACGGGATCGCTCCCACCTCAGCACTCCATCTTGATCGCCTACGAAGAAACTGCGTGCGTTTCCAGTGGAACAAGAAACCATTACAAAGTTTTGATTCAAAAGTGTGCGGTGAATATTGCATTATGTTTTTGCATCATATGTGTAGTGGTAGTTCTTTACGCGCGTTTTGTCGCATCTTTTCATACAATACATACAAAAACGATAACATAGCTACTAAATTTATTAAGTTATTTCACAAAAGCGAGCCAGAAAGGCGAATCCTTACAGAAATCGTTTTCTTCCAAGAGACACTTCATTGGGAACTGGGCAGAGTAATCAAACATGTAACGCAAAATTATAAATTTTTTCTTTTTGTAATCATAGAGGTAAGAGTAAAATATGTATACTTTTGTAAGTTCTTCGTAAAATAAAAATTGTATTTGTAACAAATTTACATTTAGTGTTAGACTCTTTTTCACATCCTTACCTATCTGATTCCCCTGCATGCTTTCAAGAAATTATCACGTTAATATTATAACAGTATCTCTATTTTGCTTATTTTCATATCATACGTTCACATCGGCTGCGATTGTAACTGAAATTTTTATCGCGTAATACAAAGCCAAAAGTAAGGTTAGGTTTATACATATAAGAATTTATTTCGTCGTCATCTTTATCTCGTATTCGTTACTGTTTAAGCTCACGTCATTTCAACGTACTTTTTTATCGCGAATACAAAACAGAAAGTGAGGTTACGTTACATTCAAGGATTTCTTTCATCATAATCTTTCTCCGAAACCATTATTTTTATCTCGTATTCGCGTTACTCTCTAAGCGCACGTCATCCCAACGTACTTTTTTATCGCGAATACGAAACGGAAAGTGAGGTTATGTTACATTCATCGATTTCTTTCTCGGAAACCGTTATTTTTATCGCGTATTCGTTACTCTCTAAGCTCACGTCATTCCAACGTACTTTTTTATCGCGAATACGAAACGGAAAGTGAGGTTGTGTTACATTCATCGATTTCTTTCTCGGAAACCGTTATTTTTATCGCGTATTCGTTACTCTCTAAGCTCACGTCATTCCAACGTACTTTTTTATCGCGAATACGAAACGGGTAGTAAGGTTATGTTACATTCATCGCTTTCATCTTGTTGAATTCTATATATTACAACGGCATCACTCCGTTCACTGATTGGATGAGGGAATGGTACGTAACGAATTCATCGGACAATGAGAAAACAGAGCATGGTGGGGACATACGTGTAAAAGCTGGAGCCCGACATGCTTGCCTTCAGTCACGAGTATCCATTCCATTTGAGAGTACGCTCGCGCGCGTAGATATTTCAGTGTCCGTTCAATCTCTAAGTATACTCTTGCTTTAAAATGGACAAAAACGAAGCATCAGCAGCAGCTTCAGTAGCAGCTTCAGTAGCAGTAACATCGCGAGTTAATAAAAACATGGATCTGCCAAATCTCTTCCTGTCTACAACCTACGCTATCAATAAATTAAATTCCAAAAGAGTCGTTGTTGGATTGGAACACCACGCAGGATTTTATAGAGCTGTGGTGAAACTCTGTAGTACAGGGTCTCCTGCAAAGTACGTAACTCTCGAAAAAAACAGTTGGGAACTGATCAGCGACCAAATGGACGCGATGATGGGGTATGTGCTAGATTCATTCATCTTCTACAAAGACTTCGGTAAGCCTTCAAAAATATTTCTTCCAAACCACGACATCAATTTTACAACGGCGTACGGAGTGAGGTCCATCCTTATCGATGAGAGACCTAGTGTACCGACACCGAAGCTCGTCAGAGGAGACTTTCCCGAAGGGCAACCAATAAACGAGGAGACGCAGTTTTCAGACAGTTGTTCACAGTACGAGACACCACAGAAGAAAAGAAAATACGAAAGTCCACCCGGGATCGTCATGCAGCAGGCAACTTTGAACGGCCTACGAGAAGTGCGCGAATGTGTCGATGAGTGGCTAAAACGTTTAGAAGAAAGTGCCGGATTTATAAATCGCGGTATGGATAACGTAATTGAGTTTTTAAAAGTTGAGTTAAAGAGAGAAAGCACTGAAAAAGCGAAAAATATTTTGAAAGACACTGCTGCGTTTAAACAATATTGTTCATTGCGTAAAAATGAAATTAATAATAGAGCAAAGTTGCACATGGAATTCGGTAATATGAATAAAGATTTGTACGACATTTTTCTTATGGAATTTTATGCATTTGGCTTATCCAACTTGGCTCATGATATGTACGATTATATGTTCGCAAATTAATTTGTAATATTATTCAAAGGCTTAAACAATATATATTCAATTTTAATTAGAACCAACAATCTTTTTTATTTTTTACCTTCTATCCACCAAACCTTTCTTATAAAATTCATATATCATAGATATACTCTGCATACTCCATTTTGGCGTCACCAGTTCCTACGCATGGTCTCTACACCACATGATGCAAAGTATAGTATATTCATTTATAATGCGATGAGCGAAACGGGAGGTACCATTTTCATATTGAACGTCAAACAAGCAAGAAGTATGGGGCCACCGCAAAGCAAGAACGCTACGAAAAATTACACCGGCGATAAAGAGAAGCAGCCGCTTATACAGCCATCATCATCGTCGTCATCATCAAAATCTTCATCGCACAATAGCTTCTCCAAGAACACCTTCTCGTTTCCAGAGAAACAAGCGTACAAACGATTTTAATAATCGTTTACTGTTAATTTTTTATCAAAACGGTCCTCTTCAGGACCACAATATAATATCACGTAAAAACATACTATTCGATATCTTCTTACACACACACACACACACACACACACACACACACACACACACACACACACACACACACACACACACACGCGCGCACGCACGCACGCACGCACGCACGCACGCACGCACGCACGCACGCACGCACGCACGCACGCACACATATTTCATTTATCTTAATTGATGTTTTTATTGTTTATTATGTTTAGACAATAAGAATATTGATTAATTAAAATTATTAATCAGTATACTTTCTACTATGGCGTAGGCTCGTGACAATTTTATTAATTGTTTTGTAAAAACATTTTTATGTTTGTTCATGTGATTAAGATATCTTAATTGCTTGTTTATATAAACAATCAATAAAGACACATTAATTACTATATTGTTGAACACCAATAATAAGAGGGGCAGCATCACTGGCTCCCGAGAACACCATTCTACTATGGAGAGAGACGAAAATGTGTCACCGATTCCCGTACGGGACCTCTCTGCTTATATTTACAGCTATTATGATATCTTAATTGCTTCTTTATTGCTTGTTTATGTAAACAAACCATAACAACAGGCTATTAAGATATCTTAATTACTGTTTATGTAAACAAAGATAAGATAGCCCGGGCAGGGCACGATGACTCACCGTCTCTCCATAGTAGAATGTATACTACTTAGCTGATATGTTAAATAAGAGTTTAGACAAGAAAAAATTTGTTAAAAATAGAACAGCGTTAAAATTGATTTAAAATTGTAAACAAAAGTTGAACAAAGAAAATGTAATTATGACAAGAAAATTTTGTAAAGGTCTAGAGTATAAATTTAAGGAGGCGTGTTGAATTATGGTAAATATTATATCTAGACCTAATCACCTAATGTATGATACTAGTGGCGCCACCTATTCGTACTTTGGAGGCGCGGCCTACTCGAGGCGTGCAAGCGCCATGCGCACAGAATCTCTCTCTCTCTCTCTTGTCGACCGTCATGTAGTGCAGACGTAGAGCACATGTATCCAACTTATCTTTATTATACTTCTTTATTAATTAACTCCATCTAACATTCACTTATTTATGATCCACAATACCTCAACATTACAACAGCAACGAAATGTGAGAGACAAATGTATTGTGCATAATCTAGTCTTTATGGTTTTCGTTGTATTTAGTTTTGGTTAATCTTGTGTGAATGTCTGTTAATAAATTTGTTTGGATAATTATTGTTTTTAAGCAAGTTTGATAATGTAATTGCCCTATCAACGAGATTATACACAATATTTATTTTTTGTTGTGGTGAATGATACGAATTGTAATTAATTAATCGGCCCGATGAAATTGGTTTATTATACCAATCTGTCATGATCATGTTACCTTTCCGTATTAATAAAATGTCTAAAAAATTAATTTTGTTATCTAGTTCTCGTTCATAGGTGAATTGTAATTTTTCGTTATAAGAATTAAACGTATTAATCACAGTATCTATATGTTTCTTATTAATACACATAATTGTATCATCTACATAGCGGAAATAAAATAACAGTTGAACATCGTGATTTTCTTTTAAAATTTGTAAACAGTAGGTCTCTAAGTCATCCATCACAATGTCTTTGTGATTCATTTCAATTTTAATTTTAGGCTATCCAAACGAGAGTATAATAAGCAGAGTAGATATTTCTCATCAACTTATTTACAGCGAAATTTACAAAATAGAGAAAAGTGTGAAAAAAAATGGCTTACGTATTCAGAATCGAAAGGCTCCATTTTTTGCTATGTTTGCAAACTATTTTCGAAAGATCACGATAACAAATTTGTTAATGAAGGCTTTTCAAGTTGGAAGAAAATAGATGAAGTCATTAGGTCTCACGAAAGTAGTAAAGAACATAACAGCTGTATGATGAGTTATATCGAGTATTTACAAAAAGATTCGAATATAGAAGCAAGTATTATAAAAGCGATGGAAAATGAAGTACAGTATTGGATTAAAGTTTTGAAAAGAGTTGTAGCAGGTATTCGCTATCTGACAGAAGGAGGGCTTCCACTACGAAGAAAAAATGAAGTAATAGGATCCCCTAATAATAGGAATTTTCTCGGTAGCATGGAACTGATTGCTGAATTTGATTCCTTTATGGAGGAGCACATTAAATTCTCATAAAGGTTGTGGAACAGTATCATACTTATCAAAAACCATTTATGAAGAATTCGTAGACTTAATGGCTACAAAAGTATTAAATCATATTATAAGTGAAATAAAGAGTGCAAAATATTGGGGGATTGTGGTAGATTCTACTCCCGATGTATCTCATATTGATCAGTTATCAATCATTTTTCGATACTAATTAAATGGTCATGTTTATGAACGTTTTTTTTATTTTGTGCAAATTGAAAGTCACACGGGCAGGTCGCTTAGCAATGTTGTGTTAGACTTATTACAAAAAAATGGTATTGATATTGAAAATTGTCAAGCCCAGACCTATACCAACACTTCTAATATGTCCGGGAAATACTCTGGCCTTCAAGCTTGTATTAAAGAAAAAAATAAATTAGCATGCTACTTTCCTTGCGTCGGTCATTCGCTGAACTTGGTAGGAGAGTGTAGCGTCGACAAATGTCTTGACGCCACGAATTTCTTCGGGATCGCGCAACGCTTATATGTTATTTTAGTACATCAACACATCGATGGGACGATCTATTGACTAAAAAATCTACATTAACCAGCTTATCACAAACGAGATGGTCATGTCACGAAGATGCCACAAAACTTATAGTCAAGGATTATGATGGTATTTATAAGGCTTTACAAATATTAGCTAATGATATTGATCAAAAGCTGATACACGTCAAGAAGCTTTAGCTTTATTGAGTCATATAGTTAAGATTGAAAATGTTTTTATGGTGGTTTTATGAAGCTAGGGAATTGAGTACTTAGGTGAACCAAGAATATTCGAATTCAAATAAAAGAAAAATCACTCGTAAGCTTGCAGACAAGGAAGTACAAATTGATAGTTTAAGTGCGACTGATAATTTTAGAATAAATACATTCTATGTTACTATAGACAAACTTGTGGCCGAGTTACAAAAACGAAGTGAAGCGTATAGCCATATTATAAACTTATTTAGTTTTCTTACTCAATTATTATTTATAGAAACTAATGAATTAGAAACGAAAATAACAAATCTCATTAAGGTATATTCAGCTGATTTATAGAATGAATTATTAACAATTTATATTTCGCTTAAAGCTACAACCAAAGGATTTTTTTCTAATCGATCAGAGAAAACAACTAGTGAAAATGACCAAATCTTGTGCCCTTTGCAAGTTCTCAATTGGATTGTAAATATGAATATGATAGAAGTATTTCCGAATGTTTACATCGCTTACAGAATTTTAGTTACAATTCCAATAGCAAACTGTGAATCTGAAAGATCATTTTCAGTTTTAAAGAGGATAACAAATATGTATAGGTCATATATGTTAGATGAAAGATTATCTGCATTGACGAGGTTGAACATTGAAGTAGATTTACTTCGATCGATTGACTTTGATGACTTGATAAGTGACTTTGCCAAAGCAAAGTCAAGAAAAAAATATTTTTAATTATATATTAACCATTTATAGTT
Source organism: Torymus aiolomorphi (assembly GCA_036365515.1). NCBI lineage: Eukaryota > Metazoa > Arthropoda > Insecta > Hymenoptera > Torymidae > Torymus > Torymus aiolomorphi. The sequence goes on along the minus strand of CM070873.1, from coordinate 90,381,177 downwards.
TTTAACATATAAGTATTAACCTTCTGACAGCCGGTATGACGCCATATGGCGTCATTCCACGATCGGCCCACATATACTATTACTTAAGAAACATTTATATGTAAAATTTCGAGAAAGTTACAGTTTTTCAGTAGGAAAAATGCCGGCTATCAGAAGGTTAAAAGAAAAATATTTATAATAATAAATTATAAAAATAATAACGTAACTTTTATTTATATTCCCAACATGATAATTTTGTGCTGCCCTTAAGTGGGCCCCATCTTCATATTAGTCCCGGGCCTCGTGAATGTCTAATCCGCCCCTGCCTTCTCGCTCTCTATCTCTCTCGCCCTCCCCCTCTGCCCCTCGCCCTCTCTCCTCCCCTCTCCCTCGCCCTCTCTCTCAACATCCGTCACACTGAGTACCAAAAACTTTAAGGTGCTTCTCCTCGGACTCCCTACACGGAAAAAAAATTTGAGCTGCAGGGACAGAAAACTAAACGTGTTCACGCAGCACAGCTACTGGTGCTGTTTCGGCACCAACCTTGTACCACGTCAGGCTGCGATTCAGTGAACCACGACATTTGTTATTGCTTTTCGAGCACGCTCGAATATATATACACACACACGACCTTCGAGCGTGCTCGAAAGGCAATAACAAATGCCGCGGTTCGCTAAATCGTAGCCTGACGTGGCACAATGTTGCTGCCAAAACAGCACCAGTAGCTGTGCTGCGTGAACACGTTTAGTTTTCTGTCCCTGAAGCTCAAATTTTTTTTCCGTGTAGTCAAAGCAGTGCCAAATGTAGAAATTACCTAAAATTTAATAAAAGCATAGTATAATGTGATTTATTTATTTAAAATGATAGAGATATTCAATGTATTATAAATAAAGTGTATTTAACATGACTAAAATAACTTTTTTCACAAAATGGCGATACTCTAGAAACTAGATATTGTCACAACAAATAATTGTTGATAAATCACTGGAATCTTTTTTGTTTCTCAACCTATTTTAGTTTTCAAGGTCTCATTTTGCTCTTTGAGAAATTTCATGGCGACTTGCCGAAGGAAAAATTCAAAATTATTCAAAATTCAGAAAGTTATAGCCAATTAAAAGAATATTTTAACGACGTGCATGAATTTATGAACAATTATCTATAACTTTCTGAGTTTTCAATAATTTTTAATTTTTCCTTCGGCAAGTCCCCATGAAATTTCTTAAGGAGCAAATTGAGACCTTGAAAACTAAAATCGGTTGAGAAACAAAAAAGATTCCAGTGATTTATCAACAATTATTTGTAATGACGATATCTAGTTTCTAAAAAATCGCCATTTTGTGAAAAAAGTTATCTTAGTCATGTTAAATACACTTTATTTACATGGACTATATCTATCATTTTAAATAAATAAATCACATTACAACTATGATTTTTTTTAATTTTAAGTAACTTCTACATTTAGCACTGCTTTGACTAGGGAGTTCGAGTAGAACCACCTTAATGAGAGCTTAAATATTTTTTTTAAACAATCAACACGTTTTCTAAAAGATAATTTTTTAAGTACGTTCTTACAACACAATTTGTCTAGTCCTTTTAATTCTTCTAGTCTCATCTATTCAATAATCACTCTTTACAAATGGTAATAATTTTTTTCATGACTGTACAATAATAATATTGTTAATATAGAACTTTCTACGAAAGTATAAAATAAGGCAGGTATAGACGCTTTTTTGTATAATATCTATCTATAAAATAATAATATTTATGATTTTGTAAAAGAAATTAAAAAAATACCAGTGAAAGTCTTTTACTTCTTTGAGTCATTGTATGCTGAACAAATTATACGTAAGTAAGTACATTCAAATTGTTCACTGCAAATCAGATAAACGAAAGTTGTGAAATCAATTATCGATAGTCAAGTAACGATAGTCAAGTACTGTTTTCAGAAATGTATTCAAATTTGTTCATCTTTCTATACAAATTAAACACAAGAAAGTACTGAAATCAATTTATTGTAGCCAAGTACCCATAAATTAACTTGATTGACATAATAGAACTTTTATAGTACCTTGCGTGTAAAATTACATTTTACGCCCACGTTGTAACTTCAAAAATATTCAGCCAGCAGGCATAAAGTACTACTTAACGCCTAACAGGCGCAATAGCTCACATAATACTCCTACAAAATTTTATAGAACTTACGCACTTTACGTCCGTATTTTATTTCTAAAATTCGTAAGAATTTTTTCTGATATTTACGAAAAGTCAAAGCCTAAATAAAAAAATGACGTAGTTACCACCACATCACCATTTTTCATTATTCTTTTTCAATTTTGAAATTTCTATAATATTACGCATCTTGGGAGGACAATAGAAGTCTATAGAGCTGCTCTAGCAGGGGTGGTCCTCCAATCTCCCATACATACTTGGCGGGGCCGACGGTTTTCAGTTTACCGGTGGGCTTTGTAAATGTAAAATACTAAATTTTTGCATAAATTCATTAACAATGTTTATACATATATGTCCACTATAAATAATTACATTGGCTCTAATTTTTAATTGATACCGTTTAAATATAATATCCCTATATGTGCAAAATCTCATAATTTACTTCCATTACCCAAAATATTTATCCTTGTCCCGTCGTTTTTAAGCGGGAATGAGATAAAAAATGCATATAAATTTATAGTCTACTTAAAAGTGCCTTATTAGATTTTACTAACCATTTTATAAGCCACCTATTTTTTATCCTTTTCCCGCGTGTAAATATCATATGAGATCTCATATGAGTATTTCAGACATCAGATCTTGTATCAGATATATCATATATGTGATGTCATCTGCAATTTTATATATTATGAGATCTCATGAGATCATCTCATATGAGATCTCATATGATATTTTCATGCGGTGTTTGGGAATTCAGTAATTTGAATTCCCGCGGTTATGCTCAGCTCGGTACGACTCACGGCGCTGCCACGGCGCGGCAGCACCTCGCGGCCTCTCGGCGGAACAGCCGAGACACTACACTGATTCACAAGGTGAATTTGCGCTGTTTCGGTCTCTCTCGCTCTCTCACATGCAAATGTGAGAGAGATTGTGATTTGATTCGCGAAGTGAATCGTGAAGGCCAAGAAGACGGAAGCGTTCAAGGCCTCGCTCTCTCTGAATTCAGCCTTGGAACGAGACGCATCTCTCCATTTTGTGCACCCGCTAATTTTACACCGGCTATACTCAAGAATCACTGGCTCTACTCAATTTTGGCTCCACTCATCAACGGGACTTCTCACCTCTCATCATAGCTCCTCACTCACGCAACACTCAAAGTGCGAAGACGATTAGTTCAATCGACTCTGGCTCAAGGTAAACTCTCACACCATATTTGGGGTTAGAGTGCCAACCACGTGTTGGCACAGTGAAGTGAATTAAATGAAAGGCGACCACCAGCATACACAAGGCAGCAAATAAGTAATATTTGTTTGCTAATAATTTCTCATTATAAACTTCATAGTGCGTGAGCCAAGGAGGAAGTGCAAGGCAATACTCAACTCAACTCACCAGACAACCTCATTACTTTTCAGACATAAGCAATCTCACAGGTCAGTGATCTCTCACTAGAGATTACTATTTCAAACCAAAACTTAACCTTTCTTTTAATTAGTGATAAAATATAGAACTTCTTATTAGCATTTATTGTTATTAAAAATTGTAATTTATGTGAAATATTATAAAAGAACTTGTAATTAAGAATTTGACTTAAGCGTTTACAATATAATGAATTTTATTTACTTATGTATGTCACTTCAAGTTATTTTAACACCCAGAGCATGTTTACTCACACAAAAATTATGACTTACTCAAACATGGTGATTTACACTTTCTATTTAAAAACAGAGTAATACATTCAACACGGATCAGTAGTTAATATGTAGAAGCAACCTGTTTATTCATTTTATCAGATCTTTAAACGTATATGAATATTTATATGAAAATGACCATGTCTACACCTTAAACTGCAAACCGTCGGGCCCGCCAAGTATGTATGGGAGATTGGAGGACCACCCCTGCTAGAGCAGCTCTATAGACTTCTATGTCCTCCCAAGATGCGTAATATTATAGAAATTTCAAAATTAAAAAAGAATAATGAAAAATGGTGATGTGGTGGTAACTATGTAATTTTGTTATACAGGCTTTGACTTTTCGTAAATATCAGAAAAAATTCTTATGAATTTTAGAAATAAAACACGGGTGTAAAGTGCGTAGGTTCTATAAAGTTTTGTAGGAGTATTATGTGAGCTATTGCGCTTGTTAGGCGTTAATTAGTACTTTATGTAGTAAAATGTAATTTTACATGCAAGGTATTAAAAGTTCTATTAAGTCAGTCAACTTAACTTATGGGTACTTGACTGCAATAAATTTATTTCAGTACTTTCTTGTATTTAATTTGTATAGAAAGATGAACAAATTTGAATACATTTCTGAAAACAGTCATACAGTAGTTTCCGAAATTGGTTTGCATTAATTGACTATCGATAATTGATTTCACAACTTTCGATTGTCTGATTTACACTGAACAATTTGAATGTACTTACTTACGTATAATTTGTTCAGCATACAATGACTCAAAGAAGTAAAAGACTTTCACTGGTATTTTTTTAATTTCTTTTACAAAATCATAAATATTATTATTTTATAGATAGATATTATACAGAAAAAATGTCTATACTTGCCTTATTTTATACTTTCGTAGAGAGTTTTATATTAACAATATTATTATTTGTACAGTCATGAAAAAAATTATTACCATTTGTAAAGAGTGCTTATTGAATACATGAGACTAGATGAATTAAAAGGACTAGACAAATTGTGTTGTAAGATTATTAATAACATTATTAAATGGTAGTATATAGTTATTACAAAAGTTTTAAATTTGAATGTTTTTTAAGAAGCTCGATAAAATGATTACATTAGTAAAATTTTTTGAAATAATATAATCAAACGTGTATTTCTTTTAGGTATGATGATAAATTAACAATACTATTAATTTTAAAGTCATGTGAAAATAATTCTTCTTATTTTTATAGATTCCAGGAAAAACTGATACTTGCCTTATTTTATACTTTCGTAGAAAGTTTTATTATTTCTACTTTGAATTAGTTTAGGCAAATGTATAAATAAAATATTTTCGAGAAAAAAATGTTAATGCTTTCTTTTTAGAGAAAACATGTTTTAAAGCCTCTGTAGATCTGTAGTTCTTTCAAAATAATGTTTGTTAGTATATTATTCTTCTACAGAACGCCCTTGTTGGCTGTTCCAAAAAATATTTAGGCTCTTCTCAAAGTTTTTCGGGGAGTCGTTATACAGTTGTTGAGTTAGAAAATACGAGAGAGATCAGTGAGAGTGAGGGGGGAGTTAAATTTTTTTATAAAATTCTTTTATAGCAGAGGTATAAGTTCTTGAAATTATTATTGATTTAAACTACTTAAATTAATAACCCATCATTGCCACACATAATCTTGTAAAATTAAAAACACAACCAGTGTATGAACTAAGAATCACTGACAAGGAAAGTACCCGAACTGCCAAATTCAAAAAAATTCCAAACCCATATTAAAAAGTAGACCTCCATGCGAGATTCACGAAACCATTTTTTTTATCGGCTGAGAAGCGCTTTATAAGGGTTAAAATTACCCCTAAAGTTTACCCCCAAGAAACGTTTTTTTGATATATCTCGGCTTCTACTTAACTTTTTTTAACGAAACAAAATGGAAAGAGTTTCTTATTAAAAAGCCAAGAAATCCGCGATAGTATGAACATTAAGGGTTACATCTCTTATTTTTTAGAGGGTGAAATTGTGTTTTTTTAAGAATAATTTTTGTTGTGAGAATTCATAAAATAATTAAAAATAGGTCAAAACATTATTTTTACCAACTACAATAAATAACAGTTGGTGTTTTTGGGCATTCTTCGCGAAACAACCCCTTAAGAGGTGGTAAACCACCCCTAACACAAATGAATTAGGTATATTTTTTTGATCATTAAAAATATTACTTATGTCGACTGCAATTTACTATCAACTGATAAGAATTTTTCCATCGGTCTTACAGTTTTACAAATTAATTTAAAATAATTAATATTTATGGCAGTCAGATTGCCCTTATTTATAATCACCCCCGCAGAATCTGAAATAAAAACTTAATTAAAACCTGGAAAAAACTTTGTTAGCAAAGGACGATCTGACTGCCCCCCACCACCACCACCTTGTCCAACGTTTCGAGCCCGCTCCGGCTCCTCCTCAGGGACTGAATATATATATTTTTTTGGCAATTATTTTTTTCCTTAAAATGGGTTCTTGAAGTCGTTAATCGGAATCCACAGTTAGATCCACAATAAAAATTTGAAAATAGTGAATTCAATATGGCGAAAAATTTTTTAGAAATATTTTAAATTCCACGAAAAATAGTATGTAGACCCCCTAGCGGAAATTATATTATGTAAATAAGTGTATAATAATGTAACAATGTTTTGTTACGTTATTCTATTATTTATTATTTTTTTATCATACACTTGTTTATCGTACAATCTAACTGTGGATTCCGATTAACGACTTCAAGAACCCATTTTAAGGAAAAAAATAATTGCCAAAAAAATATACCTAATTCATTTGTGTTAGGGGTGGTTTACCACCACTTAAGGGGTTGTTTCGTGAAGAATGCCCAAACACACCAACTGTTATTTATTGTAGTTGGTAAAAATAATGTTTTGACCTATTTTTAATTATTTTATGAATTCTTACAACAAAAATTATTCTTAAAAAAACACAATTTCACCCTCTAAAAAATAAGGGATGCAACCCTTAATGTTCATACTACCACGGATTTCTTGACTTTTTAATAAGAAACTCTTTCCATTTTGTTTCGTTAAAAAAAGTTAAGTAGAAGCCGAGATATATCAAAAAAACGTTTCTTGGGGGTAAACTTTAGGGGTGACTTTAACCCTTATAAAGCGCTTCTCAGCCGATAAAAAAAATGGTTTCGTGAATCTCGCATGGAGGTCTACTTTTTAATATGGGTTTGGAATTTTTTTGAATTTGACAGTTCGGGTACTTTCCTTGTGAGAATAAAAGAGAGTTCTTGACATTCTTGTAGAGATAAAACTTTTTGAAATTATACGTATTATCTGAATCTTGTCTAGAAAAATATTTACTAAGAACTCCTCTGAAACATTTTGATGTCTCCCACCGTGAGAAAATCTTAAATTAGATTAACTGAGCACTTTTATTTGTTGAAATTTTCATAATAACACATCATTTTCGCTTTTTTCAGTATTTCAATGTTCATCTAACACAATCTTTTAATTGGTGCTTGAGTAAATATTTACAACAGCACAGCACTGATATTGACTAAGTTTCTTGAAGATGACAAATGCTTTTTAAACCAAGGGTCAGACCAATATTTCAAATCAGCATCATAAACTATATTGTATATTTATGCTCACGTGTCATTCACCAATATTTTCTTCTACGCAAAAGTTTCTTATAAAGTTTATGTATCTCATAACACATAATTATTTATTAATACCCACTTGAGCTACTCTCAGAAAATTTCAAACTGATTTTAAGTAGATATTGTAAAAGTTGATTTTATTTATTTTATTTTGTGATTTATTTGAATTATTGATTATAAACACTGTTTATTTACACTATTTATTTAAATTGTTGATTATAAACAATGATTTGATTTCATGTAATACATCACACCGGTACTTTATTTTATTCAACACATTATATAGTCCATTAAAAAATACTTTGCTGATGTTTTTGATAGATGTGACAAAGATTTGACAATTATATTATTTTATATTCTATACAACATAAATAAACAGGATATATTCAATTTCTCTTCATTATTAGGTTATTTTATTATTAGTTCTTAACCGCTACTTTAGTTTATTTTAATTACACAAAAAATTTTATTATAACTGGAAACTCACACTAAGATTTCACTTTAATTACATTATATTTATGAACACTGATTAGATGTCACATTTTAACAATTAACAATATAATAATATATTTGTATCAGGTAGATCACTACGTTATGTGTTATGAGTGAGTTTTTATTTTCTGTACAGCCTAAACAATTTGCTAATATATAATAAACTTATGTTCCAGGGTTCAATTATATATAGACCTTGGATCCATAGATCACCCAATAAACATGTTTTTAAAGGTATTTTTTAAATTCACTTATATTTATTCACACTTTTTATTTTAATCACTTACGCTTTTTGCTCTACAATACTTTTATCAAAAACAAAAATAGACAAAATGACGTGTATTTCACTGACATAAAAGCCCACAGATGTATTTCACTGGGAAGCAATATGTTTTTTATATTACAAAAGCAAGTTATTTTACAAATGCCAGGTGTTTATTTTTCTGTGCTAATTTTCATTGTTTATTTAAAAAAATAGTTTTTTCACACATAAACATATAATTAACTTGCGTTCCAAGGTTCACTTACAAGGAAGGTACCCCAACCTGAACTCTTGGATTTCAATAATTTTTGGATATGTTGTAGTACTTTAAAAAGTAAGTGACACATATTTTTTTATCTGCTAATTCGTCGATTTAAGGGGTGAAAATCACCCTTAAAGTTTACCCCCAAATAGTATATTACGATACGTCGGCCGGAAATTGGATTTCCGGGGCGTGCGTGGTATGACGCCCGAGGCGAAGCCGAGGGCATCATGACGCACGCCCAGGGCATCCAATTTCCGGTCCAAGTATTGTATACTATTTTTCTTACTCCTCGGCCGAAAGTAAGTTCTGTAATTGTTAAATAATTAATAAAATTGCGTTGTCGTTTGCTAGCTGTGTTTGAGTGTTAGTTTTTCTTTCGGCCCGCTCGATAGTAATGCCTCTCTCGGCCGCTTTGGGTAGCTCGGTCGATATTACCGACTGTTTTTTCTTCCGACCCGGCGCGGGCAGCTGGTTTTTTGGGCGTCTGCTACTTTCGCTATTGCAGAGATGGTATGATGCCCGCCCGACATTTCCAAGGCCGAGGCGAAGCCGAGATTTTGCTGGTCGGGGCGGGCATCAGAAACGCATTCATTAAAAAAAGAAAGAAATGAGGTGATGAAATAAGTACATTAAAGTTTGATCAACTAACTCTTTTTTCTCGTCACCCGTGCACTTTCCTCTGTCTACTTCGTACACCCAATGGACATTGATTCGTGTCGAACGTGCCCGTTAGTGACCGTCACGCATAACCTTTTAAACGTTAACATACATAAGAAATGAGAAAACAATTGAAAAGGTTATGCATGACGGTCACTAACAACACGAATCAATGTCCATTGGGTGTACGTGTCTAACCTTCACACCGCACAAACATCTTTTCCTCGGACGCTCCCGTCCGCACGTTTACTTAATTGTTTCTATACGACTCGTAAGTACGTGTAGAAAACAAGAGAAAAAAACAATGACCACGATCAAACAACACCACTTTTTATTTCAAATAACTCTTTTTTCTCGTCACCCGTGCGCATGAGACAGAGTGGCTCATGCGCACGGGCGCTCAAGCGCAGCGGGTCGGGAAATTTCAGCAGACAACCAGAGCGCGCGGTTGGTCTAAAATAGGCTGTGAAACTTAACTTTCGGCTCGGAGATGCGGGCCGAAAGTACGTACTTTCGGGTGAGGAAGTAAGAAAAACAGTTTTTTTGTATATCTCCGAAACGAATTGGAATTTTTTGATGAATCAAACGCGAATTTATTTGTTATAAAAAGATGCTTATATTGACATGAATTGCATGCTAAAGGGTGCAGCCCTTATTTTTTTATAAGGGTGAATGTGATTTTTTAACGTTTATTTTGGCATAGAAATTATCCCTTCCTGCCACAATTCTGACGCCAACTGTAACTGCTACACTGGGTCGTCTGTGACCCCAGCCACATAATCATGAATTCTGAACAAACTAATTAGTTTTTTAACATGAAAAAATTCATAGTTGGTCTTTAACTATTACTTTTGAAGGTACTATATGTGGCTTGCAAAAATTTTTTATTTTATTTGTTAAAAAAAATATAATTTACAAAAAAAAAAAACGAAAAATAACTTGTTTTACTTAAAAATGAATACACGAAAGACCCCAGTGTGTCAGCTAAGGATTATTAAAGTTTCTGAAATTGATTAAAAGTTGTACTGTTATCAAGTAAATTAAAAACTAAATTCACGTGTTTTTGAATTTTTGAAGAAATTCATTGCAAGGGGTGACTTATCCCCAAAAACCGTTTTCTCAATACCTCGGGAACAAATTGGAATGTTTTAATGAAACAAACGTCAGTTTATTTCTTATTAAAAGACGCTCACGTCGACGTGACTTTAATTCTAAGGGGTTGCAATTCCTATTTTGGTATTATGGTAGTATGGGGTTATTGTGACTTCATAAAAGATTTTTTATCATACAGAAATTGCTAACATATCTCAACCAGAATTCAATAATTTTTGGATATGCTGTACAATAAAAAAAGTTTGGCACTCCAGCTGACCCGATGAGTACAGACGCTGTGCCAAAAGTAGGGTCAAATGTTGTACCGCGATTCGGTACACCTCCTGTCCTTTACTGGCACAACTCCTCTCTGTAAACGCACCGAGGATGCCCCCTGCCGTATAACCTCTGAACATTCAGGACAAACGCTGTGCCAAAAGTGGGAGATCTCACGCACGCAGCGAAGAGGGCGCTGACGAACTATGATGGAAAGAAATGCCGTGCCAAATTTGTTTCAGTGTAGTACATTAAAAAATAAGTAATTTATAGTTAATTTATCAATTGAAGCTAATGCCCGAATATTTTTTATGTTAATTAATAAATGAAGCTAATGGCTATTACGGGCAATCGATAAAATTCTTGACTGCACTTTAAAATTATTAAAATAATTGTGCATTAATATCCTTGACTGCTTTACTCTAATAGCTTAGAATAATTAGAGATGTGTAAGTATACACATGTAAAAAGAATAAAATCGATGATTGATAAGTTAGGCACCTTCCTTATCCTTTATCGATTGCCCGTAATAGCCATTAGCTTCATTTATTAATTAACATAAAATTTTAGAATACAAAAAGTCAAAAAAACAAACTAATACAATATTCAAACAGGCTTCTATCGCAAATACTTTAATTAATGAAAACTTAATCCAAGAAAATAATGTTGGTAACTTAGATCTTATATGTAATTTTTGCAATGCAAAACATTATACTTTTGAACTATCTCAAGACAAACATTTTTCTACCTGTTGTCATAAAGGAAAAATAAATTTACAAGAAGATCCTACATATCCACGTGAAATTGAAGAATTAGCAACCGGAAACACTTGTATAAGTAATAATTTTAAGAAATTTATTAGATATTATAATAATGCCTTAGCCTTTGCCAGTTTTGGAGCTACGTTTGCTAAATTACCAGGTAAGGGTCCTTCTGTTGTACGGATGTGTGGACAAGTATACCATAGTACATATGCACTGCATCCCAATGAAGAAGATAGACGAAAGTATGGTCAATTGTACATTCTTGACAATGAAGAAGCAAGTAAAAATCGTTATATTGATAATTTTAAATGTTCAATGCCAAAATGAAACAATTAGATATCATCATAAGAAAATTGAATCCATACGCAGAGGCCTTTAAAATGATGCATGAAGTAGAAACCCAAGAAAAGGCATGTTCGATAACAAACGGGGTTGAACCGGCAGAAGTAAAAATGTTAATTATAAGAAATTCAAAAGACAAACATAGATATAATCAAGCAACGTGTAATGAAGTGGCTGTTGTTTTTGTTGGAGAAGATGGTGAACCACCAATAGAAAGAGATATTTGTATTCATTCAAAGTCTGATGGACCTATAAATATACCATGCATAAATAGACACGTTGATCCTACGACTTATCCGCTAATGTATCCTGTAGGAGGTTTTGGATGGATGCCTAATATGAAATGTATTGATAATAAAAGTAACATTACAGCTCTACAATTTTATTCGTATAAATTGAGCATTAGAGATGGTTTTAATCCATTTTTGAATTTAGGAAAATTAACTCAACAATATATTGTTGATGCATGGATAAAAGTAGAAACTTCTAGATTATATTATTTAAAAAAACAACAGCATATATTAAGAACTGAATTATACAAAGGCTTAATGGATCACCTTGAAAAGAAAATTGCTGAAAATAAAAATGTTGAAAAAATTGGAAAAATGATAATATTGCCATCAAGTTTTACCACGGGCTTTACATCAAAATTTCATAGATGCTATGGTCCTAGTTCAGAAATTTGGAAAACCAGATTTGTTTATTACGATGACATGTAATGCGCTTTCGGAAGAAATCGTTAATAACATTAGCGTTAATGAAAAGGCCATCGACCGACCAGATATTGTAGTTAAAGTATTTAATCAAAAAGTTAAAGAATTAAAAAATGAAATTGTAAATAAATGCATTTTTGGAAAATGTATAGCGTTTACTTACGTAATTGAATTTCAAAAAAGAGGCTTACCACATATGCACATGCTAATTTTTTTAGATGCAGAAGATAAACTACATAACGCTGATGAAGTAGATAAATATATATGTTCGGAAATTCCAGATAAGGTTAATAACCCACGTTTATACGAAATTGTGAAAAAATTTATGATACATGGTCCTTATGGTGAACAAAACCTCAATTCTCCTTGCATGGATGAAAAAAAAAAATGTACAAAAAATTTTCCGAAGCCATTTAATGACTACAATGTACAATACAACAGGATATCCATTATACCGACGAATAAACGATGGAAACATAATCCATTATCCTAGCAATAAATGGGCAGACAATAGATTTGTAGTTCCTTATAACCCCTATTTGCTGCTATTGTTTAATCAAGTACTTATTCAAATATTGCTATAAAGGTCATGATTGTGCTTTGATTGAAATGAAAACTTATAGTAAAATTACAGAGGGTGAAAATGTAGATACGAATGATATTATAGATAATGTAGAACTGGAATATGACGAAATAAAACAATATATTAACATTAGATATGTATGTCCTCCTGAAGCTATGCATCGTTTGTATGAATATAAAATGAGTGAATTATCTCATTCAATTTATAGATTAGCTGTTCACAATGAAAATGAACAAAACGTGTTCTTCAGAGAAGGTTCTGAGAATGAAATTAATACTAAAAATGTAGACACAACTCTTACGGCGTGGTTTAAACTTAATAAAAAAGATGTTGCAGCAAATAAATATTTATATCGTGATATTCCTAATTATTATGCTTTTGATGATAAATGCAAAATGTGGAATGTTAGAAAAAAATTTTAAAAACAAGTGTTAAGTAGAATGTATTTAGTAAGTCCTCGACAATGAGAGCGGTTTTATTTAAGATTATTACTATTACATGTTAATGGTGCGACATCTTTTGAAGACTTAAAAACAGTAGAAAATGTAACTTACTCAACATTTCTTGAAGCTGCTCTAGCTAGAAATTTAATTGCAACAGATGAAGAATGGGACAGTTGTCTACAAGAAGCATCACAATACAATTTTCCGAAAGCTATGTGCGAGTTGTTTGCTTATATATGTTTTTTTCATAATCCTATTAATGCTAGAGAATTATTTGATAAGTATAAAACTGATTTCTACATGCCTACAGTAAATGAAGTCATAGGTGAACAGTACGCACTTAAAATCATTAATGATATTTTAATTGTAAACGGTTATTCTCTAAATGATTTTGATTTGCCATCTTTAGATATTACTATTGACAATAACAGTGATAACGTTATAGATCATTGTAATGAAGGTTCTCTAAATATAAATGATAGAATAAAGTCATTCACAAATGCCCAAAGTATTATTTTTAACAGTATTATAAATGCTCTTAATGGTAATGGAAATAAATGTTTTTTCATAGATGGCCCTGGTGGAAGTGGTAAAAGCTATATTCTTAATACTTTAATTGCTTATTTAAAAAAAAATAAAATAAATGTTCTTCCTGTAGCATGGACAGGAATAGCAGCCAATTTATTAGAAGATGGCAAAACCGTACATATAGCATTTAAATTACCTTTAAACATTCATGAACAAACTACGTGTAATATATATCCAAATACTAACAATGGAGTATTTATCAAAAATGTACAAGTTATTATATGGGATGAGATTACAATGACATCAAAGTATGCTTTTGAAGCAGTTGATCGTTTATGTAAAGATTTATGCTGCAACAACGACGCTTTTGGTGGTAAAATAATAGTAGTTTCTGGTGATTTCCGTCAAACGTTACCTGTTGTTCGTCATGGTAATAGAACAATAATTATAGATAATTGTATTAAAAACAGTAAGTTATGGGTTAAGTTTGAAAGTATGTCTTTAAAAGATAATAAACGTATTAAAGATAATAATTTAGAGTTTAAGCAATGGCTATTAAATGTTGGTGATGGTGTTTTCAAAACAGAGTTTGAAAGAAATAATGAAGTTATTAATATTCCAAATGAAATTTTATCTAACGGTGATATTGTAACAGAAATTTTTGGAGATATTATTAAACCAAATGATAAAGAATTTCAGCAAAGTGTTATTTTAGCACCTAAAAATATAGATGTTTTAGAATTGAATAATGAAATATTATGTAGAATTGATGATACAGTCAAAGAATATTTAAGTATTGATGTTGCTGACGATGCAGATAATAATCAATTAGACAAAATTTTACCAATAGAGTTCTTGAATTCTTTGACTCCAAATGGTTTACCACCTCACAGATTACAATTGAAAAAAGGAGCCATTATAATGTTATTAAGAAACATTAATTTAAATAATGGTCTTTGTAATGGTACTCGATTATTAGTAAAAGATATGAAAGAGTTCTGTATTCAAGCTGAAATAATTAGTGGCAATAAAGCTGGTAGTATTGTCTTGATACCAAGAATAAATTTGTCACCATCAAATGAAGAAATTCCATTCAACATGTCTAGAAGACAATTTCCAGTTAGACTTGGCTCTTTTCGCTATGGGGTCCTTTATGACTCTCATAAGGTGATTTAAATGATTACATTTAATTTACGCCAAGTGCCTTATCAGCACGTCCACGTCGTGAGAGTCGGGCAACATTCTAATATTTATTCTTCATTATTATTAATAATTTATTTTGGGTACTTATTAGAATGGCTAACGCTGAAGGGCTAATTTTAATTTTTGTTACTGACAATTTTAATGTTTTTAAATGACAAAAATTGTTCAAAAAATTTTTTTTAAATTGTTCAAAAATTTTTCAAAAATTTTTTTAAAAATTGTTCAAAAATTTTTTTTAAAATTGTTCAAAAATTGTTCAAAAATTTTTTTGTTCAAAAATTGTTCAGAAAACTTGTTCAAAAATGTGTTCAAAAATTTGTTCGAAAATTGTTTAAAAATTTGTTCAAAAATTGTTCAGGTCGGGTCGGGAAAAAAAAAGTGAGAAAATGTCACTTTAATATAATAGAGGATATTTCTTATCCTTATGAATAATCCTTCCTACCTTCTGAACTATCTAAACAAATTACTTAAAACACATAATATATAATTTGTAACGCGTGTCTAGCCGCGATTCTAATCTACCGCGCGAAGGTAGTGAGCGCGCGCGCGCAACTCCTGCGCAGCCGAATCGAGGCGCGCCGCGCGTAGCGAATCGGTCTCGCGACGCGTAAAATGCCCGTAATCCGTCGCGAAGCTGCTAACTGGTTCCCGCGAGAAAAGGGAGCCATATTCGTGTCTGCCATCGCGCGAAAAACATCTCCTCCGTGTCTCTCCTGTTTTTACTTGTCCGCGCCGTCCTATCGTACCTTGTGAGACCCCGCGAGTGTAGTGGAGGCGCCGTATAAAGTGGTCGTGCGAAAGAGAGACAGAGAGAGAGCTGTCCCGAGCCGCGTGAGCCGCACGAGACTGTGAGAAACGAGCCGGCAGCCAACCCGCCTGCCGACACGATACAGCGAGCAAGAGAGAGAGAGAAAGAGAGCACAACTGCTGTGCGAGCGACAGGGAGCGAGAGAGAGTCGAGTGCACCGGCTGCTCCTTCCTAACGTAAGTTTTCTACTCTCCTCTCGCGGGTTTATTGTAAAGGCTCGCACGGAAATCGCCCCGTGCAAGCCTTCTGTGCCGTGTACGTGGGGGTGTGTGTCAGCCCTCCGTACTTTAACACCGCGCGCGAAATTAGCCGCTTCGCCGCGCGCCGTGTAGTTCGCGCGTTTGAATATTAACGGTCGCGCGCGAACTAACTCTTTGTACTAATCAGCACTTGCGTCGTGCTTGTAAAGATTAGTGTTTGTGAATATATTGTGATATCTAGTTACTCGTCGCGTTGTTCTTTACAACCTGTCCTTCTCCCGGATACCGCCGCCTCCGCGGGAAAACGACTCCGCCGGTCGTTTTCATATCTGAGCATAGCGGCCGCGCGCTTTACTCGTCGAGCGCGCGCTTTTCACTCAGCGATCCAATTAGTTGGAAAGCGAAGTTCGTGTGCGATCTTCGCGTTGTTTTCGGGATTCCAGGAGCAGATCCCCGGGCAAGTCATTTTAGTCTGACACCCGCGGCACCGTGTTCTAGGGCATCGCTGGCCTGTGGCTTGTTGGGATTTTCCCCCACTAGCCATCCCGTTACAAATTTATTATATATTATTTAATTCGCTATTTTTGAGTATCATAGGTTATATTGCATTTCGAGAAAAGTGAGATGGCACGACCCTGTTGAAACGGTCCTATAGAACCTTATAAAACCGCATAAAATATCTACGATTTTAATCAGCCAAAAAAAATCCCATTAAATATTTTATAAGGTTATATGAGGTTCTTCATATTTTATGTGTATTAATGGGGAAATACAATATAGCAATTTCTACAGTACAAACTTACATGGATTTATAAGGAAAATCTCATTAAAAAAGTATAGGTTTCTATAAGTAAATTAATTCATAAGTTCATAAGGATAATATAGTATTTCCTACTAAAACATTTATAATAGTTATTAGTAAAATCCCATTTAACAAAAGAATACCAGCGTAAAAATATTATATGAGATTTAATAAGTTTTTACCATTTGAAATTGTATAACATTATATAGTATTTTTCTCATTTATTGAGCCTTAATTGATTGAGCTTTAACAAGGATATGCATATAAAAAGTAAATAAGAATTTATGATGGATATATGAAAAGGTTAATAGGCTTTTATGTGAATAGTGCATAACAATATAAAAATGGAATTACATAGAAATTCCGGGTGCAAATACACACATTAAAAAGCTTATTGTATATGAATCTATATGCAATATAAATATTGGAAAAAACTATATAATACGTATTAAATAAAATGGTATATGTTTAAAACAGAATATATCTAATAAAAATACTCAATTACAAATTGTTTTTTTAATACATGTATTTTCTGTTACACAACAAAGTTACTTTATCAGAAAAAATGTACAATTTATAAAAAAGCATAATCTATTTTATGAGGTGTTATGCGTTTTCAAATAATTTTGTGAATAATTATCTTATTCGCGTGCAAGATAAGACGAAAACAAAAGCGAAAGTCAGAAATTCCTAGAAGTCGCGGCAGTTACGCGGTGGGAAGGGGAGAGAGCGCTTGAGCCACGTGGAGAGCCCGAGAGTGTCCGAGCGGCGTAGGGCGCCGGTGTGGTGGGGGACGCGCCGGGAGTGGGGAGCACACGCTATGTGCGTAATGCGCGGAGACTCGCGAGCCGCATGCGCTCGCTCAGTCAGTCGCGCTCGAGCTCCGGTCGAGTCAACAACGATTACGCGTACCTTCCGCGCTCGAGCTCCGGTCGAGTCAACAACGATCATGTGGAAGATACGCGGTCACGCGGAAGATACGCGTGATCGTAGTTGTGAGCTCATGCTTGACCCAGTATAGTAGGGCATTATGGGTGTTGCGAGGAGATGATCGGGCAGTGCCGGTAGTGGGGTCACTAGGATCCCGCGATGACGACGATCCACGTGTTCCGCAGTAAAGATCCATGAGATCACAGCGATGATGCACCACCGGATAATAGTCGCCGGCTCAAAAACGCATTGCACGCACGTATCATCGCCACGCGACAACGGTCCCGTAGATAGGTATCGGGAGACAGGACCGACCTCATCGAACAACAGTAGGAATTGTAATTATGGCGTAGCACGGGCTGTGAGGGATTTGGATAAATTAACGGACTCGTGTGAATTAATACGTTTTCTAGCGTCTAAGGCAGAGTCTGTCCGCACTATGCCTTACTGACGAGTCCAGCGGGCAGACCCGGAACGAAACGCTATTTATTCGAAAGAGCAAACATTAGTGGGATCGAATATGGTTCGCGTTTCGTCTTGCATGTTGGAAGTTCATGTCACTTTGCGTGGAGCAGAGCCCACTCTTATTTTCGTGTGTTACAAAACTATTGCCGGTTCTAATCGCGATTTGTGTACAAGAAACTAAAGTGCCACTTGAATATATTAATTCCCGATTAAGACCGTTACAAGAGATAATCATTTTGCAAAGGTAGAGTGAAGCATAGTTTATACCATTTAATGACAAACCAAGATATTTCTATGAGGATAAATGAGGTTTTATGAGTACCTGTATAACTTTTACAAGTCGAATCATAAATACATAACGTTTTATTAATTTGGACTTGTTTTTTTATTTACATCGAAATAGACTCATCATAAAAAATTACAAAGACTTTCTAATCAGCAAATACGCAATTTATAAAAAAAAAACTATGTTTTTTTTGGGTATTAATGGGGACTTCCTACATAATTATATAAGGATCTTTGCTAATTCTCTCTAAGACCTCTATAACTATTGCTTTGAAAATTTTATTTTTAATAAAAATCTATGCATTGAAAAGATTATAGCAAAGTTTATAATACATATTTTAATGTGTTTTCAATACATTATCATTGTTATGTGTAAAATCTATAAAAATCCTATAATCCTAAGAAATATTTATTAATGTGTAATATCCACATTAATTCGCAATGAAAACATTGTATTTTAATATATTATCATTGTTATGGGTAAAATCGATAAAAATCTTATAATTCTATGAAATTTTATTAATATGTGATATCCACATTAATTCACAATGAAAACATTGTATTTTTAATACATTATCATTGTTATAGGTAAAATCTATAAAAATCCTATAAGCAGAAAATTTTCATATAAATCCTCATATATTTTAGTACATGTAGAAGTTTTATGTGGAAATACTCAATAGTTCAGTATTAATTTTTACTTAAGGGGATGTCGTAGCCAGAAAAATCTAAAAAAATCGTTTGCAGCGCCACCATTTAGTTATATATGCATATAAAGAAATAGGCGATCGCGCCATCTATCTAGTTTTAAAATTAAAATATAGTGGTAGGTGGCGCTCAGATTTGCAAAGTCTGAGCTAACATTTATTCGCAGTTTTCCTCGCGAAATAAATTTGTTAAATACTTTTCATTGAAATATATGTACGATAAATCATTGTTTTACATATTTTCGAAAAGCGTAGTTGATATGTAAGGATAAAAATATTTATTTAAACATTCAGACCCTTTTTTATATCCTGGCTAACCAAACACAAAGTGTGGACGTGCCCGACACTTTTTGTTATTGGTGTTGTTTGTTCTTTGGCTACATAAAAAGTAGGATATCTTCAGTTGCTATTCTAACATAATATTTAGAATGTTTATAAATCAATGTAGTAGGTATATCATAATACCATATCTTATAAGTTATAATTACATTTTTAAGTATAACCAGATTATGCATTATAAAAGAGTAATCATAATTATGAGTAATGCATGCAGCATGCTATAATTATTTTGTTGTCCCACACAAAAATACCAATTTTAATAAACAGTACATGCAGAAACTACATATTTCTGTACATACAACTACTCATTCGTTATGTATTATGAGAATGCAATATATAAGGTTTTCAAATACCAATTATATGATGTTTCCTCACACCGAGCCGAAAGTGCCTCATTCCCGCCCGGCTCCGAAACGGAAATATGACATTTTCGGCCTCGGTGTGAGGAAAAA
This sequence comes from Torymus aiolomorphi, assembly GCA_036365515.1. Lineage (NCBI taxonomy): Eukaryota > Metazoa > Arthropoda > Insecta > Hymenoptera > Torymidae > Torymus > Torymus aiolomorphi. Next base: position 90,361,085 of record CM070873.1, on the reverse strand, counting down.
TAGTAGACGCTTCACGGGAGTAAAATTGGCCAGCCCACATCTCGTCTTTGACAATTTACACGAGCTGTGAACTGTCCAAGTTTTTTCCTCCCTAGGTGCGTAATATACTATTCATTACAACATTTGTATCATAATCATTTTAGAGGTATTATATGTCGCATCTCTGTAAATCGTTGTTATCCATGTTCACAATTAATTTTTTTCTTTGAAAGTTTACATGTAATATAATTATACTATGCATTATAAAAGTATAAGCATATTTCTGTATACTTTTAGCATATTACTCTTTTTTTTAGTACATGAAAATATTAAGTGAAATCAACAATAATACATGCACTAACTACATAATTTTATACATACAACTACTCATTTGTCATATATTATAAGAATGTAATATGTAAGACTTTAAAACGCCGGTTATATTCATTTCAGCCTAGCATTTGTATCATATTTATATCAGAGGTATTACATTGTGCATCTCTGTAAATTGTTATGTTTCGTATGCAATTTTCTTCTAGTAATAGGTATGTTTACAATGTAATTATACGTTATAAAGGTACAAACATAATTTTCAGAATAGTACATTATAACACATGTGACCTAAGTAGCGCACGAGCGCAGCGAGTGCGATAAACACGGTGCCAAAAAGTACTACTTAGGTCGCGGATAGGCGTGATCTAAGTGCGGACTTAGGTCACACAGTGCTATAAACATATTTATTATATTATTAAATTTTTATAGTGCATAAAAATATTAACCGAATAAACAACAATACATGCACTAACTACATAATTATTGAATATAAATAATCCAAACTCTAACTGCACGTTTTTAAGCAAAACAAAGTCTTATGCCAACCTCACGCTACATGAACTGAAAGTATTACGCTAATTCACTGATTACCCTTATGAACAAAACATGAAAAACTATCAATGGGAGTTCTTATACGTGATGCGCGTACAATGACGCTTTCACACACACTCTGCAAATGTGCAAGTGATAATATATATTGTCACGTAGCCAGACTTGCCGCCTCTCTCTTAGCTTTTGAATTTCCATATTCGGAACATTCCGCCTCCCTCCACATTTTTGGACGGAGAAACTGTACATAACGCCCGCAAACAACATTCAGATGCTTTCGCGCATTATAATGACTGTAAGTGCCGATGTGTGTACTCATTTTAATATAACGGGCACTGCAAAACAAATATGGGATACGATCAAGGCCGTTTATGATGACAGGGCTTTCTGCAACATATGCAGTATCTTGATGGATCTATGCGTCACATTACAAGATCATCGTTATACCGCTTCAGGGTACGTAGCTACAAAGTCTCCGAAATGAAACGTCTCCGTTCTGACGGCATATAAATATCCAATCAACTTCTGGGAATGCTACTGCTAATGGGATTGCACAATGGAAATGGCTCTCAGCAACTCAGTCCTTCAAATGATGATGGTCATAGTCGCAATAAAAGTACTACATTGGATACAGTTGATCATATAAGGCACGGTGCGTTGCTCCTAGAAATTGTGTTGTACATCACTGGAACCTGCAATGGGAAGTATTTATGAGAATCATATGAGTATTAGAAAGTTTGCTTAGACAGCGATGCAAGCAATAATTAATAAATAATGATTAAAAATGAATTAATAACGATTAATAATCATTAATAAATTATTATTAATTTTTTAAGTAAAAAATAAAATGTTTTATTCTATTTTCATTGTTTAGTAGTTCTATAAATACTTTAGTTTAAAAATTCTAATTTAACTCATTTTTAATCTAAAATAATTAAAAATTATGGGTTTTTAAAACAACCGATCACATCGAGTCTTCCAATTAGTTACTACTTCCAGCCATCATTTTTGTAAAAGAGGGAAAAAGTTAATTATACAACGTTAACACTTAGAATAGAAAGTATATAGATATAAATTATCAAATTGGACGATACAACCTTACCAGTCGAGGTATATTTATCAGAGACTCACCCCAAGCAGTCCTAGTTTGTGCAGATGTCGTCTGCCCTACGTGTACCTTTACTTGAGAATCAGTAATATATGAAGAAATGTACTTGAGTCAACCGGTGGACTTCCAGCAAACCAATAGCAATATCCAGATGAGACATAGCTAGAAAAGTATCCTGGAGCAGTAACATATGATGAATGCGTATAATATGCAAGCATGCTTGGAGACACAGACAGAGAAGCCTACAGTAGCAGGACTGGGTGTGAGTGAGAGAGAGAGAGAGAGAGAGCGAGAGAGAGAGAGAGAGAGAGAGAGAGAGAGAGAGAGAGAGAGAGAGAGAGAGAGAGAGAGAGAGAGAGAGAGAGAGAGAGAGAGAGAATAAAAGCAGAGATATTTATAATAGATGAAGTTTTAATCCCGATACAAAAATAAGAGAGATGGATGTGGTAGCATAGATTTACCAAGGAACAGACAACAGAACCAGCAGTTTTAAAACAGCGCGAAGCTATAAAGTGAGAATATCGTACATAAAGAGTAACAAGCAGAAACAAAAGATAAAGTGGACCAGCAACCAAAAATGGTTCCTGTGACATTAAAAGCTTTGGGAATGTGTATTTAAGCTTAAAGTTTTGAATATGGTTCTCCACCAAATTTTTCTTAGTGACAGATATAACCGGACGTCCAGCAGTATCTAAATAAGTATAGTGCAGAGAAGCTGGCAATGGTTTAGCCTCATACGGGAGGTCCAAATTCAGCTTGAGACTTCCTTCTGGTAAAATTATTTTAAAACCCATTTCATCGATAATCATTTCATCAAATATGTGATCTATTAATCTCATATATTTAAAATATACTCATCTTCAGAGTTGTAAAGATCCGAGACATCAGAGTTGTAAAGACATGCAGATGAAGGTATCATTTCAGCTTGCAGGGACCATTCGGATGCTGACAGTAGTTCTAGATCACTGATAACTTCACGGTCCAAAGGGGAAAACTCAGCAGCAACAACATTTGACCTATAATTAATGCCTGTTTTAGAGGAGAAACTATACTGAGAACTGAAAGTAGATGTACAATAAGAATGCTTTCGTATCATTTCAGTTTCCTTGGAAAATATGTTTCGTGTGAGCTCAAAGTAATTTAAGAATATTTCAATTTCTCGGGTACCCATTTCAATGTGTATAAAAATTTAATGAATAAAACATTTAATATATTTAATATTTAATTTTAAAAAATTAATATTTTTTTAATTATAAAATTGATTAAAATTAAAAATTAAATTAAATTAATACTTTAATAACAAAATTATTAAACTACCAATAGAAGTTCCAGAATACTCATCATACCCAAACAAAAATGTTCGAACAATCAACCAAAGAGAAATCCGGTCACCTAGACCATGGGCACACATCCGGGAAAGCTGTCTATCATCTCCAATAATCACATACTTGAGCGATCCACCTGAGCTAATATGCTGCTGCTGTTGCTCCTGCTGCTTCGTCTGGAAATAAATTACAACAGATCAGTAGTAGTAACCGAGGCCACATCTTAATATCCACCCATATGCGCTTATGCTTCTCCTAGTATATGAGAGCCACCTCTAAGATTTAGGGGTGTTTAGTACATGAATTGCATATAAGATATACTTGCAAATCTGCAATGCATATTTTGAACACATCTACTAAATTGGACAGGTGGCTTTAATTTTCTTTTAAAGTTTTAAATACTATATTTAAATATTCATCTATGCAAAGCAATATTTACTTTAAAAACAGATGATTAAGTAGCCAGTCTGTAAAAGTGTGTACGAATTATGGAAACTCGCTACATAATTCATCAGCCTCATAGAAAACAAATTTTGATTTTGGTTTTTGTTTAATGGTATGGCTTGTCCATTTCCTACTAAAATAAAACTAATTTCTAGAAATTATAATAAAACTTCCATAACTCTTACATGCTCCCACAGATTTTTTACTTAACCATACTTTTCAAAGTAAATATTAAACACGAAATGTAATTGCAAAAATACCTGTTAGATCTGATGGATTTCTCATTTGCATCGAGGAATATTCAAAATTTATAATCCTTAAAATTTGAAACAACAGCAAAGAGACATTTATCATTGAGTAATGAATCTGGGAGCGTGAAAAGATTATGGCAATTCACCTACCATAACCCCCAAAAGTCAGTTTTATTCTACAATAAGTTAGAAATAAAAAGCAACATAATTATACAAGAACTATAATAAAAATAGAGAAGCCACGCTCTTGCCAAAGGTGATAGGAGAGTTTAGAAGCGCATATTAACTGTAGCAAGCACGTTTTCCCATGTATAATCACCGAAAAGTAGCAGAGCGATAAGGATAGCAAAAGTGAAAAAGAAAGAGAAAGTAAAAAAGTAAGGTTAGATGAGCAGGAACCAGCTGGAATTGGACAGCAGAAAAGCACAAAACCAAGTGATATAGACATCAAAAATGTGCATGCACATACATTCGTTAATCTAGCTAATGTATGGAAGACTATTGGCATCTGTACGAGTCTTGGGTCAAACGCTTAATCGTTGCTAATCTTTTTTAGATTACAATTAATGTTTTGTAAGTAATGTGTAAAACAAGCGCAAATAAATTACTATTTGGTAGTTTACAGTAAGTGCAAAGTCTGTATAACAAATATGCTGATGTTCTAAGCTGTTTTTCTTTTTAAATTCAGTATTAAATAAAAATATTTTTGTATTGGATAAATATATTTTTATATGGTTAATTTTTTTTTAAATAATAGTTTAAAACATTAGCACATTTATTATACAGACTTTGGTTTAAGCTATCCCACAATAATTTATTTGCACATTAACACATCACTCACAAAACTCTAATAGTACTATAAAGATCAGTATAGATAGTTTTAACTTAAGAGTCGGACAGATGCTATACTTAAGCCAATTTTATAAATTTATATAAATTTGCAAATTGCCACTGCCAATAACCTCACTCATACTGAATAATAAAAATCACCTTTCTATCAAAAATACCTATCTATCTACAAACTAAAATAAAGAATCTCTGACACTCACCATTTATAAAAAAAACACAAACACATTGAAGTTATGAGTTTGAAGTTTGCATCGTTGGAATGCAACGAAATAATTTTTAGAATTAATTAGAGTTATAGTAAATAATGGAAATATCAACTAAACCTTTGTTACAAAGTTATTTTATTCTATAAAACACTAAATCTAAACACGAAATTAATATTAATTAGTATAATCATGAAGCAAAATAAATTTTCTTTTTTTTTATTTCGTTGCACACCAACGTTGCAAACTTCAGAGCCATTTGATTGAAGTTTCTAAGAAAAAAAAAACAGCACAAAAGATCCAAAGCACACTGGGCCTAGTACAAATGAAGGAGTCAGCAACATCGGAACTCCAGTTTTATAGCAGTATCTAGAACTTGCCAGTTCAACAGCAACAGCTAACAGCAACACCAGTATTGAAAGCTTGAATCAGTGAAAACAGCTCTTGGCAGTAGTGTCGTTGATTCAAGTAGCCAATTTTTTAATACAGCTACTCAGAAGGCATGTTGCAGAGAAACATGCATCTGAAAAGGGTTAATAAATTAATATATCCAGACATCTTTACCAAAATGAGAAATAGAGTGGCTAAAATAAGAATGAAAGATACAGCAAGGTGGCTTATTTTTGAAAATAAAGTTCACAGCAACAGCTTTTTAACGAAAAAAATAAAAAATAAAAAAATAAATGGAGAGGAAGGAGGAGAAAGATGGTGAAGCAAAGGAAGAAGTCAAGGTGAAACATTAGAAAGAGCAAGACAGGGTGGCAAAGAAGCACACAAGAGAAAAAAAGCAGAAGAAAAGGGACCACAGAAAGAGAAACGATAAAAAATGATAAGAAGAAACAAATGCTAATGCAATTGAGGAGGAAGAAAAGCAGAAAGAGAAAGGAGAAAGAAAGAAGAAAAAGACGTAGAATAGAAGTCTAAAAGTGTTATAAAGAGACTGATTGAAATTAATGAATAACCCACACAACACAAACACAAATATGAAAAAGACTTAGACATATAACTCAGGACAATACAACACATATAACAATACAACACACTGTGTCGCTGATCTCAGTTTGTCAGCGCTGCATCATCACCGTGGAGAGAATCGTCGCGCACATCACGAAACAGAACTGCGCGCATTATCGTCGTAGTCAGGAACGTCGGATTCGTAGTTCGTACTGACCGGTGACCGTACTGCAGACACTGCAGTGCATGCGCGTATAGACGCACACGGGCAAGGCCGCCGATGTCGCCAACATTGACTCTGCGTTGCGATACTTGCAGCATGCTGCGTGCACCAAGAAGCCGTACTATATGCTTCATGTCAGCGTCGAGTACCTCGAGCACCGTGCTGCAGTGCACAAACATACAGTTATACAAACATTACCGTCATTATTACGATTCGCATCACTGGCTGCATGGGCAATGGGCAGGCGCCAGGCACAGGCAGGCACAGCTGATGGTAATCTAGTACTGTAGTGTATAAGGGTAGCAGCGACGACAGCGCCGTCCCCAGGCCCCAGCGCATCGGCCGATTTTGTACTAGCGCGTGCCGCTGCACGCGCGGGTGTCTGGGCGTCTGCTCAGCGCTGGCTACCGAATACGAGAATTTGTTAGTGCAGTATTGATTATAATAATCAATTTTTTTTTCAAATTATGCAAAACGAAAAGCTCATTGCCCTAAGTTTTATAATGCCCTACCGTCCTGCAAAGTTTCGAGTCACAATATCTATTAGTGTTTGCGTAAAATTTGACAAAAATTTTGACATTCACTCAACACCACCTCGAAATTTTTGTCAAAGATTACGTCAAAAAGTAATATAGATATTTTGACTGCAAACTTCGTGAAAATATTTTTTATACGCAAACGTTCGGTATAAAGTATAAACTAACCACTCGTTTATCACGCAACCGACATGCCTAGCTGTAAAAGCTGCACTTTTAGATGTCAAGCATATGCTATGCTTTTGAGTATTTGTATGGTATTTATTGTTCTAGAAATATGTTGGTTTTTTAACTCAACTTGTTATTTTCAGTCAGTCAACATATTCATTGACTTTGGCACCTACAGTTGTTATATTATTTACCAAATTCCAATCTATGAAGACCTTTTAACATCAACTTCATTGATTTTTAAGATTCTGATAACGAAATCATTTATGTATCTTTTATTACAATAAAAACACATTTTTTATTATTATTATTCATATGTGCTAGTCAATACGTTTATCGACCACGAGTCTACATATATGATTGACTGATACACACATGGTTTGCTCTCAGAAAAATAATATAATATTTATGTAAAAATTAGAAATATATGGACATTTTAAAATAATTTTGTGAATTACATTTTTTTTTTATTATAAGATTAATTTATGTATAACTTCTCAGTGTTTTGACTGCAATCGTTAATCATAGAAAGTAATTCTTATTTTTTTTTATATTATCATTTTTATATGCTAGTCAATACCATCATAGACTTTTACAGTCTACATATTTAGTGACTAATGCACATAGGGGCTAGTCAATACGTTTATCGACTTAGTGTCTATACATATTAACTGACTGATACCATTTTTCTTATGTGTTAGTCTATACGTTTATAGACTTAGTCTACGTATGTGACTGACTGACACACACATGGTTTGCCCTTAAAAAAATAATATAATATTTATGTAAAAATTAGAAATATATAGATTATTTTAAAATATTTTTAAATTTTTAAATAAATAATTTAAAATTTAAAATTTAAAAATTTAAAAAAATAAAAAATTTTAAAATAAAAATAAAATAGAATATTTTAAAATAATTTTGTTAATTACGAATTCCTTTATTGCAAAGTATGCTAGTCAATACGATTATAGACTTTTATAGTCTACGTATTTAGTGACTAATGCACATAAGGGCTAGTCAATACGTTTATCGATTTAGAGTCTACGTGTTGACTGCCTGATACCATGTTTCTTATGTGTTAGTATATACGTTTATGAACTGAGAGTCTACATATGTGACTGACTGACACACATGGTTTTCCCTCAGAACAGTAATACATACATAATGTATAAAATAATAAATGTAAATTTTCATAACTAATAATTTTTTCCTGTACCAAGTTAGCTCGATGGGGCCCAAAGCTCTCCCACCTCTCAGGTCTTGCCTGGTGGTGTCAGTGATACCAATAGCTCACTTTTTCGGCCACTTTTAGGCATCTGCTTCTTTTTCTTTTCTCTTTATCAATTGATTCCCTTTTTTTTTATATATATAAAATCTTTCTTTTCTTTTAAGTATTTTCTTTGGTTTATTTTATCTTTTATATTTTTATTTAAATTACTTAATTTTTTTTCATTGTATTATATATATTTTTTTAATACTGTATTATAAAATCAATTGCAGCTTTTTTTAATATATGTAAAAGGACAATATTACCCATAGATATTTGAAGTAACAAATTAAAAAATTATTCTTCGAACACCTTTCAAATAGCCACCAGCCCATACCTAGTTCCTTAAATTATATTTTTATTCAGGATACATTCATTTGGATGTCTTCACCTGAAAACAAATATATCATAAACAAATACATCATGTTTAAGAAATATACAAAATTTTATTCAAGTGGCTAATAGAATCTAAATAATTTGAAGAAATAAAATCTAAACAAATTTTTGCAAAAATTATTTGATGTATTTAGATTAATTTTCAATCAAGACCCGATAAAATAATTGCTACTAGTAAATATTACGTAGCATAAAAAACGACTGTATTATGAAAAGGCCTATTGACCAATGATGAAGAGGATCAGGCTTTTGAAACCTCAATTTTCTCTAAAAAAGTCAAAGCCATTTTTATTTTTCAAAAAAGTAAAAAGTTTAAACAATATTAAATGCATTTTCCTTTTATCCACTGCTTGTACTACAACTTAAATATATCCAATCACTCTATTGTTAATTTAACATAAGTTTTGTAAAATATTGTAAATCAAGTCAAATGATTTGTTAGCAAATTCAATACATCCATATAACATTATTGTTTAAACAATTATTTGACTCGTTTCTTTACATTTTACACAATTTATATACATTATAACAATATGAGTCATTAGACCTATTTTTATTGCAGTGCAGACAGTAGAGAGAGAGGAAAAATATATTTAACTACACTAGATTTTCACTGACCTATGAACTATGTCTTACCTACCCAGAGCTGAATTAATACTGTATGTACAAACAAAAATACCACCATAATCACCACCATTGAAGCACATTGAAGCTCCACAATCACTACTAAACAGTACCACAAAGTTGCAGAAATAGGCAGGGGGATGGTCAGAAGTAGATATTCAGATCCCAATGAAGGTTTCAGTTGAGGTTGTTGTCACTAATACTTCTATAATGAAGACTATAAAAACTCCTTCCCCTGCAACATCATGTTGAAGACTGACATGAAGGCGTGTTGTCATCTGCAGGAGCTCTTCACCCTAGGCAGAAAAACTATATTAATACGATGTCAAACATTGGGGATGAGGAGAGCAGTATCAAACTGCAAGGAAAACAGGAGCAGGCAGTCGAGGATTTGGAGGTTATAATCGGCTACACTATAATCTACAGTCCCAGTCCCAAGCAAACTGCTTACGCGAGTCGGTCGCTGCAGTATGAGCGTTATCTTGTACCATCTCTACCAGCTCCTCTTTGTTGTCGTCTCCACTGTGAAACAGCAGCAGAGCAGCCTATTCCGTGCCACGATGTCACGTATACTTATGTGTGCGCGTCAACCCGTATGCATGGGTGTATCACTATATGTATAGGTATATGGCTCCGTATAGTTCGTACTGCGCTGCTCCCAGCTGTTTTACAAGTAGGTAGCTATAGTTCTAGCTAAACTACTTATAGCTCGGAGCAGACTCCTTTGATATACTGACGTTTTTTCCCTGCAAAAATAAAAAATCATACTATTTTTAAATTAAAAAAATTATTCATAACATAAATTAATACAATACCTGCATTAAAATTGAGTCGCTTTAATAATATATAAAAAATCAGAGGCGTGGTTTTCTTGAATTTTTATGATCCTGTATATTGGATATTAAACTAAATCACCTCAAAGAAAGTATGTCTTTTTATGTATTCTAGCACTTTTCTATTAATTTTTTAGTAAAGAGATAAGCACATGATAGTGGGTGGTAAGCAAATGATCCCAGTTACAAATAGTAATCTGTTGTAATATCGGATCAGAAGAAACCGCAGGAGCGATAAAAGCACTAACACGAGCTAAGATTTGCTGGAAGACGCTTGTCTTACAAACAGCTTTCCTGTGAATGTATGTCTTGATGTTAGCACACTCGTTCTTTATTAGTTAATTATTGACACATTTATTCTTTGTTGAAGATCATGACTACAATGATAAGTCTATTAATAGTTCAATTTATTTCAATTTCAATTTTAATAGTTTAGCCAGATAGCCAGATAAGACATCTTAGAGAAAAAGTATTTTAAATAAAAAATTAGATTAATAATTAAATTAAAAATTTTATGAAATCATTAATAGACATACCATTATAAATCATTGTCGAGAAACAATAAATGTATAAATTAATCAACAGATATCAAGTGTACTTACATCACGCGCAGATATTCTTATGGAATGCAGTCTGTTCTATAAACATCTGCCATAGCCATATACTTGATCGATACACTTGACCTACATGACAAATAGCTTTCTCAGACATTATGCACCCATATGATTTGTTTGCTTCCTCTCTGGTGGTTGATTGTTTATCCATTTATTTTTTCAAATAGTTTTACATACCTAAACTATAAAAAAGAAAAAAAATTACTAAAACTTAAAAAATTAATAGTAAAAAATATTTGAAAAAATAAATGTATAAACAATCAACCACCAGAGAGTAAGCAAACAAACGATGGGTGCACAATGTCTGGGAAACCTGTTTGTCATGTAGGTCAAGTGTATTGATCAAATATGTGGCTATGGCAGATGTTTACAGAACAGACTGTTTTCCGTAAGAATATCTGTGCATGATGTAAGTATATTAGGTTTCTGTTGGTTGATTTATACATTTATTGTTTGTCGAGAATGATCTATAATGGTAAGTCTATTAATAATTTCATAAAATTTTTAATTTAGTTTTATTAATCTAATTTTTTATTTAAAATACTTTTTTTCTAAGATGTCTTACCTAGCTAAACTATTAAATTTGAAAGTGAAAAAATTAATTGAACTATTAATAGACATATCATTGTAGTCATAATCTTTGACAAAAAATAAATGTGTCAATAATCAACTAATAAAGAACGAGTGTGCTAACATCAAGTACATACATTCACAGGAAAGTTTTTTATAAGACAAGCGTCTGCAATAATCATACTGTTAATCAGCCCATCTTAGCTGGTGTACGTGCTATCATCGCTCCTGCTGTTTCTTCTGAGCAGATATTACAACAAATTACTGATTGTGACTGGGGCTTGTTATCATTACTCACTAGCGTGTGCTTATAAATTTCATAGAAAATACGCATTGCACATATGACATTTTTGATCTACAGGAGCATAATGATAAAAAAAAATCAGTTTTCTAACATTCTACATATTAATAAAATGATCTAATCTTTCTGTAAATATAATCACTTAAAGAAAGAGGGTAAAATTAGTATACAAATTAGATATAGTCTCACCATATAATTGTTTCTATGATGGTGAGCTCGGGTCCAGTAACATGTATACTTCTTGTAGTCTATGATCTCATAAGATTCAAGCTTCTTGGACATAATAAGCTCAAGCATGTTCAGTGCTTGCATTCGATCCTTTTCATAATCACAGTACTCAGTGCTTGTATCTGTTCTTGAAGATTTGAGAATTTTAATAAAATTTTCAATTTTTTGTTGTTGATGATACCCATGCTAAAATAACACAGTAATATTAGATTATTAAATTATCCAAAGGAGAACTTGTGAGTGTAGGATAATACAAGAATAAAACTTACGGCTATATTGACCCTGAGGTTAAGAGTGGCATGCTTTTAACGCAAGATGCACTTCATCACCTTCTTAGTTTCACCTTCTGGATTCTGATCCTCTGTAACTTTTTCCGTGCAGCTCCAGACGACGACGTCGTTCCTTGGCAGCGTCACAAACGCGACCTCTGGGGTATTAGGTAGTCACGGGCTGTCGGCTCGTGCAGACGCTGCATCGTCATTCGTCAAGTCACCGATGCGAGTGTTGACGACATACGAGTTACGACACAGACACGGTGAGCTCATGCTGCAGTCTGCAGCGCATGCGCGTACACACACACGGGCAAGGTCGCGCCGCTGCCAACGCCGCCGTCGCCGACTCGCGAATCTCGCGATCCTACATATTACCCGTATGGTACAATAATCTATTTTTTTTTTTTTTAATATTATACAAAATCATGAGTGCATTGCCCTGCGTAATGACATTATTAATCAACGGTAAACAATAAATAACAGAAAAAATATTTGTTGCTTATTTTAATCTAACAATACCTGTCTTTAAGGGTATGCCTTATACCTGCAGAGATCTCTGCCGTACCGACCACAATGTTTTTAATTAAATATTAATTGTTCAAAGCTTTTTCTTGAATTCTAAGAGTCGACGCACAAAGGCAAACTTATTACCTAATTCCTGGTCAAATTTCAGATAAATCTATTGGAAAATAAAGACGAAATTTGAAAAATCGCAACGTCGCATATTACTATATTAACCTCAAAATATATCTTGCGATTTTTCAAATTTCGTCTTTAATTTTCAATAGATTTATCTGAAATTTGACTGAGAATTAGGTAATAAGTTTGCCTTGCCGTGCGTCGACTCTTAGAATTCAAGAAAAAGCTTTGAACAATTAATATTTAATTAAAAATATTGTGGTCGGTACGGCAGAGAACTGTCGGTATAAGGCATACCCTTAATTTCTTTATTCAAATCGCAATTTCCCAAAGTTTCGCGTTAATCGGTATTTTGGTTTTCAAGAAAACTTTGAACAAAATAGAGAAAATAGCGAGGGTAAAACAGGGATCTTTGTAAAAATTGAGTATGGTATTACTTCCAAAACACGAAAAAAAAAACTTCTTATGAAGTAGCCTAACAAACACTGAGCAGATTTTCGAGAAAGGGTTTCTTGGCTATCATTAGATAACACTTCATGGCCGCTACACATTTTCGAAAATTTTATACATTTTTAAATGAGCTCCTCCAACGCTCATTTCCGTGAGACACAACCAATGAAATACGTTTGTCTCCCCGATTATATATATATATATATTTGTAGTTTCCCGGTAAAACCACGTAAGTTACATGTTTTTTCAAAATAGATTTTATGACTTAATCAACAAGAAATTACTGAAGTACCCTCGCTGTCTTGAATAAGCACAAGAAAAAACGCTATAACTACATTATTTCAATATGTCCCCGGAAAAAGCACATATCTCCAATTTTTTTCTTCAATTATTCCCGGAAAATCACATAAATACCTTTTTTAGAAGAATTTCCAAAAAATCATATAATTTCATTTTGCAAAGTAGCTGTTTTAGAAAGAGTATAAGGTACACACATTTTTCGTTACATACGAAAACAGCAGCTTCTTCAAGCTCCCGTGAGCGACAGTTCATATTTATAATGTATAATTACCGAAAAAAATAATATAATTGCCATTGAGACTGGAAAACGCACGCACCGAAATTTTTTTCTTTCCCGGAATAATCACATAAGTGAAAATCGTTTTCTAAGACATGAACGCTATTTGGTCTAGTAATAAATATGTTATTTCGATTAGTATTCATAGATGCAGTGTTGCATGTTCAATCTCATTTGTCTTGATTTAAAACACCGATGCGAAACTAAAAACTCGATTGACTCGAAATCATGAAATAAAGTAGGGATAAGATTTTTATAGATCTGATTACACTCTTATTTTGACACTTTCATTAAGTTATTATTGAACAAATGCGTTTGTATATGCATTTCAATATTGAATGTTCGGAGTTTTGTTCTTAGTACAGAATTATAACACTGCATGCACTATAGCTACATATAATTATATATAAGGTAACTGTACTACAAGGTGCAAATGCTCTAAGCTAGATTTGTTTTTTACGTTTCTACGAACGTGCTTCTAAAAAACGAACACATAAGATGTAAACTGTTGTACATAAAAATAATAAGTAAAATAAAAAACATTGCATGCATTAATTAGCGTTAAGTACATTATATATACACACACGCGTATATATGTAGATATATACATTTATATATTTATATATACTTTTTCATCGCGTAAAGCGGCATTTTCTATCAATTATATGCATTTTATTTAACTTTTGCATAGTACGTCTTGTAGATACGTGGATATATCATAATACGACGATTTTGTAAAATATCATGCATATATATATAAGGATTTTTTCTTTTTATACAAATTCATGCTTACATTTACAAGTTCAATTCCATTATCCATTATAAAAGTTTAAAAATAATCATAATAATTGCATTTAGCATATTACTTTTAATTCACTGGTCTCTATTACTGGAATTATTATTACAATATTTTATATGCGATATAAGACTTTGTTTTATTGAAAACGTCCTTTTACATTTATCGCATTTCATTTTTCCGTTGCAATTTTTCGAATGTGCCTTCAAATTCTTCTTCGATATTTGTCGATCGCACACATCGCATATCACACTCACTTTTTTACCGTGGATTTGGCTTATGTGAGTTTTTAATGCGGAAGCTTTTGCAAAAGTTTTTTTACATCCTATTTCAGGGCATTTAATTTTTGTTGCAGTCTTGCAATGCGTGTTCTTATAGTGTTATAATTCGGTTTGTTTTATGGGGGTGTCGCACTATACTAACACTGTTTTATCGGCGGAACATGTAAAAGTTATTAATATAAATAAAAAGATAATAATTTACGCTTTGAACAAATTCAGTTGCCCTGCGTAATGCTGTAATACATCATTCTACAAAGTTTCGAGGCAAAAAAAGGACGAGACCTTTGTTTATTTTTGGAACGAAATTTGGTTAATTTTCGTTAATTTTCGTTCCAAAAATAAACAAAGGTGTCGTCGTTTTTTTGTCACAAAACTTCGTAGAACGATGTATTAAAGGATTACGCAGGGCAAGTGAATTTGTTTAAGACGCAAATCATTATCCTTTTATTTATATTAATTATTTTGACATGTTCTGCCGATAAAACAGGGTTAGTGGTAAAGTAGGACTATTACACCACCTTAAGGTGATGTGATACCATGATTTCAATATTTTTTAAATCAACATTCAAAGGTTTATTTGGAAGAAGACGACTGTCAGGCACTCCGGACACGTAAACACTATATTCAGAAATTTTTTTGAGCGATTCTATTAGTATTTTCGATAGCTGCGCTCATTTTAAAAGTAGGTTAATTGCAGGTTCCTACTTACCGACAATACGGTTTTTATTTAATTAAATAAACACTGATCATTTTTTTGGAAAAACACGTCTGTCAGGTGCTCCGTATATGTAAACACTATATACTCAGAATTTTTTGTGGTTGATGCTATTGGTATTTTCATGAGATGTACTCTTTTGAAAATTATGTCGGTATATAACATCACCTTAATCTAAATCGCTTGTTACATTCACTGACACGACATCCAATTGGAAAATGTTCGTGATGTACTTTAAAGACATGCTCATCACATGACTTCTTATATAAAAAAACATTATTGCAATCATTTATTGTGCATGTATAAGTTCTTTTCTTACTCTCTCTTACTTCGCTTTTATTGGTCGCATAAAAATCAAAATCGCTTCGTTTCATGCGACCAATATCTTTACAGTGGCAAATTGTGATTGCAGGTTTTACGGTCGAAGCACATGTCCCATAATTTATTGCTTCTGCAATATTTAAACCTACATTCACAACAAAATGCATAGTGACTTCACCTACGTATACCATATCACCAGCTTTTTGGATAACATATTGTATGTTAATCCCCACTCTTTTAATAAATTGTGGTGAATAACAAATCCTGGTTTGTGGAAAATGCGACAATCTTTATCGTGATTCAATCAAGAAATTTCACTAAAAATACTTTTCCTATCTTCGTGTGCAAAGTTCGAGTTTGCACACGCATTTGCGTGCGCAAAGTGCCACTTTCCCACACGCTGAGGCAAGCGTGCGGGAAAGTAACTGAGCGTGTGGGAATGGTTCATTCCCACACGCTCCGCTACTTTCCCGCACGCCCGTCTCAACCTGTGAAGAGTGGCAGTTCGCGCGCACACATACGTGTACACGCTCGAACTTAGCACAATTTGATAGGAAAAATAGTATACGATACTCTTGCGCTGCGTAGGTGTACCCGCACTCGCTTTTTTGTCGCCCTCGCTTCGCTCGGGCGACAAACTCCGCTCGTGCGGGAATCACCTACTTTGCGCACTCGTATCGTAATGTACTATTTCGTCAAGAATCTGCTCAGGGTCCGAGATTCCGTCTACAAGAATTATTTGTAGTTTCCGAGTAATAATTGACGCCTAATTGAAGTCTCCGTAGAAGTAAGATATAATGACCGATAATAACAAATTTTTTAAAGGATTTACTGCGATTCAATCAAGAAATTTGACGAAAAAATACTTTTAGTCAAGAATCTGCTAAGGGTCCGAGCGTCTGTCTACAAGAATTATTTGTGGTTTCCGAGTAATAATCGAAGCCTTATTGAAGTCTCCGTAGTAGTAAAAGTCGAATACAGATAATAACTAATTTCTTAAAGGATTTACTGCGATTCAATCAATAAATTTGACGAAAAAATACTTTTAGTCAAGAATCTGCTCAGGGTCCGAGCTTCCGTCTACAAGAATTATTTGTGGTTTCCGAGTAATAATCGAAGACTTATTGCAGTCCCCGTAGTAGTCAGATATAAAGACAGATAATAAATAATTTTTCGAAGTCTTACTGCCATTCAATCAAGAAATTTGACGAAAAAATACTTTTAGTCAAGAACCTGCTAAGGGTCCGAGCGTCTGTCTACAAGAATTATTTGTGGTTTCCGAGTAATAATTGAAGCCTTATTGAAGTCTTTGAAGTAGTAAGAGTCGAATACAGATAATAACTAATTTTTTAAAGGATTTACTGCGATTCAATCAAGAAATTTGAGGAAAAAATACTTTTAGTCAAGAATCTGCTCAGGGTCCGAGCATCCGTCTACAAGAATTATTTGTGGTTTCCGGGAAATAATTGACGCCTAATTGAAGTCTTCGTAGAAGTAAGATATAACGATCGATAATAACTAATTTTTTAAAGGATTTACTGCTATATCATCAAGAAATTTGACGAGAAA
The DNA here is from genome assembly GCA_036365515.1 of Torymus aiolomorphi. Classification (NCBI taxonomy): domain Eukaryota; kingdom Metazoa; phylum Arthropoda; class Insecta; order Hymenoptera; family Torymidae; genus Torymus; species Torymus aiolomorphi. Next base: position 90,343,707 of record CM070873.1, on the reverse strand, counting down.
ATACTTTTAGTCAAGAATCTGCTCAGGGTCCGAGCGTTCGCCTACAAAAAATATTTGTAGCTTCTGGATAAAAATGGAAGCAGAATCGAATGTTTGATACAAGGAAAATATAAAAAAAAAATCATAATTTTGTTTCTCAAGAGTTTACTGCTCTCCAATTCAGAATCTTGACCGACAATGCTTTTAGTCAAGATTCTGCTGAGGGTCCGAGCATCGGCCTATAAGATTTATTTTTCATATTTGGGTAAAAATCGGAACATAATAGAATGCTGGATAGTGGTAAGATACGCTGATAGACAATTATTTTTTTTTTTCTAAGGATTTACAGCAATTCAAAGGAGAAACTTGACCGAAAAATACTTTTAGTCAAGAATCTGCTCAGGGTCCCTACGGCTACGTAAAAAAAGTTTTTATCGTGGAAATCGGAACAAAAACATTATCAGAAAATTTCAATACGCCCGATACTACTAAATAAAAGAATTTGCTTTTTGACGTGAATAACTGCTTTTCTATCAAGAATTATGGCAGAAAAATACTTTTAGTCAAGAATCTGCTCAGGGTCCGAGTGTCCGCGTACAAAAAATATTTGTGGTTTCTGGATAAAAATGGAAGCGGAAACGAATGTTTGATACGAGGAAGATATGAAAAAAATTATAATTTTGTTTCACAATAGTTTACTGCAGTCCAATTCAGAATATTGACCGAAAATACTTTTAGTCAAGATTCTGCTCAGGGTCCGAGCGTCGGCCTATAACATTTATTTTTCGTTTCTGGGTAAAAATCGGAACATAATAGAATGCTGGATAGTGGTAAGATACGCTGACAGATAATAACGTATTTTTTTTAAGGATTTACTGCTATTCAAAGGAGAAACTTGACCGAAAAATACTTTTAGTCAAGAATCTGCTCAGGGTCCGCGCGGCTACGTAGAAAAAGTTTTTGTGGTTTCTGGATAAAAATGGAAGCTAAATCGAATGTTTGATACTAGGAAGATAGTAAAACAAATAACAATTTTGTTTCTCAATAGTTTACTGCAGTCCAATTAAGAATATTGACGGAAAATACTTTTAGTCAAGATTCTGCTCAGGGTCCGAGCGTCGGCCTATAACATTTATTTTTCGTTTCTGGGTAAAAATCGGAACATAATATAATGCTGGATAGTGGAAAGATACGCTGATAGATAATAACGTATTTTTTTTAAGGATTTACTGCTATTCAATGAAGAACCTTAACCGAAAAATACTTTTAGTCAAGAATCTGCTCAGGGTCCGAGCATTCGCCTACAAAAAATATTTGTGGTTTCTTGATAAAAATGGAAGCTGAATCGAATGTTTGATACCAGGAAGATATAAAAAAATAATAATTTTGTTTCTCAATAGTTTACTGCAGTCCAATTAAGAATCTTGACCGACAATACTTTTAGTCAAGATTCTGCTGAGGGTACGAGCATCGGCCTATAACATTTATTTTTCGTTTCTGGGTAAAAATCGGAACATAATAGAATGCTGGATAGTAGAAAGATACGCTGACAGATAATAATTTATTTTTTTTAAGGATTTACTGCTATTCAAAGGAGAAACTTTACCGAAAAATACTTTTAGTCAAGAATCTGCTCAGAGTCCGTGCGGCTACGTAGCAAACGTTTTTGTGGTTTCTGTATAAAAATGGAAGCTGAATCGAATGTTTGATACTAGGAAGATACTAAAACGAATAATAATTTTGTTTCTCAAGAGTTTACTGCCCTCCAATTCAGAATATTGACAGAAAATACTTTTAGTCAAGATTCTGCTCAGGGTCCGAGCGTCGGCCTATAACATTTATTTTTCGTTTCTCGGTAAAAATCGGAACATAATAGAATGCTGGATAGTGGTAAGATACGCTGACAGATAATAATGTATTTTTTTAATGATATACTGCTATTCAATGAAGAATCTTAACCGAAAAATACTTTTAGTCAAGAATCTGCTCAGGGTCCGAGCATTCGCCTACAAAAAATATTTGTGGTTTCTGGATAAAAATGAAAACAGAATCGAATATTTGATACCAGGAATATATAAAAAAAAAAATAATTTTGTTTCTTACTAGTTTACTGCCCTCCAATTCAGAATCTTGACCGAAAATACTTTTAGTCAAGATTCTGCTCAGGGTCCGAGCGTCGGCCAATAACATTTATTTTTCGTTTCTGGGTAAAAATCGGAACATAATAGAATGCTGGATAGTGGCAGGATACGCTGACAGATAATAATTTATTTTTTTTAAGGATTTACTGCTATTCAAAGAGAAACTTTACCGAAAAATACTTTTAGTCAAGAATCTGCTCAGAGTCCGTGCGGCTACGTAGCAAACGTTTTTGTGGTTTCTGTATAAAAATGGAAGCTGAATCGAATGTTTGATACTAGGAAGATACTAAAACGAATAATAATTTTGTTTCTCAAGAGTTTACTGCCCTCCAATTCAGAATCTTGACCGAAAATACTTTTAGTCAAGATTCTGCTCAGGGTCCGAGCGTCGGCCAATAACATTTATTTTTCGTTTCTGGGTAAAAATCGGAACATAATAGAATGCTGGATAGTGGCAGGATACGCTGACAGATAATAATTTATTTTTTTCAAGGATTTACTGCCATTCAAAGTAGGAACGTGACCGAAAAATACTTTTAGTCAAGAATCTGCTCAGAGTCCGTGCGGCTACGTAGCAAACGTTTTTGTGGTTTCTGTATAAAAATGGAAGCTGAATCGAATGTTTGATACGAGGAAGATATGAAAAAAATTATAATTTTGTTTCTCAAGAGTTTACTGCCCTCCAATTCAGAATCTTGACCGAAAATACTTTTAGTCAAGATTCTGCTCAGGGTCCGAGCGTCGGCCAATAACATTAATTTTTCGTTTCTGGGTAAAAATTGGAACATAATAGAATGCTGGATAGTGGTAAGATACGCTGACAGATAATAATTTGTTTTTTTTAAGGATTTACTGCTATTGAAAGGAGAAACTTTACCGAAAAATACTTTTAGTCAAGAATCTGCTCAGGGTCCGTGCGGCTACGTAGAGGAAGTTTTTGTGATTTCTGGATAAAATTGGAAGCTGAATCGAATGTTTGATACTAGGAAGATACTAAAACGAATAATAATTTTGTTTCTCAAGAGTTTACTGCCCTCCAATTCAGAATATTGACAGAAAATACTTTTAGTCAAGATTCTGCTCAGGGTCCGAGCGTCGGCCTATAACATTTATTTTTCGTTTCTCGGTAAAAATCGGAACATAATAGAATGCTGGATAGTGGTAAGATACGCTGACAGATAATAATGTATTTTTTTAATGATATACTGCTATTCAATGAAGAATCTTAACCGAAAAATACTTTTAGTCAAGAATCTGCTCAGGGTCCGAGCATTCGCCTACAAAAAATATTTGTGGTTTCTGGATAAAAATGAAAACAGAATCGAATATTTGATACCAGGAATATATAAAAAAAAAAATAATTTTGTTTCTTACTAGTTTACTGCCCTCCAATTCAGAATCTTGACCGAAAATACTTTTAGTCAAGATTCTGCTCAGGGTCCGAGCGTCGGCCAATAACATTTATTTTTCGTTTCTGGGTAAAAATCGGAACATAATAGAATGCTGGATAGTGGCAGGATACGCTGACAGATAATAATTTATTTTTTTCAAGGATTTACTGCCATTCAAAGTAGGAACGTGACCGAAAAATACTTTTAGTCAAGAATCTGCTCAGAGTCCGTGCGGCTACGTAGCAAACGTTTTTGTCGTTTCTGTATAAAAATGGAAGCTGAATCGAATGTTTGATACTAGGAAGATACTAAAACGAATAATAATTTTGTTTCTCAAGAGTTTACTGCCCTCCAATTCAGAATCTTGACCGAAAATACTTTTAGTCAAGATTCTGCTCAGGGTCCGAGCGTCGGCCAATAACATTTATTTTTCGTTTCTTGGTAAAAATCGGAACATAATAGAGTGCTGGATAGTGGGAAGATACGCTGACAGATAATAATTTATTTTTTTTAAGGATTTACTGCTATTCAATGAAGAATCTTAATCGAAAAATACTTTTAGTTAAGAATCTGCTCAGGGTCCGAGCATTCGCATACAAAAAATATTTGGGGTTTCTGGATAAAAATCGGAACATAATAGAATGCTGGATAGTGGAAAGATACGCTGATAGATAATAATTTATTTTTTTTAAGGATTTACTGCTATTGAAAGGAGAAACTTTACTGAAAAATACTGTTAGTCAAGAATCTGCTCAGGGTCCGTGCGGTTACGTAGAGGAAGTTTTTGTGATTTCTGGATAAAATTGGAAGCTGAATCGAATGTTTGATACTAGAAAGATACTAAAACCAATAATAATTTTGTTTCACAATAGTTTACTGCAGTCCAATTCAGAATATTGACCGAAAATACTTTTAGTCAAGATTCTGCTCAGGGTCCGAGCGTCGGCCTATAACATTTATTTTCCGTTTCTCGGTAAAAATCGGAACATAATAGAATGCTGGATAGTGGTAAGATACGCTGACAGATAATAATGTATTTTTTTAATGATATACTGCTATTCAATGAAGAATCTTAACCGAAAAATACTTTTAGTCAAGAATCTGCTCAGGGACCGAGCATTCGCCTACAAAAAATATTTGTGGTTTCTGGATAAAAATGAAAGCAGAATCGAATATTTGATACCAGGAAGATATAAAAAAAAAAATAATTTTGTTTCTTACTAGTTTACTGCCCTCCAATTCAGAATCTTGACCGAAAATACTTTTAGTCAAGATTCTGCTCAGGGTCCGAGCGTCGGCCAATAACATTTATTTTTTGTTTCTGGGTAAAAATCGGAACATAATAGAATGCTGGATAGTGGCAGGATACGCTGACAGATAATAATTTATTTTTTTCAAGGATTTACTGCCATTCAAAGTAGGAACGTGACCGAAAAATACTTTTAGTCAAGAATCTGCTCAGAGTCCGTGCGGCTACGTAGCAAACGTTTTTGTGGTTTCTGTATAAAAATGGAAGCTGAATCGAATGTTTGATACTAGGAAGATACTAAAACGAATAATAATTTTGTTTCCCAAGAGTTTACTGCCCTCCAATTCAGAATCTTGACCGAAAATACTTTTAGTCAAGATTCTGCTCAGGGTCCGAGCGTCGGCCAATAACATTTATTTTTCGTTTCTGGGTAAAAATCGGAACATAATAGAATGCTGGATAGTGGCAGGATACGCTGACAGATAATAATTTATTTTTTTCAAGGATTTACTGCCATTCAAAGTAGGAACGTGACCGAAAAATACTTTTAGTCAAGAATCTGCTCAGGGTCCGAGCATTCGCATACAAAAAATATTTGGGGTTTCTGGATAAAAATCGGAACATAATAGAATGCTGGATAGTGGAAAGATACGCTGATAGATAATAATTTATTTTTTTTAAGGATTTACTGCTATTCAAAGGAGAAACTTTACCGAAAAATACTTTTAGTCAAGATTCTGCTCAGGGTCCGTGCGGCTACGTAGAGGAAGTTTTTGTGATTTCTGGATAAAATTGGAAGCTGAATCGAATGTTTTGATACTAGAAAGATACTAAAACCAATAATAATTTTGTTTCACAATAGTTTACTGCAGTCCAATTCAGAATATTGACCGAAAATACTTTTAGTCAAGATTCTGCTCAGAGTCCGAGCGTCGGCCAATAACATTTATTTTTCGTTTCTCGGTAAAAATCGGAACATAATAGAATGCTGGATAGTGGCAGGATACGCTGACAGATAATAATTTATTTTTTTCAAGGATTTACTGCCATTCAAAGTAGGAACGTGACCGAAAAATACTTTTAGTCAAGAATCTGCTCAGAGTCCGTGCGGCTACGTAGCAAACGTTTTTGTGGTTTCTGTATAAAAATGGAAGCTGAATCGAATGTTTGATACTAGGAAGATACTAAAACGAATAATAATTTTGTTTCTCAAGAGTTTACTGCCCTCCAATTCAGAATCTTGACCGAAAATACTTTTAGTCAAGATTCTGCTCAGGGTCCGAGCGTAGGCCAATAACATTTATTTTTCGTTTCTTGGTAAAAATCGGAACATAATAGAATGCTGGATAGTGGTAAGATACGCTGACAGATAATACTACGGAAGAAAATAATTAGCTTTTTGAAGTCATTAGCTGCTTTTAAATCAAGAATCTTGACCGAAAAATATTTTGAGTCAAGAATCTGCTCAAGGTCTAGATATCTACGTACTTGCAGTAGTTTGGCCTTGAAAATAAAAGTTTCAACATAATCAGTAGTTCTGAAGCTCTTTGATACTACGATGAATATCAATTTAATTTTGATAAGAAATTCCGAGTTTCTAATCAATGGTCACAGTCAAAAATACTCTAAAGTCGCATGTCTGGTGCGTCCAGTTGCCATACACGAAGGAGATACTTTGATTTTTATAACCTTATGGCTAGTTATGTATTAGCAAAAAAAAAATCGGAATCCCAATAAATATACCCTTATTTTATTGTTATACCTTTCTAAGCAAGCATTTATTTATTTTGAAACGGTGCGTTATCCAATTATACGTACTGCGCATGCGTACTATATTTCGCCGTACACATAGCTGGCGCCACTATACATAATGATGAAGATGAAGAAATGTACTGCAGCGCCCTCTATCATTTTAATGGCGTCCTTATGCCTGTCCACCTCGCGCCGTATTTTACATTGTTTGTCGGTATTGTTTATTCAACAAGTCTATTACAGGCATATGCACGTTATAAATCGTATAAGGAATTCGGGATGACAAAAATTTACAGTGTGAAGTGCTTCATTTTTTAAATATCCAGTGTGAAAAAATTCAACACGTCAGCCCAGGCTTCACTCCACCTCACGCCGTATTTTCCGTTGTTTGTAATAAATACGTCATCAATTCCTCACCTTGAAAGTGCTAATTGTTCCTTGTGATAACAAGAATTCGCGATCACAGAGATTTCGTTTGGTATGATTTTCATTATTTATTTATAACATAAAATGTAGTTTGCGGCATGGTAGGATTCTACCTTATCTGCATTTTGGCTACGACATCCCCTTAAACTTCCTTATTATAAGTCAATTTTTTTCTTCCACATAAGATACAATAAATTCTTATTAACTTTACTTGTTTTGAAATTATTTATATTATAGTGGTTTTAATGTGTATGTGCGGGTGCAGAAACCTATATTATCCTCATTCATCAATTATTTTATATGGTTTTATGGGGCGGTTCAAACAGGGGAGATAAAGATTTGAAAACTACATACATAAAACGCAAATTATTATTATCGTCACGCCCTTTGTCTGCATATTTTAGTACTGCTTAGTTACATAATTATGAAAAATTATATGTAATAGCTACACACGTTAAATATATTCGAATTATGTTCCTCTAGTCACAAAGAAAACTTCTGGGTATGCGAATCGTTATTCATCGTGCAATATCCTCCTTAACAATAAGCGCCGACTTATGCGTTTATATCGTTTTAATCAAACAAAGTAAAGAAACAAATTCTAACTAAAGGCTATAGTGGGGATAAGAGGGTCAAAATGGCACTCACCTGGATTTTTATTTGGGATTGACCATTCGAAAGTACATTATTAAAAACCTCTTTAGCCCAATTTTCAGCTCCCTAGGTGATGATTTAAGTCTCCTAACCTAAAAAACGTGTTTTCTCGAAAATTTTTTTTCTGCTCGACCTCTTCTTTAAAAAAATCTGAAAAAATTCACGGACGTGTATTTTTGAGTAAGAAAATAGCCTGATTTTTTTCAGATTTTTTAAATAAAAATTGAGCTCAGGAAAAATTTTTTTATTTTTCAATGATTTTTTAGGTTATGTAGGTAATTTTTGGCTAACTTGTAAATAATGATTTTTTGTGTATTTTTTCCCGTTCTTTCAAATGGCGGTGTCCGAATTTGCGTTTTCGAGCCGAAACATACTCAAAATTCGAGAAAACCGATTTTTTAAGCATTTTTCCCATGTTTTTGGCACATAACCTCAAAACCAATAGCTAAATAAGTATTTATAAACAATTTTTTTTTCAATTTCATTCTATATCTTTATATTCCACTGTCAGAACTACCATTTTTGCATCAGATAATGCTCTAAAATTAAATTATAAACATTTTTTTCGTGTTTTTACCATGTTTTTGGAACATAACCTCAAAGAATATTGTTCAATACATGTTAGGACATACAAAAATATTCTAAAAATTTTTTTTAATGAAAAAAATTTTTAGAATCGAGTATTATTTCGTCAGTAGCTATAAAGGGTCTGATATAGCCTTTTTCAGGCGCAGGGAAACTGCATATTACAGAATTATTCGTGAAACATATGAACATATGTATGTATTTGTAACTATGCATCAATATTAATTATTATGAGTTTATATGCTGATAGTCAAATGCCGCATAGAAGTATATATTCATCTGTACTTCAACTACCTATCTGCATAATTATAATGATAAAAATATGCTTTAAAGTAACAAAAGATTGGAATAGTTCAGTAATTAAATATCAACATGTGGGGTGCGTTTTTTTTATTGGTCGTTTCGCTAGTGAACCTACTATTCCGATCGATTCTGCTGTCTAATTAAAAAAAAAAAAAGAGTTGAAATAGACAAATTGTGTTAAAATATAATAAAATAAAATAAAAAATGTTACTTTTCTTCATTCTATTTAACTCAAATTGTCTATTTTAACTCATTTATTTTGTTAAGGCGGTCTTACACCTAAAAATTTTGAAAAAATCAATTTTTTTTAATGAATTTTTTAATTATATATGTTATTCTAAATCTAAAAAATCTGTTTTGAATAAAAAATTTTAAAAATTCAAAATGATATCGTTAAAAGATCTTACTATCTTTAAAATAACGAAAACATTAATTTCCCTTTTTTTGGCCATATATATATGGGAGCGTCCAGCAGACACGGGCCAACGAGCGCGCGCGGTGCCTTTTTTTGCGTAAAAGGCGCTCTGTTTAACTCGTTCATAATCGTATGCTGCGTCTTTGAAAAAAAAACCAAGGACCTATATCGATAGATTTTTTCCTGCTCTTTCCAATGGTGCCATTATTTTTATTGCGACGCGCTTTCTTCCGGACGAAAACTCGAGTTGAATGTTGAAAGCCATTTTTCTCAAAGTATATCATGTTTTTTTTCAAAATAAACTACACCATTGGAAAGTACAACTCTTAAGCTTCAAAACCCTATCTTGGAGAAGTTGGAGAAATAAAGGGTTGAAAAGTAACAACATGAAAAAGACAGCGCCGAGGGTCCGCGCGAGCCCCTCGCGCCCGTGCGTACGGCACGTTTAAGTGCACGCTCTATTCAATTCACTAATAATCGTGTACCAAGTCTCTGAAAAAAGAACTAAGGACATATATCGATAGATTTTTTCCTGCTCTTTCCAATGGTGCTATTATTTTTATTCCGAAATGCTTCTGTTATATTGTTATGCCAGATTAAACAATCTATAAGGTTATTTTAAATTTCTGTTTCACTGCTTTCAGTGCGTTCATGGATATTTTTATGTTTAATATATTATGTTTTTCAAATTTTGTTATACAAATGAACAAAGTTCATTGTAATATTATACTAACTGTTACAACTAGATCCACAAAATTATGTCCACACATTGGCATTGTAAGTTACAAAACATTTTATATTTACAAAAAAGAAAGGGCGAAATAGCACATCGCGTCTATTAATCCGCCCTTGAGCATAGCGTAAAAAGTTCGGGCAACCGCTGTCTTTTTGATCTTACTATTTTTGAACTTTTCATGTTTCAACTTAAAAATATAATATTTTATAGTTTAAGACTTGTACTTTTGAAGAATATAATTCATTTTGAAGAAAAGACTGATATTTTATTGAAAAAATAGAGTTTAAACATTCAAATGGAATTTTCAACTAGAAGGAAGCATTTCGGAATAAAAATAATAGCACCATTGGAAAGAGCAGGAAAAAATCTATCGATATATGTCCTTAGTTCTTTTTTCAGAGACTTGGTACACGATTATTAGCGAATTGAATAGAGCGTGCTCTTAAACGTGCCGTACGCACGGGCGCGAGGGGCTCGCGCGGACCCTCGGCGCTGTCTTTTTCATGTTGTTACTTTTAAACCCTTTATTTCTCCAACTTCTCCAAGATAGGGTTTTGAAGCTTAAGAGTTGTACTTTCCAATGGTGTAGTTTATTTTGAAAAAAAAACCTGATATACTTTGAAAAAAATGGCTTTCAATATTCAACTCGAGTTTTCGTCCGGAAGAACGCGTTTCGCAATAAAAACAATGGCGCAATTGGAAAGAGCAGAAAAAAATCTATCGATATAGGTCCTTGGTTTTTTTTTCAAAGACGCAGCATACGATTATGAGCGAGTTAAACAGAGTGCCTTTTACGCGAAAAAAGGCACCGCGCGCGCTCGATGGCCCATTTCTGCTGGACGCTCCCATATATATATTGTATGGAAAGTGGGCAGTTGGAAGAGCTAGAGTTTCTTCATCTCAGAGTTATATCCTTGACTAAAGAAATAAACCCCTCTCTGAGTAGACAGAACTATAGCTGCTCCTCAAAGTGCCCAATTGGTATTTTCAAAAACTCCTCAAACAGCCAAATCTCTTCAAAGGGACCAATGTGAATCCATATATGTAAAAATTTCGCCCCAAAGTGACACTTTACAGCATTTATATATCTTACTATATAGTTGTAAACTGAATTGAGTCGTTAACCCTCCGCGTCCCTCCGCGTCCCTCCGCAAAGTGCCCTCCACAAAATAACGTAAAATTCACTGTTTTTTTGCGTTATTTGCGGTCTGCATTGTCCCTCCGCGTCCCTTCGCGTCCCTCCGCGTCCCTCCGCATCCCACCGCATCCCTCCGCGTCCCTCCGCGTCCCACCGCAAAAAGGATCTTCTCCCTCCGCATACCTCCGCGTCCCTCCGCGTCCCGCCGCATTGTCCCACCGCATTGTCCCTCTAATGACAACTATCGGTGATGCAGAAGACACTTCTGTCGACAACTTTTGCATCGCTCCGTTCTCAGTTCTTCACCTCGATACACAAATAACAGGCTGCTTTCTGAAAACAAACTATGCCACCCTCCTGCCATCAGCGCAAGAAGCGCGTTCGCGCATTTATTATAATGCGCGCCTTTTTTCCGCAATTAACGAGACCAATTAATTATAGAGCAACTTTTTGAAAGGAAACTTCTTAATTATTCAAATCAAGGATAATGCCAAATTCACGCGAGCGCAGTGCGGCGTATGCGCATTCATTTGACAGTACAATTACAAGTCGAATGCTGTCCGTATTTTTTGTTCCCAAAGAAAAGTGCAGTAACTGCAAACAGAGCATGAGAAAACGGCTAGAGACGGATTGAGTGCCTTCGTTAGTTCTTTCTCTCCCCCTCTCTCTATCTCTCTCTTCTTCTCTCTCTTTCTCTTATATATATATATAGTGCAGGGGAGGCGTTGCCGAGCTCGTCCTCGAACATCTCGCGTCATCATCCTTTTCTACGTTAAAAGTAAATAAACAGAAATGTAGTAAAAATAAAAATTTAGAGTATGAATCATATTTTGGTAATATGAGTTATGTTTGTAAATTTTGTTCGGCAGTATATTGGAAAGAAGAAAATAATAAATCAATTTGTTGTAGTAAGGGTAAAATAATTTTGTGTCCGCTAAGTAAATATAATAAAACACTAAAGAATCTATTATTATATGATAACAATTTTCGAACTTTAATCAGATATTATAATAACTTATTTTGCTTTGCTACATTTAGTGCAAACGTAAAATACGAAAAGAAAAAAGCTATTTATAATTTAAAAATTCAAAGACAAGTTTGTCATATAACGCCAAATACTTTATTACAAAAAAAAAATGCAGAACCTTCGTGTGGTCAATTATATATATATATATGATGACAATACTGCAATTGAAATGAAAATAAAGAGTCATAAAGATTTAACTCAAGAACATTTAAAATTATTGACTGAAGTTTTAAATAGTAATCCTTATGTTAAACAGTATAAATATTTACATGAAATAACTAATACAGAGAAACTTTCAAATTATAAATTATATTTTGTTCGTAAGAATAATAATCAAAAACATAATTATACTAAACCATTAACGTCGGAATGTGCAGCTATAATTTTTTCCAAATCAGAAATCCCTCATAATTATGATCTATACGTTTATCCGAAAAATAGTTCTAATGAAAAAGAATACACATATTTAAGTAAATTATCACATCATGTTGACCCAATGGTATTTCCATTATGTTTTCCTTCAGGAGATTTAGGCTGGAGTATTGGTTATACTAAAAAACCATATGATTCAAAAGAAAACCTTCTAACAATATTACAGCACTATTCTTATAGATTAGCTTACAGATCAAATTCAGAAAATTTCAATCCACTTTTATTTGGAGGGAGACTAACCCAACAATTCTTTTTACATGCCTATATTATGATAGAAAACAATAGAATGAATTATTTTACGCGGAAACAAAAAAAATTACGTACTGAATGTTATCAAGGTTTGAGGGATCATGTTATAAATAGTGCATTAAATATATCAGAAATTTTTGAAAAAAAAAGAAAGACTAGGAAATATTTTTGCACTACCAGCAACTTATATAGGTAGTCCTAGATATATGCAGCAACATTATCAAGATGCAATGGCAATAGTACGAAATATTGGTCGACCTGATTTATTTATAACTATGACGTGTAATCCTAAGTGGAAAGAATTAAAAAATGTATTAACGACATTTCCTATCGGAACTACGCCCAATGATATACCAAATATTACAGTTAGATTATTTTATACAAAATTTAAGTGTTTACTTAATGATATAGAAAACCATCAAATTTTTGGAAATGCTTTAGCTTATGTGTATACTATTGAATTTCAGAAAAGAGGATTACCGTATGCACATCTTGTAGTAACATTAGATCATAAAAATAAATTAATGACACCAGAAGCTATTAATAAACACATTTCTGCTGAGATACCTTCTAATAATGATCTCTCCCTTTCTCTCTCAATATCCGTCAAACTCTGTACCAAAAACTTTAATGAGAGCTTAAATATTTTTTTAATACAATCAACACGGTTTTAAAAAAATAATTTAAGTATGTTTTAACAACACAATTTTTGTCTAAACCTATTATTTATTCGAATCTCATCTATTCAATAAGCACTCTGCAAATGGTAATAATTTTTTTCATGACTGTACCAATAATAATATTGTTAATATAAAACTTTCTACGAAAGTATAAAATAAGGCAAGTATAGACGTTTTTTCTGTATAATCTATAAAATAATAATATTTATGATTTTTTAAAAGAAATCAAATAAATACCAGTGACAAAGTCTTTTACTTCTTTGAGTCATTGTATGCTGAACAAATTATATGTAAGTAAATACATTCAAATTGTTCATTGCAAATCAAACAAATGAAAGTTGTGAAATCAATTATCGATAGTCAAGTAATGCAAACAACTCTCGGAAACAACTGTATGACTATTCTCAGAAATGTGTTAAAATTTGTTCATCCTTCTATACAAATTAAACACAATAAAGTACTGAAATCAATTTATTGTAGTCAAGTACCCATAAGTTAACTTGACTGAATAATACAACTATAGTATGAGGACAATAGAATTCTATAGAGCTGCTCTAGCAGAAGTGGTCCTCCAATCTCCCATACATACTTGGCGGGCCCGACGCACACTGGGGCCATACGGATTTTTTGATTCAAAACCACCTAGAGGTCGCAATTCTCAACGGAATCTCAAAATTTTTGCCTAGGAACATTCGTTATCAAATATCAAAGAGCCCTACGAAGCCTGATTTTCCAAAAAATTAACCTATAAATCTAAGGAGTCATATAATCCTATCACATCAACCAATCAATTCAATTTTTGACCTGCAAATCCCAAAAATACAATAAACCTTTAATTTGTAAGCCCTTTACTCGTGAACTCTTTACCTTTGATCCAGTATAAAAAAGAGAAAAATGTTATTTAAATCACAAACAATGTATATCCTAAAAATATACACTATTTCTGACAGAATGGCCCAAGACTGAATCTGTAGACCAATTTTATGAATCAAGGTTAAGAGAGCATGTGTCAAGGACTTATAAATTTAAGTTTTATAGCATTTTTGGGAATCACAAGTGTAAATTTTGGGGTTATAGGTTATAAATTAGGTTTATAGGTTCATATTATCAAAATTAGGCTTCGTAGCGGTCTTTGGTATTTTGTCACAAAAGTTCCTGTTTTTAAATTTTCCAATTCGGTTGAGAATTATGACCTCTAGGTGGTTTTGAACCTTTCGGCCCCAGTGTGCGACGGTTTGCAGTTTAAGGTGTAAACATGGTCATTTTCATATAAATATTCATATGTTTAAAGATCATAAAATGTATAAATGGGTTGCTTCTACATATTAAATAGGGCTCAGTATTAAATTTATTACTCTGTTTTTAAATAGAAAGTGCAAACCCGCATGAAAATATCATATGAGATCTCATATGAGAATATTGGATATCAGATCTCATTTGGGAATATCGGACATCAGATCTCATATGAGATCCCATAATATGTAAAATTGCAGATGACATCACACATATGATATCTCATATGAGATCTCATATGATATTTACACGACGAAAAAGAATAAAAAATAGGTGGCTTACAAAATGGTTAATAAAACCTAAAGCACTTTTGAGTAGACAATAAATTTATATGCATTTTTTATATCAGTCCCGCTTAAAAAAGACGGACACAAAGAAAAATATTTTCGGTAATGAAAGTAAATCATGAGATTCTGCACATGTAGGGATATTATATTTAAACGGTATCAATTAAAAATTAGAGCCAATGTAATTATTTATAATGGGCATATAGGTATAAACATTGTTAATGAATTTATGTAAAAAATTTAGTATTCTACATTAACAAAGCCCACCGGTAAACTGGAAACCGTCGGGCCCGCCAAGTATGTATGGGAGATTGGACCACCCCTGCTAGAGCAGCTCTATAGACTTCTATTGTCCTCCCAAGATGCGTAATATTATAGAAATTTCAAAATTGAGAAAGATCAATGAAAAATGGAGATGTGGTGGTAACTATGTAATTTTTTTATATAGGCTTTGACTTTTCGTAAATATCTGATAAAATTCTTATGAATTTTAGAAATAAAAAGAAGGCATAATAGTTGTATAATTAAAATAATTTTCGCCCACACGGGCGTAAAGTGCGTAGGTTCTATAAGATTTGGTAGGAGTATGGGAGCTATTACGCCTGTTAGGCGTTAAGTAGTACTTTATGCCCGCTGACTGAATATTTTTAAGTAGTTACGAAAAGTTGTATTATTCAGTCAAGTTAAATTATGGGTACTTGACTACAATAAATTGATTTCAGTACTTTCTTGTGTTTAATTTGTATAGAAGGATGAACAAATTTTAATACATTTCTGAGAATAGTCATACAGTTGTTTCCGAGAGTTGTTTGCATTACTTGACTATCGATAATTGATTTCACAACTTTCATTTGTTTGATTTGCAATGAATAATTTGAATGTATTTACTTACGTATAATTTGTTCAGCATACAATGACTCAAAGAAGTAAAAGATTTTTTCACTGGTATTTATTTGATTTCTTTTAAAAAATCATAAATATTATTATTTTATAGATTATACAGAAAAAACGTCTATACTTGCTTTATTTTATACTTTCGTAGAAAGTTTTATATTAACAATATTATTATTGGTACAGTCATAAAAAAAATTATTACCATTTGCAGAGTGCTTATTGAATAGATGAGATTCGAATAAATAAAAGGTCTAGACAAAAATTGTGTTGTTAAAACGTACTTAAATTATTTTTTTTTTAAACGTGTTGATTGTATTAAAAAAATATTTAAGCTCTCATTAAAGTTTTTGGTACAGAGTTTGACGGATATTGAGAGAGAAAGGGAGAGAGGAAGAGAGAGAGGGGGGAGAAATAGAGGGAGAGAGTGAGCGGGGGAAGAGAGGGAGGGAAAGTAGATTATAAAGAAAAAATTTCTATACTTGCCTTATTTTATACTTTCGTAGAAAGTTTTACATTAACAATATTATTATTTGTACAGTCATGAAAAAAATTATTACCATTTGTAGAGAGTGCTTATTGAATAGATGAGACTAGAAGAATTAAAAGGACTAGACAAATTGTGTTGTTAGAACGTACTAAAAATTAGCTTTTAATAAAAATGTTGATTATTTAAAAAAATATTTAAGCTCCCATTAAAGTTTTTGGTACTCCGTTTGACGGATGTTGAGAGAGAGGGAGAGAGAAGGGAGGAACAGAGAGGAAGGGAGAGAGAGGGAGGGACAGAGACTCATACTTGCCTTAGTTTAAACTTTTGTAAAATGTTTTTTAGATGGATTTCACAACTTTTTAAGAGAAAATAATAATTACAGAGTGTGATAACGTTATGAGACTTTATTATAGTATATTTTTAATATTATTATTA
Source organism: Torymus aiolomorphi (assembly GCA_036365515.1). NCBI lineage: Eukaryota > Metazoa > Arthropoda > Insecta > Hymenoptera > Torymidae > Torymus > Torymus aiolomorphi. The sequence continues at coordinate 90,327,154 of CM070873.1, read as the reverse complement.
AATGGTACCCACATAGCACGTTACGTTTTGGAAACGTTTTTGAAACGTTTCTTTAGGAACCTAGAAACGTTTCCCTAAAAATATAGAAAGGTAACAGAAACGTTTCAGAAACGTAGAAATGTCCTAAATCTGAAAAAATTTTGATAAAAATCGTAAACGTGTTTAAATCGTCTCAAATGTTTCTGAAACAGAACTCAAACGTTTGTACAAAGCTTTGGAAACGTCTCTGAAACGTACATAATCGATTCGACAAAAAACTTACTAGACAATTATTCACGTTCCAGATTCGTTTCAGCGACGTTTCTGATTGAGCCGGAAACGTTTCTATTCCGTTTCAGAAGTCCAAGGTTACGCTGTAAGAACGTTTTAGAAACGTTTGTGAACCATATACATAACATTAAGATTGTAAAGTATTCGATATCCGACCCGCCGATAGATGGCGTAGTTCAGTCCATAAAAGAAAAGACATTTCCAGGATATATAAGGAACGTCTACTCTAGCAAAGCGTACCGAATACTGTTTGAAGTAATATCAGTGTTAATAACTGACAATGTAAATTATTTTAATTTCGTTGTAGAAACATTTCTCAAACGTTTCGTGCTATGTTTTAGAAACGTTTCAGAAACTTTTTTGAAACTTTTCTGAAACGTTTCCAATTTATTTTGGAAACATTTTTAGACGAATCTGGAACGTGAATAATTGTCCAGTAAGTTTTTTGTCGAATCGATTATGTACGTTTCAGAGACGTTTCCAAAACTGTACAAACGTTTGAGTTCTGTTTCAGAAACGTTTCTGAAACGATTTAAACACGTTTACGATTTTTATCAAAATTTTTTCAGATTTAGGACATTTCTACGTTTCTGAAACGTTTCTGTTACCTTTCTATATTTTTAGGGAAACGTTTCTAGGTTCCTAAAGAAACGTTTCAAAAACGTTTCCAAAACGTAACGTGCTATGTGGGTAGTATTGTTATTCACAAAAGTTTTAAATTTGAATGTTTCTTCAAGGAACTCGATAAAATAATTACATCCCTAGCGGAAATCGGTTCTGTAAAAAACTGTAAAAAAACTGTAAATAACTGTAAATAAATGTTTGAATTGAGACAGTAATAACAGTTATTTACAGTTATTTACAGCTATTTACAGATATTTACAGTTATACACAGTAAATTTTGCTTCCTCCTAGAGTTGCTTCCTCCTAGAGGAAGCTTTGTGATAGTAAAAAAAAAAGTTTGTGAGATAATGTCTTAGGAATGTTGTATAGAAAATTTGGAATCGAAATACACCATTTTTAGAAAATGTCCGTATGGATGTGTGTGTGTGTGTGTGTGTGTGTGTGTGTGTGTGTGTGTGTGTGTGTGTGTGTGTGTGTATGTATGTCCGTATACTCTGATATCTCATGATCTACTCAACCGATTTTAACGAGAGAGTGATCATTTTTTCAGATTTTGCTTCAACAATTGGGGTCAATATTTTATTTTTGTCAAAATCGATTTTTTTGTTTTTTATCGCCATTTTTAAATTTTCAAAATTTTTATTTTCAATTTTTTTTATATTTAGAACAAATATTATTTATATACGATAAATTCTCTGTATGCAGAATAAAATTTTCTACAATTTAAAAAAAAAAAAAAAAAATTAGCTATATTTCGTCATAAGTTATTCATGAAAACGTCATTTTTAGTAAATAGGTTATATTTCAAAATTAAAAAAAGATATTAACATGAATATTTTTTTGGTTATAAAGAATACTGAGTACTATAACTTACTAAATTTTTAGGTTTTTTTATTCATTATTTTTGGAGAAAAAAAATAATTTATAAAAAAAGTGTTTTTTTTTTTGTCGTTCAATAACTAGAGTAAAATTGGCTTAATCAGTTTGAAATTTTTTTTTAGTGGTACATTTTGTATCACAATCGATTGAGTTCTTTGGGCAAAAGGATTGATCCATAAATTTCGGAGATATTTGAGGTTAAAATTTTTTTAACTTTTTTTTAAGTCGTAATTTCTCGAGAACGGCTTTATGTATTTGAATCGGGTGGGCGGCATTCGAAAGAGAATTTCAAGACCTATATTTTCTAAAAAAATTATTTGTCTAGCTATTACGGTTCTTTTGTTATTAATAAAAACGTAAACATTGAAAAATGAAAAAAATGAGTTTGGTATGTCCAACTATTGCGGGAGTAAAAATTGACTTAAGCGCTTCAAAATTCCTCGTAGAGGTGGATTTTGGATAGTTTTCGGTCGAGTTATTCGGGCAAAATGATTGGTCCTTAAATTTCAAAGATATTTAAAAAAAGTTCAAGCTAATATTTTCCATAAAATTTTCCCAATTTTTTTAAATGTATTGAGGATGGCTCTATGTATCTGAATGTGATGGGTAGCATTTGAAAGAGAATTAAAATATTAATATTTTCTAAAAAATTATGTTGTAGTATTGTTTGATTTATTTTTTTATATTTTCTTAAAATATTAATGTGCCCAACAAATATATAAAAATAATCACTTTAATTACAATATTCTCCTTTTGTGAAAGTATAAGACATGTTGTATTTTCACATTAGCCTAATATCATAAATGATTTGATTATTGTATTACATTTAATAAACAAATATTTCACATATATGAAATATTTATTTTTATATGAAATATTTATTTATTAAATGTAATAAAGATGTGAATCAATTTTCATTATCATATTTTCAAGTTTGTACATTTAGTACAATTTTTATTTTAAATGATGATGAAAATTAATTACAATTGATAAATGAAAATTAATTCACATCTTACATGGTGGAGGAAGGAAGGGCTAGGTTGGAGTCAAGGAGGATTACGGAGGGATGACTCCCATGGTTTTTAGGGCTACTGGCGATGAATTCCATGGTTGTGTTTAGGTCATTATATAAAAAATTATTGTGTAATTTTATATAATTTCGGCATGTCCCAAAATCATATATAATTATTATTATTTCTTATATATAAAACCTAAGCTCAATAAAATCAAAAATTCAACGCGCCTATAACAGTACCCCAGTGGTGGTGCGGAAAGCTGTTTAAAATGTGGTAACCCTTGGAAAACAATGTACCCTCTAAATACCCATTTTCATGCTTAAAAATGCATAACATTCAAACCTACATATACAAAAAAAAATGAGTATAGAGATCTGGCATCAAGCAATTGGCATCCTTTTTTTTAAAATGTATTGAGGATGGCTCTATGTATGAAAGAGTAAAAATAAAGTAGAACCTTCTTATTTTTTTATATAACTTGATAGGATTTAACTTAACAGAAATATGTTAAATGGGAAAAAGTTTTATGTCAATATTATCGACAACTTTTATATTTAAAATATTTGAGGAGTTATAAATAAAATGGGCGATTTTTGGCTATAACTTGATTGGATTTGATTTTACACGAAAATGTTAAATACAAAAGTTGTGGATAATATTAAAACAAAAAATTTTACTATTTAATATTCTCGTGTAAAATCAACTCCTGACGAGTTGTTAGACTTATAAAAACGATTTTAAGCCGTTTACATCGTACAAAATAAAGTATGAAATTTTAAATATTGGAAGTAAAAATTAATTAAAGGAATCAGTAAATCAAGTTTGAGGAAGCTACGTGCTAATGAATTGGCAGCGGTTTTTTTCGCTATAATAACAACTTTATTTTTATCAACAAAACTGTAAATAACTGTAAATATCTGTAAGTAACTGTAAATATAACTATAAATATGTGTAAAAAATTGTTAATGACTGTTCATAACTTTTATCAGTACCTTCATTTCTACAGTATTATTTTTAAAAAACTGTAAATAACTGTAAAAAACCATAAATAACTGTAAATAACTGTAAATATCTGTAAATAACTGTAAATAACTGTTATTACTGTCTCAATTCAAACAGTTATTAACAGTTATTTACAGTTATTTACAGTTTATTAACATTTTTTATTTCCGTTAGGGATTGTATAATTTTTTTAAATAATATAATCAAATATGTATTTTCTTAGGTATGATGATTATTTGACAATACAGTTAATTGTAAAGTCATATGATAATCATTACATTGTGTGATAACGTTATGACAGTTTATTATAGTGTATTTTTAATATCATTATTAAATGGTAGTATTGTTATTCACAAAAGTTTTAAATTTGAATGTTTTTTTATGGAGTTCTGTAGATCTTTCAAAATAAAGTTTGTTAGTATATTCTTCTTGTACAGAACGTCTTATTGGCTGTTTCAAAAAAATATTTAGGCTCTTAAAGTTTTTTGTGGAGTCCTTATACAGTTGTTAAGTAGACGAGAGAGAGAGAGAGTGGGAGAGGGGGGCGTTCAATTTTTTTTTTTAAAAGCGACTTAACAGTTGTTTAGAGAGATAATAATTCAAAATGCAACCAGTTTATGAACTAAGAATCACTGAGAATAAATGCTTGCTTGACATTCTTGTATAGATAAAACTTTTTGAAATTATTATCTGAATCTTGTTTAGAAAAATATTTACTAAGAACTCTGAAACATTTTGACGTCTCCCATGGTGAGAAAATCATATGTTAGATTAATTGAGCACTTTTATTCGTTGAAATTTTCACAATAACACATCATTTTTACTTTTTCCAGTATTCCCATGTTCATGGGAATAAATATGTACAACAGCACAGCGCTGATATCGACTAAGTTTTTTAAAGATGACAGATGCTTTTTAAACTAAGGCTCAGACCAATATTTCAAATCGGCATCATAAATTATATTGTATATTTATATCCTCACGTATCACTCAACAATATTTTCTTTTATGCCAAAACTTATTATGAAGTATATGAACCTCATAACGCGTAATTATTTATTAATACACGCTTGTTCTATTTTCAAAACATTTGAAACTGATTTTTAATAGAAGTTTTTAAATTTGATTATAAACACTTCATGTAACACATCATACCAGTACTATATTTTATTTATTATTACACAAAACACTGAAAATTATATTGTATATTTATAATCTCGCATGTCACTCAGCAATATTTTCTTCTATGCCAAAAGTTATTATGAAGTATATGAACCTCATAACGCGTAATTATTTATTAATACACGCTTGTTCTATTCTCAAAACATTTGAAACTGATTTTTAATAGAAGTTTTAAAATTGATTATAAACACTTCATGTAACACGTCATACCAGTACTATATTTTATTTATTATTACACAAAACACTGAAAATTATATTGTATATTTATAACCTCGCGTATCACTCAGCAATATTTTCTTCTATGCAAAAGTGTATTATGAAGTTGATGAACCTCAACACGTAATTACTTATTAATACACACTTGTGCTATTTTCAAAACATTTCAAACTGATTTTAAGTAGAAGTTTTAAAATTATCATGCAACACATTTTACCGGTATTTTATTTTTTTATATTACACAAAACACTGATTAGATGTCATTTTTTAATTACTATGTTATTTGTTATTTATAACATTTGAATTATATGTGCACTTCATGCATTATATCATACCCGTATTTTATTTTATTTATTACACAAAACACTGATTAGATGTCATTTTTTAATAATCACAACATTTTATTATCAATATAATTTTTTCAACTAGATGGACGATCTATGAAAATCACAATTTTCTTTTCTTATTTTGAAAAACTTACTTCAAAACATAATACTTCTTTCGTACTTTGAGTCCAATACTGTCTAAATAAACATCTTAGTTGTTGTTTGTTTTATGTGCGATTCATTGAAAGCAATGAAACTCTCATTTTCTTCATTGACATCCACGTACTCTATTCGTCCTGTCAAATATGAAGACAAATTTTTAATATTCTTCTAAAATTATATCTCATATGAAAAATTTTCATGTTGAGGATATAAATAAATACATCTTGAAAAATATTGTTATAGTTTATAACTTTATAATAAAAGTTTGCTACTTATCTGATTATAATATATTGCTATTGCCCATTGATATTCACAGCTGCTTATATAGGTTATATTTTTCCAATCAACTCCAAAATCCAAAATAAAATAATCTGTATATATGTATCTGTATGTATATATATGTTCTTTTTCCAATCCACTTGTGAGATTTTAATGATTCCAAAAAAATCTTCTTGTGTATATCTGTAAAAAATAATAAAAAATTCTCACAAAGTATCAATTCTTTTATGTTATAAAATAATGTTAGCCTTTAACATTTAGCCATTTAATATACTTATCTAAAAAAATTGATTTGCCCCGTTGATGCTCATAGATAAAAATTATTTTAATCAGTCGACTTCCTGAGATCTTTGATTATTTTATTTTATTATTATTATACACTGGTGTAGTTTCGTTAACTGGTCCTGGTGTGGGCAAAGTTGAAATTGGACACAAAGGGAGTATTCGATAAACCTTGTCTGAACCTGGTGGTTCTAACACTTTGCCATGACGATTGAGGTGACTATCTTCCATGCGTTTGGGAAGAGCTGTTGCACCTAATGCCATAATATTTTTTTTTGTTTTTAATCCTATTTTCTTCCTCTATGAAGACTGATGGAATTCGTCCAGTAGTAGTATATTCCAAAATTGCATCTAACATCCAAAAGCATGCTATACCACCAACAATAAAATTTATAAAAATTTGGATGGTGATAAAAAGTTTCTGGGAATGACTATCATTAATACAGTTTGAGTCTCCATATATAGTAATTCTCCCTGCTAAACCCAATTTTGACTCAGTTTCTTTTATTTCATTATTTTCAATATCATTAGTTATAATATAACATGATATGTAAAATTCACTAAAGACTGAGAATTGTATAATCTGAAAATGAAAAAGGTTACACAAAGTATCGAGTTTTTATTGTATTACATTTTACATGATATATCTTCTCGTATAAAAATAATACTTATCTATATATAAAAGTATATGATGCCATGCCATTAGCTGATTTGAATTATAAAAATATATATAAACCATACCATATTTCGAGGTTATTTTAGAATTACAGTTGTTCGTTTTATTATATCTTCTCTCTCTCTCTCTCTCTCTCTCTCTCTCTCTCTCTCTCTCTCTCTCTCTCTCTCTCTCTCTCTCTCTCTCTCTCTCTCTCTCTCTCTCTCTCTCTCTCTTCTCGACTCAATACAAGAGAATAAAAATACCATACGATATTTCGAGGTTATTGTAGTCACAAAATTTTGTTGTTGTTATATAATATATACTCTCTCTCTTTCTTTTCGAGTCCAGTGAGTTTATTTACTATACGATACGCTATAACTATATATATTATAAATATATATAGATATATAAGCGTAAGATAGACGACAACCGGAAGTGTCGTAAGAGCTGCAAACCGGACGCCGGAATAAGGAGAAGAAAAGTTCGGAAAGGAAACAGCACATAAAAAAATTCAGCTCTCTATATCTTTTGAACGAGATAATTTTTTAAAATAAAATTTTTTGATTTGAGTAGAGCAATGAAATTGCTTTCGATTAAGAGGGATATGTTATATACTAAAAGCTAACGCAAAATACGTAAATGCGCATTGAATTTTTCGTACACCCATTTCAATGTATATGTAGCACGGGTCGCTCCTTTAGGCATCTTCTATCCTTTAGGCTTCTTGTATACTTGCCTTCGGAGCGCTCCCGCGCTCCATGATAAAATCTTACAAAAATTAGTTATAAAACATATGTTACATGTTAAATGTTATTTTTTAAATAAATAAATTCATAAATTTTTAATTATTTTTTTTATTTTTTACGTATTACGATAAATGTAAAGAGGTTTGAAAAAAAAATTTTCCTAAACCTTTTCAATCGTCAACAACATTTAAAAAAAATGGTTATCCGCAATATAAACAAACAAATAATTCTTCTGATAATTACACATATCGACTTAAAAGAAGTAAAAAAATTATTCCAGTAGATAATTGAATGGTAGTTCCTTACAATAAATTTTTATTAGAAAAATATAAATGTCATATTAATGTTGAATATTGTGCTTCAATTCAAAGCATCAAATATATTTTTGATTATATACATAAAGGTAGTGATAGAGCTTTTTGTACATTAAAAAAAAATGATGACAAAAGAAATGGAATATATGATGAAATTACTGAATATATTGATGGCCGATACTTGAGCCCAATGGAAGCAGCATGGCGGTTACAAAAATTGCCCTTATGTGGAAGGAGTCATACTGTTATCCGTTTAGCAGTTCATACAGAAAATCAACAAAAAATTGTTTTTGAAGAAAATTATGAAATAGATGCTCTTGATAATTGGAAAACAACTTGAACAGCGTGGTTTGACTTGAATAAAAATGATAAATTTGCAAATAATATAAAATACGTTAATATACCGCATTATTATATATTTAACGCAAAAAAAGTTTGGGTAAAACGTGAACGTGAACGTGAACAAAAACATTATGCTATTGGACGTTTAAATATAGTATCTCCAAAAGATTCTGAAAGATTCGCTTTAAAATTAATATTAAGTCGTATAAAAGGCGCTACTTCCTTTAAAGATTTACGTACATATAAAAATGTAACGTATAATACTCATAAAGAAGCTGCGACTGCAATGAATTTAATAGAAAACGATTTACAAATTAAAAAAATTTTTGAAGAAGCATGTCGTATCATGTTACCTTTTCAATTACGTAAATTTTTTACTTCGTCTCTACTAACAGAAAATATTCAAGCCAATATTATTTGGGAAAATTTTAAAAAATACTTTAGTGAAGATTTTCATGAAAATAAAGATAACTTAGCTTTAGATCATATAAATAAATTATTATTGTTGGAAGATTTATCTTGTACAGATTTTGGATTACCTGAACCTGATCCCATCATAAATGATATAAAATACGATAGTAAAATAATTTCAATTAGTAATGAAATATTCGAAGATATGTTTACAAAATTAAATGAAGATCAAAAATTTATTTTCAAACAACTTATAAAAAATATAAATAAAATAAATTTTCTAGACGGTCCTGGAGGTTCGGGAAAACATTTTTATATAAAACTTTAATTTATTATTTTCTATCAAAAGGAAAAAATATTATATCAATGGCTTGGACTGGTATAGCGTCTATTCTATTACCCAAAGGAATGACTACTCATAGAACCTTTAGATTACCATTAGATTTAAATAGTATTGAAAATTCTTTTTTAAAATTAGAATCAGATAAAAAGAAATTAAGAGAAACAGAAGTCATAACCTGGGATGAAGCATGTATGATACCCAAAAAAGCTTTAGAAATTATTGACAGAACTTTAAGAGATTTATGTACAAACGATTTACCTTTTGGGGGAAAATTAATAATTTTAGGAGGTGATTTTCGACATATACTCCCAGTAATGAAAAACGGATTTAGAAGTGCTATAATTGAACAATATTCTTTGAGGTTATGTTCCAAAAACATGGTAAAAACACGAAAAAAATGTTTATAATTTAATTTTAGAGCATTATCTGATGCAAAAATGGTAGTTCTAACAGTGGGATATAAAGATATAGAAAGAAATTGAAAAAAAAATTGTTTATAAACACTTATTGAAAAATAAAAAAAAATTTCCTGAGCTCAATTTTTACTTAGAAAAACTGAAAAAAAATCAGACTATTTTCTTACTCAAAAACACACGTCCGTGAATTTTTTCAGATTTTTTTAAAGAAGAGGTCGATCGGAAAAAAAAAATTTCGAAAAAACACGTTTTTTAGGTTAGAAGACTTAAATCATCATATAGGGAGCTGAAAATTGGGCTAAAGAGGTCTTTAATAATGTACTTTCGAATGGTCAATCCCAAATAAAAAATCCAGGTGAGTGCCATTTTGACCCTCTTATCCCACTATAGCCTTCAGTTAGAATTTGTTTCTTTACTTTGTTTGATTAAAACGATATAAACCTATAAGTCGGCGCTTATTGTTAAGGAGGATATTGCACGATGAATAACGATTCGCATACCCAGAAGTTTTCTTTGTGACTAGAGGAACATAATACGAATATATTTAACGTGTGTAGCTATTACATATAACTTTTCATAATTATGTAACTCAATCTGCCCTTCTTTTGTACTTTTGATTCATCCACTATTGAATCACTTTTTAACACATTGTACTGAGTTAGATTATTATTTATAATACTAAGATAACTGTAGAATATGCACCAGGTCTTATGAAATATGAAATCCCACTCATCCAACTCGAAACTTAAGAAACCATCACTGTTATAGACATAAGTATGGTAGTACATCAAAGCCGCTAAACCCATTTTAAAAATTTTCCCTTGATTACACATCTTGAACAGAAAATATATCTTGAATTTATACTTGTGTGAGGGGGCTTTGTACGTTGCTTTTAAGTATATCGATACATCTGGACACTTATTACAATTCACAAATCTTTTGAATCGAATTATAAATCCTATAGTGAGTTAGACTTAATAATCTCACTTTCATCTTTCTTAGAAAGAAGATGTATTTTTCAGTATTAATTTTCATACAGCATTGAACTGAAACTGTACGCTGAAACTAAAACTGTCACTGTACGCTTGTATTATAATTACACTTACACTTTTCAGGCAGATATCTTCACATACACAATACATTACATTTTTAGTCCAAAATTCACTTATGAATTCAAATAACCAAGCACTATGAAAAAAATCTTTCTTCATCAGAAAGCAACTAGGGGGGCTGCGTCCCCCAGCGTGCCTTCGGCACGCCATCCCCCCCGCCCCCACACACACCTGCTCCTCGCTTCGCTCGTCGCCCGCCTACTCCCTATGTAAAAACTTCGTTTTTACATAATAGGCACGACCGCAATACTCAGGAGAACCTTGTATTTTTATAAAAGCGAAAATTGATTAATAATGTCATTACGAAGGGCAATGCACTCATGATTTTGCATACTATTAAAAAAAAAAAAATAGTTTTTGTTACCATATGGCAAACAGTAAAGCTAATAAGCGAAAAATTTACCGTCTAAAAACATTAGTGACCGTCTCTTAGAGACATGTTACCGCGCAATGGTTATCAAGTCATGTCATATTGTTCGTGTATAACGTATTACGTATAATATATAGCTGTTTATGCAAAGTGATGACAATGCGAGCTTGATTTTACGCAATTCGCAATAATCGCAATAAACGATATAAAAATTACAACATCATCTATTCACATGGGTAACGTGTATAGCATCGCCAATCACGTGATGGCGGTGACACTGCTGGCTTGTTGGCTTTACCCTGTAAGGAACTAGCGTTCCTTGGAATACAAAATGGATGCAAACCGACCTTTAAGCCCCTTTTGCAATGGGAGCAATCGATCGAACCCTTTTACACTACTCATTCATGCGTATTGCTAACATGAGAATAAACCTTATGATTCGTGGAAATGATTGGAAATAATAATAATAGGTTAAAAATTATAACAAATACGGAGATTATTATTAATGCTATTAAAATCTTAGGAATAATTG